>JAOQML010000197.1:21310995-21333329 GCA_027568935.1 Erythroxylum urbanii | reverse complement strand
GAAAGCTAGAAGAGTTAATAATGCACTACACTAATGAATCAACAATAAGAGCAAAAAAAGCTTTAAACAATCAAATTTCTATACCGCAGAGATAAATTACTAAAGAACGAAATTAACCTAGAAAGAGTACGGGAAGAAGTACCTAAAAGGGTAGACGGTTCAGGTAATTTATTTGAGGTAATTGAAGGTAGACGGCTAAGGTAATTCAAGTTGAAAACTTACTTGGCGCTGTTGATTGTCAATGACACTTTTCTTTGTTGAGTGCTGGAAAGAGGAAGACGAAGAGGAAATTCACACTCTTGCACAACGGAAATAAGTAGGACATGGAAATGGGTATTATACAAAATGAACCTTACCAGCTAAAATCAAAGAAAAAGGAGAGAACCCAAATTGAAGTGACTAATTTTCATGTAGTAGAAACCGTCAGAATGTCGGAAGGAGGGAGGAGAAGCTTGACGACAAATTAACAAAGCGTGCAGGTGTTAGGGGTGAGAGGGGGAAGGAGACTGCAGACGACGCTTTAACAAACACTTAATGACGTCATTTGGTTTTAAACCAAACGACGTCGTGTTGCTCCTGCAGAAAAACATTTTAACTAAACCGTCTGCAATGTTTTCTTCAATAAAACATCGCAGATTCTATTTCGCAACGTTCTATTCCTAAAACATCGCAAAAAGTATAAAAAATCTGTGACGTTTTCATAAAACATCACTGATTGTTTAAACTTTTCGTGACATTTTCAAAACGTCACAAATTGTTTTGAAAACGTCGCAAAAAGTTTGAACAATCGTGGATTGTGTTCTTTTTTTGTAGTGATCCATAAGCACTATAACCTCCCTCATATTCTCCGATACCACTATGACTAGTTGATCCATCATTATCCATAGGACGATGTTATTCGTACCCTTTGTCCAGAGGGTGCCATCTGGCATCAACCAAGAATTTATCAGCGTTATCTTAAATGTTCTGATCTCAGACCCGAAGCTTGTCCTTGGCTCCACTTAGTTACTAACAACATCATCCTGACCTCCCATCTAGCTTATGTAATGAAATAGCAAGCCTTGTACCTTTATCTTCTGATGATTGGTCGCCTAGTCGACATAGGTCATGCCATTGTGTCCACCCTCCATGACTCCATCACCACAGCTAAACTCACCAACGCCATCACTTTCCCCCACCTCATCACCGACATATTCTGGGCCCATAACGTCTCGAAATTCAACAATGACAGCTATTTTGACCCGGTTCCCCTGTTTTGTTATGCCTGCCTTAAATAACCTCAATTCCAACCTCTTCCCCCTTCCACCCCAATTCCTGATGTTGTTACCAACCATGTCGCTGCAATGCCCAGCGAGGACGATCCTCCAGCTCTAGCCCCTCTAGAGCCTATCACTTTACAAACCCTCGCTAGTCGAGTCGATGGCATTTCTGCAGACCTAGCTACCTTCGGGACACCCTACTTCAGGCCATCGCTCTCTAGGATCGAGATCGACGGTATCGCCGAGCATCTGCACTTCTAGCTCCCATTTGATAAAGATGACTCGCTTAGCGGTGCTGGCCCATCAAGAGCAGATCCTTCTAACACTAGGGATGATCACCCAATGGAGTAGTTTTAGTTTTCAGATCTTCAGTTCAGTTTTGTCATGTCCAAACTTGTTGACTGCAATTTTCATATGTAATTCTGTTTACACTTTCGATGTGTTGCTAACGAGCCTTTCACTTTCCCTTGCTTGCATATTAGTGTTTATTGTTTTTCAATATTGGGGACAATATTATGTTTTAGTGTGGGGGATGTGTCAATTTACCATTCTTTTTGTCAATTGTGCATAATGTCAAAATTTTTTTAACTTGGTGTTTGAGTTTTTGTAGCGGCGCACCCTGTCTTTGCCGCAGCAACATTTGCATGTTGACTAGTTCGCCGTAGCGAACTCTTGGTTTCGTCGCGGCGACATTCTCTCATTCAATAATTCTCCATAATTAGATTATTGTCACTCCTGTATGATTTTATAAGTTTCAAAGCAGTCCCTATGTTTTTGAAAATACCTTCTATTCTTTAAATAATAGACAGTTTTGGCTAATTTTATTTTCAATGTTTTCAACAAAAAATAAGTGAGGATATACTAGCAAAGTAGCACTGTATGTTTTTAATTCTTGAGATTGTTAATTGAGATAGTACCCTTGCTAGAAGGATATTTGGGCCTAAATTCTTTCATTGGTGTATGTATCTGCTTAATTTCGTATCTCTCTAGAACTTGTCTTAATTCTTAATCAAAGCTTAAAGAACTAGAATTTTGTTAACATGATAGAGGCATTCTTTCAAAACCCTATTGACCCAAACACAAACCCTATAAACACTTATCCATTGCTAGCCCCTTGAGCCATATTTTGAGTACATGCACATATTTTCTTATGGTGTCAATATTTTTATTCCTCATTCTCTTCTAGTTACCTCAAGATATTGATTATTAAAAAAATCAAAAGAAAATATTCTAAAAAAAATCTCAAAACAAAATATTGTGTCTAAAAACAATAGATTATGTTGTCATTTGTGTAAATATTGTCTTACAGTTGACATCTATTTCATACTTAAGGTGCATGTACTCATATTTTTCTTTCTTCTTTCGTCCATTCCATCCATTTCATCTAGCCTTCCATGCATTACAACCTTGAAAAGCCCTCTTGATTTTCAAAATTATAGTTCTTGTAGTGGAGAAGTAGAACTATCACAAGCTTATGGTAGAGAATGGACTAAGCAGATTTTAGAGTGAAATTATCCCAAAAACAAGTGAGATGAGAGCAAACACCTTGCCTTGAGTGAGATCTCTTTTGCTCAATCTTTTAGATTAAATTCTTATAGTGTTTATTTTCTCGGCACTCTTTCAGTCTGCTTTGATCGATTCTGAGAAAGTGATTTTTACTAATTTCCTACTCTTATTTTAAGCATGGTCGGAATTTTCTTTTGCACTGGTGTCTCTTTGACTCTTATAAACTTTGTCCAGGAGTACAAAGGTCTAAATGTGGGAGAATTTGATTGAGCCTAAGTTTATTATATAAATTGACGACATTTTCATGATATTTACTACACTTCTTGGCTCCTATTTCTAGATTTTATACTTAATTTGACTCTTGAGTGTCTACCTTTATTTTATGTAGTTTGAGAGTAAAATTTGTCAGAAATCAGTATTAATTGCACTAATTAATTTTCTAAGAACAATTGATACTGCAAACTACCATTTGTTCAAGAAGAAGAGACTCAAGAAGAAGATGTAGAGTCAAGGAAAGAGCTAAATTCAAGTCAACAAGGGAACGGGTACAACAGGAAGTTCGCCGCGGCGAAAAGAATGTGTCGCCGCGGTGAAGAATGAAGAGTTCCAAGTAAAACTTTCGGGAAAAGTTAGCCGCAGTGAAGATTTATTCTGTCGCCGCGACGAAAGTGGCCAACAATACAGTAAAAATTTCGGGAAAAGTTCGCCACAGTGAACTTATCTATCGCCGCGGCGAACCTTCAAATACCCAAATCATTTTCAGAAAGTTACCCACTGTACAACTCGATCCATAACTCATTTTCTTTAAAAACCTACCATTTTAGGTTAAAGAGAGTCAGCACAGTATCAAAAAAAAGAACACTGCTGGAACCCCTCTCCGGGCGGGTCACGGGCCCGACGTCCTACGTGACATCTGGACGCGTTCTCATGAGGGAGGGATTCCCCACCAGTGATACTTAAAACGAACAAACTCATTTAATTTACCTCCGAACAAAATTTAGAGGTAAAACAAAACAAATTCATTTAATTTACCTCCGAACAAAATTTAGAGGTAAATCATAAGAAAAATTCAATGAGTGTTGACCCCGAGAAAAATGTGTGGTGGGATCGTAAAATAAGCATAGGTAATGATATAAGTCAATCAAGAACAAAAATTTTCAGAAAAATATTTAATACAAAATTTTATAGATAACAATGATTTAATTAAAATGGCAAATAAAGACTTTCATAAGATTTAAATTTTTTTGAAGGGTAAAAATAAGTTCCCCCTATTTATAAAAATATTTTCATGTCTAAAATAATCCCAAAAATATTTAATTTGATAGTAAAATCAAAAGGAGGCTTTTCGAAAAATCAGAAAAGAAAAATGAAAAAAAAGGAAAATCGAATTTGGAAGAGTTGCGATCGTTCCATGGAATGCTTGGTTGCTGTGAACAATACTTTCAGAGAAAAGCTCTTCTTTGGTTTCACGAGTTTAAAGCAAAACAAACAGCATGCGTTGTAGGGGGTACAGCCAAGGGAAACGAGTGCATTCATCAACAAATTTCAGATAATAACGCATGCATTGAGAAGAGATAATGGGTGCAGGTCCTAAAGATGACAATGAACCTTTTCCAATGGAAAATCAGCAAATGTGAAAGGTAGTTTGCAACTCTTACCCAACTGACAATTAACACAAACTAAATTTTTCTTAATCCAACTACTAACATTAATACTTTTATTAGAACTTAAAAAGTGTAACGTCTTGAAGCTAGGGTGTCCAGGTCGTTCATGCCATACTTCTTCAGGTGCTCTTCTGGAACTCATCGCAGTGAATGCTTGAAATGTTGTTTTCCTACCATGAAGAGTATACAAGTCTCCCCGCTTACTCTCCCCGGCCATTATTCTGTTGGTGTCCTTGTCCTTAAGGACAAAATCTGTGTCAGTAAATTCCACAGTGCAAGAGTTGTCTTTTGGCAACTGACTAATTGAAAGCAAATTTTGTTTTAGATCTGGCACAACTAATACATTCTTCAACTTTAATTTTCCATTATTCGTTCTCATTGCTATTTCACCCATACGAGTTATATCCATGTGGCTACCATTAGCAGCAATAATCTTGTCAGATCCCTTATACTGTGATATATTATCTAAATTACCTGCAACGTTTGTCATTTGGGTCGTTGCTCCAGTGTCAACAAAGTACTGTTGAACAACATCTGTCTCATTTAGATTGACAGCAGCTAGTGCTTGTGGAAGATCTTGCTGGGCTTGATAGGAATAATCATACCTGTAAAAACATTCAAGAGCTTTATAGTTAAACCTTCCACAAATATGACATGATTCCTTTGTTGAGCTGTGGGTACGCCTGTTTTGTCCTTGTCCTGAAGTTTCATTGGCTGCAGTATTTGAACTTTGGTTCTGACGATGAACCTGTTGATTTTACCAAGCATGTTTAAATCATCGACCTTGTGACGTGAAGTTGTTCCTGCCCTTACCACGTCCTTGGCCACGATTGTTGTTGTTGTTGCCCCCACCTCGTTGAGCAACAAAGGCAGTATTGTGATCAACTCCCTTGGAGGTCTCATGATCAACCGCTTCTCGAATGTCATATCCTTCAACAGCATTGACAAATTAAGCAAAAGTGGGATAAGGTGGCTTACTAAGCGTTAAAGTTCTAACTATGCAGTACTTTGAGCCAAGGCCTTTTGAGAACAGGAGTACTTTGTCATCTTCAGCAATAGGTTTGTGTATAGCCGCAAGACTATCACATAACATCTTGAATTCTTTGAGGTACTCTAGAAGTGATCGAGTTCCCATATTCAGATTTTGAAGCTTGTCCTTAAGTTAGAATTCCTTGTCCTTTGTAGCACTCAAGAAATTCTCTTCAAGTACCAACCATATATCTCGAGCAGTTTTACAACCAACAATGAGGAACATGCACTCTTCTTTTAGAGCCCTCGTAATCCAACACTTAAGAGTGAGGTCATCGTCGTGCCATTCTTTATATTTGGGATTTGTAGTTTCTTTACCATCTTTGTCAATGGTAATTCTTTCAGGTGGATGATTTTCAATGAGATGTGTTATCTTCATTGTGTTAAAGTAATTGAGCATCTGGTTTTGCCATATGAGGTAGGTATCTGGTTGAAGTTTAACAGAGCACATATTAATCAGGTGATGAAGGTTTGTTGGTGACAAGGTAAGTTTTGAGGATGAGGGATTCATGATGACAGAGTTGCTGATTAATATCTAGGCTTTTGTATGCTCTGATACCATAAAGAAAGATACAGGAAGTAGGGTGTAAATCGTTCTGTTTCTGCACACCCCGTACAGATTCTACTGCTGTATTTATAAAGCCAAAGTTTGTTACATGAGAGACTTTGTATTCAACTCAGATTTTACAAGATAATTATATCTAAACAAAGTTAAGATATCTAAGCTATCTAAAACTAGTCATATATATCACTACAAGGATGATTACGCAGCTGCAGATAAGGAAGATTAAAACTGCAGATAAGGAAAGTCCAGATAAGGTTGTTGCTGAGAAGATTAAACTTGTTGAGTCTCTTTATCACATATGCATACAAGAATTAATTTTTTGAAGGAGGATGAGTACCTTGAGATTACTTTTATCTACGATTCAAGTTTTAAAAAGTGGAGCTTTGAGGTCCTTTGGCTATGCTTAAGCAAAGGATTCGGCACCTATGGATGATTATAATGGATTTTAATAATACCATGTTTTGGTCTGAGGCAAAAGGAAATATAAGCTATAGGAAATTTTCTAACAATTTCAAGGAGTGTGTAGAAAACTTGGGAGTGGTTGATCTGAGCATGGAAGGGAATTTTTTTAAATGGAGTAATAGACAAATGGATGAGACGCATATAAGTACTGGACGAGACATTGTTAAGGTCCTTCCCTGAGAGAAAAAGAGTGTTCTTGAACCCAACTATTTCAGATCATGCCTCTATGGTTATTCACCAATTATTTAAGAGGGTCAATAAGGGTTTCTCCTTATGTTTTAATGATTATCTAGCTAAACATGATGGGTTCATACAAATTGTATTGAATGGACAAGATAAACTAGTTTTGGGCTTTAAAGTCTTTCAACGTGTGAAGAAATTGGGATTCGTTAAAGAGGAATAGAAGATACTGAAAGGAAGTATAAGCTCAGATACAACCTTCCAAGTAAAAGAAAATAAAGGGATACTGGGTAACATACAAGAAAAAGGTTTACGATTTTCCAAGGGATGTTTTGTGGATGGAGTAGGAGGAGGAAGCCTTAAGCAAATACTCAGAAGCTCTTGAGAATCACTATTCTTTAATAAGACAAAGATCTCGTATTACTTGGTTACGGAAAGGGGGCAAAAGCTCCAAGTTTTTTTTATACCTCTATCTTGTTTAAGAAGAATTCTAACAAAATCAATGGTATACTAGATCAATTTGGTGAATTTATTTCCCCACAGGGATTACTAAAGGAGAGGGATCATGAATAGTTTAATTAAGAACATCCTAGGAGAATAACGTACGTCATAACTCAAATATTCATATACTAAAATCATTCATTTCCTACAACCTTATAAGCCTAGAAGAGCAGCCTCTCAAAGCTCCATTCCAAAAAAGCAAGATTGGAGAAGTGGTTTTTGGAATGCAAGATGGTAAGGCCTCGAGACTAGACAGTGTTGGCCATTTTTTCAGAAAGCACAGCCAACTGTAAAAGATATGGTGGAAATCTCTGAATCAGGGAAGCTCCTCAAATTTATTAAAAATATATTTATTTGCTTGATCCTAAAACTCAGAATCCTAATTCCTTTGGAGATTTCAGGCTGTTGTAATTTCCTATATAAAATAGCTGTCAAATTGCTTGCCAAGAGCTGAAAACAGTCTTCGTCCCTATCATCAATAAAGCTCAAGCTGCCTTTTTTGAAGGACGTCACATTGTGGACAACATTCCTTTATCCCATGAACTATTTGGAGGATACATTAAGAAGAACTCTCCTACCAATTGTGAAATTAAAATAGATATTCACAAGGCTTATGCTACATTGAGCTGGAGCTTTATAGATCAAGTTCTTGAGGTCTTTAACTTCCCCCCAAAATTCAGGTTGTGTCAAAAAATGTGTTAATCCTTTCCTAGTGATTCAGTTTTGGTGAATGTGGAGCCATCCAAATAGTTTCAAGGGAAGAAAGGCATACATTAAGGGAACCCCTTATCTCCGTATATTTTCATCCTAGGCATGGAAGGGTCTCCAGGTTATTGAATTATAATGTCTTACAGGATCTAACATTCCAATATAACCATCGTTGTAAGAAGTTGAAGATTACCCACATTCATTTTGCTGATGACCTCCTGGTCTTTGCTAAAGCACATGATAAGTCCATTTACTTGATTATGCAAACCTTGAAAATATTCAAGGACCTATCTGGTTTAGATGTCAACAAGATGAAGAGTTTCCTAATTTTATCTAAGAGAGCTAGTGATTTGGCGCCATGTCCTGAGGCTATCATGGGTAGACAAGTTAAATGCCCCCTTAACAAGTACCTATTTTTGCTTTATTTAAGGTCTGATCAAACCTCTTAAGAAGGTGACGAGGAGGTTTCCTTGGGCTAGGACAAACAATTCAAGATATTATGCTCAAGATATTATCCTCTCACTAAAGTTATGTAACAAAATCTCGATGGGCGACAGAATTTGGAGGATTCTTTCCCAAGAAAATCGTATGGGTTAATAGGATCCAAAACTTCTATATGAAAGGTAAAAGTTGATGGGAACTCCAAGTTCATCTAAGCAAATCCTATTATTTCACTCAACCTTTGAAGAAGAGGAATCATATGGAATTTCAGGTTAGATGTAAGATTAGGACAAGAAAACTATCTCCATACTATTTGAGTATTGGTCTAATATGGAAAATTAGCTCACTGAATATCCGGGTTTCATCAAAAGCTTCAGCCCAAATTTTTGGGATAGCAATGAGCTAACTCTCGTCTATTTTTTTTAATTAAAAATATATAACAACATATTTTTTTAATTAGGTTCAAAACTGGACGACCCAAGCTTAGGTTTACCCGAAGTTCAACTCTTTTAAATAAAATAATATTATTTTGCTTAAAATAATTGACTCTCGAGTCAGTCTGAACCTAGATCTAACCTATGGGTCAATCTATTGAAAATAACTAAATTTAAGCCAATGGGCTAAAATTTGTCATTCATAAATACTAAAAATAACTAAATTTAGACCCATGAGCTAAAATTTGTCATTCATACAAATTTCGTATAAAGCTAAAATTTATACATGAATAGAGGATAATAAGTGAGCTAAATTTCCCTTAGAGCTAGCACATATCATTTCTAATTATCATCTTAAAGTTAATCAGGTTGATGTCTATATTTGGGTTACCCATTCTTTCAAAATTTTACCAATGAATCTTCCGGTAAAATTGTCAAAGGGGAGGAAGTTACACTGGATTGATGTAGATTGGTTTGGAACTAGAGCCTTCTAGAGTTTCATTCTTCCTCTGGTTAGTCTTTCTGGAGTCATCCTACTCTGGATAAGCTTGCTTTCATGAATACGGCAAATAGGTGTGCTACCTTTGTAAAACAATGGAGGAGATCATAAATCATCTATTCCTTGAATGCAAATATTCTGAAGAGATATGGCCATATATTCTGGAATTGCTTAATGTGGATATGGATGCTAGGAACTACACGACACTTGCAAAATGGTTTATGAGAAAAAGGAGTTTCTGTCAAGGTGATAAAATCATTATAATTACAGCTTTCGACAGGTGCATGTTTATAACATAGAAAGTAAAATGCAACAATGTTTAGAAGAGACGAAAAATCAAGCTTGATCTTCACAAAGAAATCACCCACTGGACCAGAGAATTGATGTGAACAATGGCAATGCCAGTAGATGTATTTGCCACAATAGCTCAAGCGTGGAGACTTTCAATTTTGTACTACATTTAGACATATCCTACTTCATGGACTGAATTCTCATAGCTAAAGCTGTTTCTATAGCCTTGTAATCTAAATGTAAATGTTGGTTGTACTTTCTTTGGTTTTGAATACAATTTTCTTCATCTTTTTCAAAAAAAGAAAAACTGTATTGAACCAAGCTTATAATTCTGGAAGTTAAAACTGTGAGGACCTGAAACTACAGAAGAGAACAGGAAGTTTGTTGTGACCTATTAATATGCATGGTCATCAACCCATTCCATTGTCATCCATTGGGTATGGAATGAAGGTAGTATTTCTTCTTTTCTGCAAAACTCATAGGACACTCCCTCGCTATATTTTAGCGCGAGTTATGTTAGCCACCAAAAGAAACTGTGATCATGAAATTGTGTATGCAAAATGTTACATCATAAATACCGAGTCATGCTGTATGTCATCTTAATCCTGATCCTCAACTATTCGTGTTACAAGGCCTAGAGCAACAGTCCTCCCTAATGCCCTCAAAAATGCCCTTCCAAGAGCTCTGCAACTTTGAAATTCGTCTACACAAACTGGTTCATTCAGAACCACCTGAAATTTGAGTGAAAAGATGAGATTCATATTTACTGCTCACTGTTTCCCTTGAGCAGAAAATTGAGATCAGATCATCATACATTTATCATAATTACCTCAAGTACAGCATTCTGCTTTGATATTATACAGCGTGGTGCCTTTTTGGTCACCTTACCAGTCTTTGGGTCAACCAATGCTATTATGTTTGCAACTGTCGCAGCTGCCTTTGCATGGTGTATATGAATTTCCAACTGCTCATTTCTCAGAAAATTAGTTGGCTAGATATAAAGGGAACGCTGAATAAGATACCAAGAATAAATGTAGAAGTGATGAGCGTACTTGAGTGCCTTTCAGAATTGGGGTTGCACCCTCTAAGACAAGTACCCTCAACTCCAAATGTCTTGCAACTGTAGTTGGGAAGTCAGGATGGCATAGAACACCTCCAGCTATCACATGACTTCCATCAATGCCCAATAGACTGACAATTACATTGTCGCCAGCTCTTGCAATGCCACAAGCCTTTGAATTCCTCTCCACAGAACGTACCGTTCCTACATCTCCAAATGGCATAACTAAAACCTGCATCACCACACATTAAACATGTGAATATAATATCATTATGGAGCAGGGTTAAGGAGATGAACAAATCAATACACCTGTATCTAAAAAAGTCAAAAACCAACAAGCTGCAAACATCAGCACTGTACTTTGTACATAAAGTAACCAATATATGCCAGATGGCTCAGATCCTAGATGCCAACAGAAAAACGAAGAACTCTGTGCACTCATGGAATGGTTATAATAATCAAATCAGATTCCAATCACATTTTAATTCTTCTGCAGCAGTAAGCTTTATATTAAAGAAAATCAAAAGACAAATTTCTATGGAAAGAAATGTAAAAGCATGACTAATTCTATGGAAATTTATCATGTCCATACTTGATATATTCAACAAACAACAAGAAAGAAAACAAATCCACAATATCACGTTCATACTTCATACGTTCAACAATTTTAAATTGCCAAATGCTCGTATGTTTGATGATAAATGACAAACCCTGTAAAGTGTCCTTTAAGACTCTTCCCTCAAATATCCTTGACATGACCTCACATTTCCAAGATTAATAAACAAACTATTGATGTAGGGACAGAGGCTAGGGAAGCTATTTTCATCAAAGAAGGGCAAGAATGGGGATGATAGTTCATAAGAAAGAAAAATAAGTAAGCTAACTAAGGAAAACTTGATAAAAATTAGAAGTCTAAAGTACTCCTGGATCACTAATCCATACCTTTGAACCACTTCGGAGAGCTCCAGCCTCCAATTTACCAGATGCTGACACCTGACCTTGTGAAGTTGTTTTAACAACATCACATATGGGCATAAGAAGAGGTTTCGAGAACTCTCTTGAGGGAGGTTGGAAGGAATCAATTGCATCCAACAAGTGAGGCCCGGAATACCTGCAATTCCACAATATATTGGTCAATTTTGAAAACCCTAGTTCCCATTTCTAATATTTAGTTTTATAAAAGGCAATTCATTTAAGAACCTACTATTGCAAAGAGTGCGAAAGCCAAACAACAGTGATCAAAATTGTAATTTGCTTTTTCTGTGAGAGCAGACTCACCAGGATGACAAACGAACATCAGAAGGAGACGCTACTAAATTCTGATTTTCCATAGCACTCAACGGAATCCAAAACACGGAGGAATCTTTGAAACCACAAGCACGAAGAAAAGTTCCAAGTTGACCCTTAATCACTTCAAAACGATCCTTGGCGTATTCCACTACATCCATTTTGTTAATTGCTACAATGATCTGATGAACTCCAAAACTCCTAATAAGCTGGGCATGCTCCCTTGTTTGCCCCTTAGAGCCATCCATACCAGCCTCAAAAGCACCAAGACTGGCATCTATCACCAGTATTGCAGCATCAGCTTGTGTTGCTCCTGAAATCATGTTTGGAACAAAATCTTTATGGCCTGGCGAGTCAAGCACGACCACATGAAAATTTTTGGAATCAAAATATGCAACAGCCACTGTCATTGTTATTCCTCTTTCTCTTTCTTCAGGACTCTCATCCAATGCCCAAGCATAAGCAAAAGACCCCTTGCCCTGCTTGAATTAGAATTCAAATTAAACGAATACCATAATTCCGTTAGAAAAAAGATCAGGTCATGATAATTTTACCTGTACTTTTGCCTCTTTTTCATATTTGTGCATTTCTTTTTGTGTTATACGCCCCAAAAGATGCAGCACTCTGCCTGAAAGTGTCGATTTTCCAGAATCAACATGGCCAACCTACAAAAAACAAAAAAGATCGAATTACTTACCACCAATACCCTGGAACGTATGACTAAAAGCGTGTATTTGACTTACAATTGCAAGATTCAACTGAGTCAATCTATCTTCTGCTTTATCAGGTAGCATCCACTTATCAGGTTGATATTGAGTAGGTGGCTTGGCTCTTTTAGTACTAATGTAACTTGGAACCTCAGATTGATTAGTCAAAGAAATGTTGCCCAAGTTACTGGCAAGACCAAGGGTGTTGCCTTCATTTATTGATGAAGTGCTATCCCCAACAATTTTCTGTTTACCTTTCATTGATGCAAGTGAACGATCAGATGTTTCTTTGCTGAACTTAAGATCGGGTTTATTCTTTGAAAGATTGTCATCTTTCTTGAACTTTGTTCTACCTTTCGATGTTGTCAATAAGCCATCTTTGTGTTTGGAACTTTCATGTGCATGAGCCACTCCATTAATGGAGTGATCACTCTCGTCAGGGTTGAAACCTTGTTCTTTTGATAACTGAGATATGCCATCTGACCTTTTAATATTAGATGTGTTATTTGCATCTTTCGTCTCACTATCTCCTGAAGAAACTGTAGCAATTGAAGTTTGAGAACGTTAGCAGCCAGCAACAAGGAATTAAGAAAAATTACAAAGAATTGATATTGTATAGAAGATCCAACAATTTTCACCAAATCAACACTAGCATAAATAAAAATTTGTGGCAAAGAAAAGATTAGAATGTTTCAGCATACACATGCCTGTTATATAATTGTATAAATCCATAGTCATAATCCTCTAGAAAATCTAGGTTAACGCCAATTGTACAAACAGGAAGCTGGAATTTATTTATATTACTCTTAATAAAAAGAAAATTAAATTATGATCTTCGTGACAAGAACAAGTCAAACTAGAGCAATGTCATCCAAAACTATATATTTATTCTCCCTTAAGAAAACCAAATACCCAATGTAAAAACAACACTTCTAGCAAAGGGTATGATTAAGATTACGCTTGCAGAACAGTGATTCCTAATTCACCATATCAGTTATGAATTCATTGGCACAACATAATTTGATCTATCAAAAGGCACAACAAAAGAAGGGACCTTTGAAACCCATTTTGGAGGAATGAAGTCCACTAGCAACAATGTCATCCGGAGATGGCACATCAAACTTGAAAGGAACTGTATAATAAACATATCAAGGTTAAACTATGCTGGACAGATGAAGTGACATTTAAGACAAATAAAATTGAAAGCTGACTCAGAAACAGTCATTGGCTGTAATACATATAGTTGAATGGACCAAAGATTTCTAGAAGAATTAGCTTTACATATCATATAATTGACATTCACCAGTCAGACTTGTTCAGACCTACGTTAACATGTGAATGGTTCTTAGAACTAAAAACTTTAGGGAGTTCATGAAAATTTCCTCGGAAATTCCCATGCCTCAGGAAGTTATTGCCCCCTTCTGCCACAATATCATCATTCTGCAGTTGACCTATTACAGCATTATCAGGTGCTCGATGTGTCAACTGTGTAAAAAGAGACTTGGCCATTATGGATACTCCAGAGTCTTTGCCGATACCATCAGCTGCATAAAAGAGATCTATTCTATAAACTGACAACCAACTTCAGAGGAAACCTAAACAACAAGAGCAGGAAAAAAGCTCTCTGTATGCCGATAACAAGACAAGTATTTGACATTGATATTATTGCTAAAAATGATGACTAGATCTATGCCTCCTTTTCACAAACAATACAGAATCAGTTAGTATGGAATCAAACAAAAAACATGGTACATGAAGGTCAACCGACATCATTGCTCACTTTTCACATTAAAGGTTGGATAGGGATGATAATAGAAGGGATATAAGAACCACTTACGCACTCTCTTTTCACCAATACTGTAGTTGCCTGACACAGGATTACGAATAACCCCACAAATATCACACGTGGGCATACTTTCATCATTGTCATATGTGCAAATCGAGCAACGCCATACCGTGGGCCTACTAGTTTCTTGCTTAGGCTTGGGCACTTCTGCAGTTACAGGAATAAGAATGAAGAACGTAGGTTATCAGAAACTCTGTAGAGAATCAACAGCACATCCAGAAACATAGAAAAACTGGCCTTCACAATAGGAATGTAAGCTTATGAAGACTATATCATCAAGATCAAGCACATATAAACTATGACATGAAAAGAATGTAAAAAGAACAGATGAATGACCATCTCTTATCCAGCAGTGTCCAGAAAAGGCCAAGATAATATGTAAACTAGAGAGTTGTTGGAAAATAGCTCAAGTAAGTCCCTCATAAGTCTAGAACCTTTCTATAGAGAACATCACAGAAAAATGAGTGCGTTGAGAGAGAAATTCTATGATTGTTCAAATTAATAATCCAGGTTAAGAATATAATTCTTAAATTTTTTTTTTTATCCGTATCAAAAGATACCAGGCTTAATAGGATGGGAACCAACTTGTAAACTGGAATCAGCATGAGTAGAAAGCAACAAGAAGAAAGACCATTATTACAGAAAGGGAAGTGATGATTAGTTGCTCGAAGCATGAAGCGTATACATCATCAACCAAATCAATGCGTGTATTCATTCCTACTGACCATTATCCTCTACATCATAGCCATTGTCATAGTCATAGTCATAGTCATAATCTTCGTAGTCATCAAAGTCAACCCCATATTTGTCTTTATGAGGCATTGTCCTGATGAACAAAAGCAAGAAAAGCAGTACTAAGTTAGAGAAACTAACAACTTCTGCCTTTAAATCTGACTTATATTTCAATAGAAATATACAAGTTGCCAGAAGCCGACCTGTGGGATGAAATTGCTGGACAAGAGTAGTTACTCAAGAAACATGCATTCTGACAATTCCACCTGCTGGGTCATATTGCCAGACGAGAGTAATTAACAAACAAGTACGCATTCTGAGCATCCCACCTCCTAGATGATATTGCTGGGCAAGAGTACTTAAACAGCAGGCATAATAAGAGCCCTTTACTTGGAAAAGTTAAAACTCAAGAGCTCAACAATTCAAAGGGCCAGTAGGTCGAGTCTTAGTTCACAAAAGCCAGCAAGAAAGATGACTGAGTGAATGAAGGGCTACGATACAATGTGAGAAATACAGCTTCCTTTCTTCTCTCTTCATGAATGAAGCTGCGCAAAATCCAAAGGAAAGTAATTCAGCTTCCGGTTAAAGCTAAAGTCAGTATTCACTCTTGGTCCCATGAACATAGACTTCCTGCTGTCCTGCATTGCATTCCTAACAAAGTTGACCATACCTACAACGCCTTCTCATTGAACAGTATTTAGTACATCTTATTAACCTAATTTGAAAGAGAATTGTATGTATGTGAAATACCAATTTATGCTTACTTTTTATCGAAATTTGCAAAACAAGGGGAAAAAACAAATGAATTAGAAACCCTAACCAATAGTGAAAAAGATTGGCGGAGCGTCGTGCACAAGGTCAGATAGATTTCACAAGAATCACATCCAGTAAGTAAAGTTTTGTGATAAGAGGTCAGAAATCAATAAAAAGAATATCAGGAAACTCTGGATAAAGCTGAGTTGGGTTACCTACACAAAGGGCAGTGAAGAAGCAGAAGAAGGTCCAGATGCTTCTGCTCTCTCTCTCTCTCTCTCTCTGCCAATGATTTATATATTTACCCAACCTGGCTTCCCTTTCTCTGTTTTATGTTTGTTTCTCTGGGCACTAAAACGGAGACCCTTTCCGTTTTAAGTTTGGGTTCTTTGACCTTTTCTTTCTATTCTCCTCCCGTTTTTTGACATCTATGCGCTCCTTAAATATAAGGATTATGAGATGACTTAATAAGCCTTACCACCAAGATATTCCAATAGCTCCCCACAATAATCATATTATATCTAACAAATTTATTCAGAAAATCAAGCTAGCTTATAATAAGATCACAAACATTAATTTAGGCAAAACTAATTCAGATTTAACTTCTTTGAAAAAATTTTAAAAACACTCGATTATGTCAAAGAGCAAATTTAATAAGCTATTTTTAAAAATATATCAGTAGAAAGAATATATTATAATTAACATACAATTATACATAATCACAATCATAAATAACTCACGAACAAAACTCTTTGGTATAATACTAGTGTAGTGTGACTTGCATTTGTGACTCGTAAATTATAATCATGCATAACCATGTCACTCCACTCTCAAAACAAGACTTATAATCCCTAAAACATACTATTAACCTTATATAGAGATAAACAACTAAAAGATGACTCACTCCATTTAGAGTAATTAAGCATAAAGATCAATTATAGAAAAAATCCATGTGCTTCCATAAAGAAGTTAAAATCACATCTTGAGATAAAAAGAATCATATATACACATAAACAATAAGAGAACCATATGCATGCATTACTTATCATAGTACCAAGAAACAAGTGAATAATTCTTAATTTTGTTAATCTTGAGAAGTGTAATAAATGTAATATAACAATCATAAACACATAATAAATAAAAACATCATAAGATACTATAATACTTATATTACCCATATTTTTATGAAAATCTACAAGTCTAAGCCCCTTAGTCAGTGGCTTAACTAAATATCTATGGTTACAATGTACTCATCAATGTTTTAAAAATTAGGTTGAAAGTTAAATCAGTAAGACAAAAGATTTAATGTTTAAAAGGTTCAATCAGTATTAGATCGTCATGAAACAATTTAAATATTGAATAAAATTAAAGAATTTGAAATATGATTGAAGGAGACTATCCTTAATTTAAAGTTTAATTGAAAAGAGAGACTATTAAATAAAAATTAATTAATTAATTTTGGTTTATAAAAATCGATTAGTTTACTAAAATCGACTGATTAATTAATAAGTTGATCAATTCTCAACAACATGGGTTATTAAAGTAAATTAGAATGAAAAATTAAAAACCGAATTAAAAAGTTAGTTGGTTCAAGGTTTTCACAGTTGAACCGGTCGAACTAGTTTGGTTCTTTAATCATTGGTACTCATAAACTACATCACCATTATCAACCTATCCTCAAAGATTAAAGTACCTAACTTTAGCATATTTAGCATAACTAATGTTCTTTGTTTTCTTGGAAAAGAATATAGAAGATAAGTCATCATAAGGAATCCTAACAACCTAGAATTCGAATCAATAATTATAAACCCCCAAGTAAAGTTCTTCAACCAATTGGCATGGGATCCTACCTTAATATAAGTTATAATCTTAACATCTATGGTTGAAGTTGTAATAAAATATTGCTTAGGTCTCTTCCAATAAACAACTTATTAATAGTACAAAAAGAAATTCAGCACACAAAGTGAAAAGGAGTCCAAAAATGTTTAGCTAGAGAATTCGTGAGTGGTGAAATACCAAAACATAGGGAGGAACGTATTAAATTCGTGGAAGTCTGTAATATGGAGGATGAATGTACTAGAGTAAGTACCAAACACAATAAAGAACACGACTAAGTGGAATGGAAGTCAGATAGTTGAAAACGAGGTGCTTGAGGTAGAATTCCAAAAAGTTAGGAAGTTATAGCAAAAATAACTTGAGGTAGTTGAGTTTGAAAGGATTATATGAGAAAAAAAAAGGATGGACAATATTTATCATGTAACAACCAGAACTAAAAAAAATACCCAAAAGATACACAACCTCTAGATAATGTGTAAAGAGATAATCAACTCGAAAACACTTTGTTATTATTTTTTCAACTTTCTTTACCTTGTGTATTCATTTTTATTACTTCAAAATCCCTTTATAGCTTGTAATTTTCTTTTTGGTTAAATCAAACCATTTCTTTTTCTCTAACATATTTAACATTTTGGTAGCATATAAGTCTATTTTCTAAGATTTTGGAAGCCCTCCTATATCGTTGATAAGAAGTTAGGTATTAATTCTAAGAGAATTCCTTTCTGGTACACCCGAGTTCTAGATTGACACCAACAATTTGGCAGGCCCAATGAGACACGATGTTTTATTTAAGGAACGAAAAAGAATTATTGTTGCTCTATCCCTAGGTGAAGAAGTCACTATAGGAGTAGGGAATGAAGGTTTTTATCCCAGATCGTAGAAAATCTTAAGAAGGTAGCCTCATCTTCAGCTAACTCTCTTACTGACAAAAAACCAAAATTGCCATAACAAAATGACTTTGTTCGCATAAATGAAATTTTAAAATCAAAATATTGATAGAGAAGGTTAATAAAATGTCATCTACTTTAGTACAGACTATTGGGCATAATTCTCCTGCTTTAACAAAGCATATTTCCAAAGGATTCGTGGAGCATCCTGCATTAAATGCAATGGAAGTTAGTGAGTATAGCGGCCTTTTAGCTACTTCTTCTTTAGTAGAAGGATATATCCCTCCTCATAAGAGAGAGAATGTTCATGTCATGCCTCTGCACATTAATCTTGGAGATGGACGATAGGCGATCAAACCCCAAATTCTAGATAGGTAAGGATTTGGTGTGGAGGTTGAAGCTAATAAACCATAAGACGACTTAAGGTAACAATGTAGCAGTAAATCACAATCCTATTATTCCCCCTCCCCATCCCCTTCAAATGAGATTACAAGTTGATATGGAAGTTGTCCAAGAATTATATGGACCCAGTTTAAGAGAGTTTGGTCACCCAAAATTCCATAAGCCTTATTAAGAGCATATTGATCACAAGAATCCTTATTCTCGTGGTTATAGAATTCCTAAATTCAACTTATTTTCTATTGAAGATGGATAATCAATCATTGAGCATATTGCTAGATTCACTACATAATGTGGACAATTAGTAGACTTGGCAATTAGGCCTAGGCCTAGGCCTAGTCCGAGGACCGACAACCATGGATAAGACAACGATGTTTTAAATTAAAAAAAAGACTTGCCAGACCTCCCGGACTTGAGATTAGGCCCAGCCTAGCCTGACCTATTGCCATCCCTAATAATTAGCCAATCATAAAAACTTCAATAATTTTAAACTCAGGATGTTCCCAAATTCATTAATAGGTACGACATTCTCTTGATATAGTCTATTTCTTAAGAATTCTATCCTTTCTTGAGTTGAAATGGAAAGATTGTTTCATACTTAGTTTTTTAGGACTAATCCTAAAGTTAGTATCGATGAGTTATCTAAAGTTACTCAGAAAAGTGGAAAGAATGCTAACATGTTCATCACTCAGTTCAGGAAGATGAAAAGTCAATGTTAGATTGCACTATTAGAAATCAAATATATGAAATTAGCTCAAATAGTTATTGATATTGAATTGTAAAATAAATTCCAAGGCATGGAATTTTGTGATTTCTAAGTGCTAGCAGCAAAGGTGTCTGAATATGGAGAACTTCTTAAAGAAGAGGAACGCTAAAAGAGGAATTTATTGGGTACTTATATTATATAGATGAATTCTTACAATTTGGTAGCGACTATAATCAACATCCCTCAAACCTATCCCTCTCTAAAGTATAAATCTCTTAAACTCAAAAGGAAAATGTTGACTTCATCTACTCAAATTTAGTACACCTTTGACAACTCTAAGATAAAGGAGATGTTTAATTTTTTATTGCAAGAAAAATTTGTTAGAATTCTCAAAAAAGAAGAGATTAGACGTCGAGACTATTGTAAATATCACAATACATAGAATCACCCAATGAATTCATATTGAGGGTTCAGAAATATGGTCTAAGATTGAGTCAATAAGGTTTCTATTACTTGATGAAGTTAACCAAACTATATTGATATATGAAGACCCATTCACACTAGTTCCAGTCATTAATGGCATTAAATTTGATTTATTCCTATCGCTAAATGTTAAAAAGAAGTTGAAGATTGTGGAGGAGCATTTAGCATCAACATTAAATTCTAATATAAGCATTTTTTATTCCTAACTACAATTTAAATACAAGTGCTAGGTCTAAAAATCAATGTATTGTTAGAATCTAGTGAAAAGTTGAAATTTTAGGGCAAAATCACTAAACAAAATTCACCAAAGTCTTTAGATAAATATATGATATGTGAATCCCAAGTTTTCAATGCGGATAACCTCAAGTTATAGTACCACTATGGGTGCCATCATCTTGATAATAGCAACTAGTTAGGCATCTCAAGAATATGGTACCCTTGACTCGAACTAAAAAAAGAAGGCTTTAGTGACAGAGGTTTACTATTAGGCTGGAAAGAAGCAAACCTTTACCATTGAAAAAACCAACCTTAATTAGACTTATCTTCTCAGAAGATAATACTACTAACCCTAATAATAAGAAGGGACATGTAGAAGTCATCAGTGAGAGGCAAAGTAAGATAAAAAAAATCCTAGAGTTCACATAAAGTTAGTTTCCTCAAAGAGTCAGAAGGAGGACTCCAATGAATTCACTATGATTAGAGAAATTCCCATTAGGATACCACTTGTTATTTCTTTCATAAAACATAATGCTTCATTTAGTAAATCTTATACAAAGAAGGCATAATTCCTTTCTAGAAAATGAGAGTCAAGAGTATTAGTATTGGCAATAGGACCAAGAATTCTGGAGAAAGTAGTGCTAAAAAACCTAGTTAATGCTATAAAGCAATATATAAGACCTCTATATATTAAGACTCACATCAATGGTAGGCCAACTTTAAGAGCTTTGGTTGATAATGGGTTAATAGTAAATATCACTAATTAAAATGATAATAGCTTTGGGCAAAGACGATGTAGGTTTAATCCCAATTGAACTATATGGTGTTACATTCACTGGAGAAACTATCAAAGTATGTGGAGCTCTCCTTGCAAATATTATAGCAAGAGGAAAGTCTTTTCTGACTGATTTCTTTTCCATTAACAATCATGCCAATTATCGACTCTTATTGGGACAAAATGGGATACATTCCAACTTTTATATTCTATCATCTCTTCATCAACTTCTACTTCTATAGAAAGGCAATGAAGATCAGCTGAGGGCATTCCCTTTTGTCATTGGGGGACACCGCTAAAGATTGGGTTTACTACTTACCCTCTAAATCAGTCACTACTTGGAATGAGATGCAAAGACTTATTTTTTAAAAGTACTTCCCTGCCTCTTGAGCAACAAATATTAGGAAGGAAATATATGCAATTAGACAGTATAATAGGGAGACATTATATGAGTTTTGGGAGTGTTTCAAGAGGTTTTGTACTAGTTTCCCTTACCATCAAATCAATAAACATCTCTTGATTCAATACTTCTATGAAGGGCTTCTGCCACAAGAAAGAAGTATGATAAATGCAGCAAGTAGAGGTGCATTGGTAGATAAGAAACTTATCAAAGCCAGAAAGTTAATTTCCAATATGGTTGCTAACTCTTTAGAGTTCAACATTGGAGAGGACCCTAGACCATTGAAAGTCCACAAAGCTAGTAGTGCTACATTAAAGCAATAAATAGCTGGGTTGACATCTTTAATGAGACAGATGGCTGCAAATGGTACTTAATAAGTAAAAGCATGTGAAATTTGCCAAATGGTAAGACATCCAACTGATATGTGCCCAACCTTACAAGAAACACCCACGGAACAAGTCAACACTTTTAGAAGTTTTCCATGTTAACCATAAAAGAAGTATGATCCTAACTACTCCTATGCACACAATTCTTGGCAGAAGAATCCTCCATTTAATAGTTATAGATAGCAAGGACACTACAACAAAAACGACATACAGTAACAAGTGATAAGTGCTATTAAATATGAATAGTAACACTAATGAGTATGCTATGACAGCCCATGTTACTAAAGATATGATGCTTTAGTAACAGTTTTGACATGTTATT
>JAOQML010000197.1:21266170-21284117 GCA_027568935.1 Erythroxylum urbanii | reverse complement strand
TTATGATTTTCGAGACATAGTTAATGTAAAATTATAAATTATACAGTACAATATAATAAGTGACTATTTTGCAATTTTTAAAAATTCGAGGACTATTTTATAAATTTAAAAAATTATCCGAAATGGTACCCGGTATTAAGTGGTACCGGTACAGTACCGTGTCAGAACTCAATCCGATACTAAATTCGGTACGGTATTCGCAACATTGGGCAGGGGACTATCTGGAATGAGGGATAGATAGTGGAATGGCGAGAAATAGAGAAACAACGATATTTGAAAGGAGGGATTGATAGATTAGGGGTTTAATCTTGTTGAAACGACACAGTCCTAGTTATGTCATAAAACGATGTCATTTTTTTAATCTTAATCATTGTTGTTAATTAAGGTTGATGTGTCTTATTAATTAACATTTTAAAACATGTAACAAGTCACGTCAACAAAAATAACGGACAAACTAACGTCGGATTATAATTAAAAAAATTAAAAATTTAAGCATTTTATTACTACTTTTTAAATCGAGCTATAATTATAAAATTGAGCAATATATATATATAGATAGGTATCTTTAATCTTGTATTGGACAAGTTATTAACGTTGGGAGGTTTCTTTCCCCTTTTATAAACTTTTTTATCATTAAGAGATAAATTGGCTATACTGAAAAGGTGTAGAAAAGCTAACTTGCATCCTATAGATCAATAACCAAAACGAAGCATAAAAGGACCGATACGCATGATACTACAGTTAGTCCACGGGTCCGTTGCAGTACTAAAGATAGGCGTCGTCCGCAACACCTTAATGACTATGTTTAATTTTATTTAGTTCATGTTTGTTTTAATTTAAAACATTTGGACTATTTTACAACTATGTAATTATTCGGGGGTTTTCTTTACGATTCTTTCCTCCGTCTAAATAGGCCGAATCGTGGGTTGATAAGTGAAGATTAGCTTCACCAAAACATTACGTGAAGAATAAAAAGATATTTCAACTGAAATTCTCTCCTCTTCTCGGCGCAACCCCACCCTCCTAGGGTTTGCGATTTTTCCTTCTCTTGATTGCTTCTGGAGTTAGTGACACTCGAAGTTCACATATCCATTGAGTATCATTTGTGCTTTCATTGTTATCACTGTTTTACGTCTGGGTTGTTTTGGGTGTGCTTCAGACGTGTAGTTTCCTGTTACTGTTGTTCTTGCGTGTTATGGTTGGCACGACGGTGGGTGTGAGCCTTTCTATTTATTTTTTTAACGTGCCGTGTGTGCTTACTTGTGGGTTTTATTGTATCCTGCTTCCGTGCGTTCCGTTGTTGTATCGTCCTCATCATGTCTTCGTCTGTGACGCATGAAACCACCGCGAAGTCTGACGATGTGGGCACCAACCTGGGTTCTCGTTTGGGCGATCTAGAGACTTGTTTTGAAGAGATGGGTGAGCGCTTCAACGTGTACCATCTGAACGTCCACCAGGAAGTGGCCTCCCTCAAAGCGGTGATTGCCCATTTATCGACCAAGTTGGATGGATTCACCCTAGAGCGACCGCCTCCCTATCGTGACCCTGGTCTCCCTGCACGTCAGCCGAGTGTTAATCAGGTGCGTGCTCTAGCTCCTGCAGCGCCGCGGGTCCAAGATATTGTCGGTGTAAAGCTTAAGTTGGATCCTCCTAAAACAGATGGTTCTGACCCTCCCAGCGATGGTTATTTGCAGTCCAGGAACTATACGAAGACTACTTTAGCTTGCTGGCGAAATTGCAACAACATGGCTCGGTGTTGGAATATCAGAATGAATTTGAACAGTTGTTGAATAAGATCATTGGTATGTCGGACAATTCACTGATTTGCCTTTTTATTTCTGGGTTGAAAGATCCTGTCAGCTGCGAGTTGTGTATTAGTCGGCCTCTTACGCTGAATGCTACCTTCGCGTTGGCCAGGGAGTTATCTACCAAGCATGCGGACAGTGTTTCGGTCCCCGTATGCCATGTTCCTTGGCAGCCACATCGATCAGGTCCTGCACCGGGGGCCTCCAATGATCGGGATCTTCCTGCGAAGCCTCCAGTCCCGTATAACCCTCCTCCAACTGTCCCTTGTTGCCAGCTCCGCAGCGGACAATTCGCCACATTACGTCGGCTGAAAAGGCCGACAAGGCGTCTAAGGGGTTGTGTTACTATTGCCCCGAAAAGTGGTCGAAGACTCACCGTTGTAATGGACGGTTTATTTTATTGGTCACAGATGATGAATGGGAATCTTCGGTCGTGGATGAGGTGGTTGATGAATTAGCTATCGAGGCTGATATTTCCAATTTACACAGCTTAGCCGGTGCCCTAGCCCCGCGATCTTTACGGCTGCGTGGTTGTATTTTCGAGCGCTCGGTGGATGTGCTTATCAATGAGGGGAGCACCTATAATTTTGTCTACCAGAAAACTGTGGAAGGGTTATCTTTGCAGGTGACGCCCATTGATCCATTCCGGGTGTACGTCGGCAATGGTGATTCCCTTATTTGTGATTCGAAATGTGTGGGTGTTGATCTCGCCATTCAGGGCTATCACTTCCCTGTTGATTTATTTATTTTACCTATCCATGGGCATGATGTCGTTTTGGGGGTATAGTGGTTGCAGTTGTTTGGAAAAGTAGCCCATAATACAATGGTTGCAGTTGTTAGGAAAAGTAGCCCATGATTATGCCCAGCTTACCATGGAGTTCTAGTGGGCTAACAAGCCGATACTTTTGTGCAGAGAGACTGCGCCTTTAAAGGCCATGTCATTGCATAGCTTCTACTCGTTACGAGCAGCAAATGACATCTGTGAGTGTTATGAAAATTTAATGATTAATGAGGATGACAGGCCACTGGATGGCTACGTGGAGTTTCCCGCCGATTTGCCTCCTGAGATAGCGCGAGTTTTACAGCAGCACGTTGCGATCTTCTGCACACCTAACAGGTTACCGCCTCGCAGGGAGCATGATCACCGGATTTGCCTGCAACTTGGTGCTCCCCCAGTCCATGTGCGACCCTATCATTACCCACATTTTCAGAAAGGTGAGATTGAACGTCTGGTCTGTGAGATGCTGGACCAACATATAATTCGGCCTTCGCGTAGTCCCTACTCATCCCCTGTTCTATTGGTCTGGAAGAAGGATGGAACCTACCGCTTTTGTGTCGATTACCGAGCTTTGAATGCCATTACTATTCCTGACCATTTTCTCATTCCTACGGCTGATGAGTTATTCGATGAGTTGGGTGACGCACAAATGTTTTTGAAGCTGGACTTGCGGGCAAGGTACCATCAAATCTGGATGTACGAGCGCGATGTGGCTAAAACTACTTTTCGGACTCACAAGGGACATTATGAATTTTTGGTCATGCCATTTGGACTTACCAATGCCCCTTCCACATTTCAGGCGTGCATGAACATGTTATTCTCTCCCTACTTGAGAAAATTTGTAATTGTTTTTTTCGATGATATTCTGATATATAGCCCTTCTTTGGAGGCACATATGGATCACTTGTCGAGAGTGTTGGAGTTATTGGGCACCAATCATTTTTTTGTCAAGCCCTCGAAGTATTCTTTTGCGTGCACATCCGTTGATTACCTAGGTCATATCATCCAGGATTGGTCTGTCGCTGCCGATCCCTCCAAAATTTCTGCTATGGTAGAGTGGTCGCCTCCCATAACGGTGAAGCAACTCCAGGATTTTTTGGGTCTGACAGGTTATTATCGGCGATTTATCCGGGGCTATGCACATATCGCCGCGCCACTTACTAATATGCTAAAGAAAGAGGGTTTTCACTGGTCTGAGGAGGCATTCATGGCTTTTTAGCGGCTCAAGGAGGCAATGGTCAGTGCACTGGTTCTCCGGCTTCCCAATTTTGACGACATTTTTGTGGTAGAAACTGACGCCTCCGGTATGGGTATTGGGGCAGTTCTTATACAACAAGAGCATCCGGTGGCATTTTTTAGCAAGAAGATTGGACCACGCAGGGTTGCGACTTCTACCTGTCATAAAGAATTGTACGCCATTGTTGAAGCGGTACACAAATGGCGATAATATTTATTGGGTAGGGAATTTGTTATTTGCACAGACCAGTGCAGTTTGAAGGAGTTATTGCAACAAGTGATTCAGACACCGGATCAACAATTTTATGTCCGCAAATTACTTGGCTTCCGGTTTCGAATAGAATACAAACGTGGTGCTTCTAATGCAGTGGCGGATGCCTTATCCCGCAAGGATGAATTTTCAGCGCCTAGTCAGTTTTTTCTCACCTTAGCGAAGCCTTTTCCAGACATACTCCAGCAGATTCGCCAGGAGAACACAACCCAGGTTGATCTTTTGCAACTTCACGTGGCTCTTACGGCAAGTTCTCTTCCTGCACACTATTCGGTCACTGGCGACATTCTCTATTATAAGCACCGTATTTGTGTAAGCAGTACCTCTACACTCCGTCCGACACTGCTGTCCGAATTCCATTATACCCTTATGGCAGGTCACGCAGGGGAGCTTCAGACATTTCAATGCCTCGTTGCGGTGTTTTTTTGGAGGGGCATGCGTGCAGACGTCCGCCGTTTCGTGGCTGAGTGTGTGATTTGCCAGACGACTAAATTCTCCACACAACCTTCTCCTGGGCTATTGCAACCTATTTCGCTGGCTACACGGGTGTGGGACGAGCTTTTAATGGATTTCATAACGGGTCTACCACCTTCAAGAGGATCTATGACAATCTTAGTCGTAGTCGATCGACTCACGAAATATTCTCATTTTGGACCGTTACCCACTGATTTCGATGCTCATCGAGTTGCTATCTTGTTTGTAGATATGGTCATCAAGTTGCACGGGTTTCCCTCCTCTATTATCTCAGACCGTGACTCTATTTTTCTTAGCCGTTTTTGGAAGGAGCTTTTTGCGCTGAGTGGGACACAGTTGAAGCATAGCACTTCCTATCATCCGCAGACAGATGGTCAGACAGAAGTAATGAATCGCACCTTGGAGTAGTATTTGCGTGCTTTTGTTCACGAGCGACCCTCACGATGGACGGTATTGCTTCCCTGGGCTAAATATGCGATCAACACCTCCTTCCATTCGGGCTTGAAAATGTCCCCATTCCAAGCTTTATATGGTCGATCTCCACCATCTTTGATTCCCTATCATCCCGGAGATAGCCCATTGCCGACGGTCGATCACCTTTTGCGGGAACGAGAGGACCTCTTGTGGACTCTACGCACCAACCTTGAGGCATCTCAGGTATGGATGAAGAATTTGGTGGACTAGAAATGTCGCGAGCTCGAGTTCCATGTTGGTGATTTTGTTTTGCTCAAGCTACAACCGTACCGCCAACATTCCATTTTCAAGCATCACAACCACAAACTCTCCAAGCGGTATTATGGTCCTTTCAAGATTTTGGCACGCATTGGTAAGGTCGCTTACTGTTTAGAACTTCCGGATGGCGCAAGGGTACATCCACTGTTCCATGTATCATTACTTAAGCCTTTTCGTAGGGATGGCAGTTTCCACCACTCCCTGATAAATTGGTCCTTGGCGGGGTGCTTTCCATTCCCGTTGCTGTTCATGGTGTACGGACCGTCCTACAAGCTGGGCGTTCGAAGGATCAAGTTTTGATCCAGTGGTCGGATGGCGCTAGCGATGATGCTACATGGGAGCCGTGCTCGACGATTCGAGACCTCTTTCCTGATTTCAACCTTGGGGACAAGGTTGCTTCTCAACCGGTGGGAGATGATACGCATGATACTACAATTATTCCGCGGGTCCGTCGCAGTACCAGAGATAGGCGTCGTCCGCAACACCTTACTGACTATGTTTAATTTTATTTAGTTTATGTTTGTTTTAATTTAAAACATTTGGACTATTTTACAATTATGTAATTATTCGGGGGTTTTCTTTACGATTCTTTCCTCCGTCTGAATAGGCCGAACCGTGGGTTGATAAGTGAAGATTAGCTTCACCGAAACATTACGTGAAGAATAAAAAGTTCTTTCAACTGAAATTCTCTCCTCTTCTCGGCGCAACCCCACCCTCCTAAGGTTTGCGATTTTTTCTTCTCTTGATTGCTTCTGGAGTTAGTGACACTCGAAGTTCACATATCCGTTGAGTATCAAGGACCTTCATCTTCTCTCTCAAAAACGAACCATGTCAGACCAGTGTTGCAAAAAAAAAAGTCAAGGATTGAATGGTTTAATCAAATTCAACCATTTGTAGATCCCACTGAACTAGAATTATCTATATTAACTATAAAAGTTTGTATTCAAATTAAAAAATATTTAAAGAATAAACTATGCAAAGTAAAATTGTCCATAATTATAAGTTAAGTAAATTATTTAGATCTTAAATCACTTCAAAAGTCATAAAAAGTTCATAAAAACAAAAATTTTAAAAAATAAATATTACATTTCTTGTTTAAAACGACCAACTAAATGAGCCAAAGAAATGTGTGCCAAAACTTAGCAGTTACTGTTGGGAATAATAAATTACATTTCCTGCCTTAATTGCCCAAAGGCTTAGATAACTCTATCATTGGAAAACAAGTGAAAGCCAAGGTATGGACATCACTCTAATCCACTTGGATTAAATCTTACAAAAAAGAAAGCTTCATGACCAACAATTTGATGGACATCAATAACTATAAGTATTATAAATAATAAAAAATTGTATTTGGCGATAATTAATAATTATTGAAACCTGCCATTACCAACTGTCCCAAAATCGGTTTTTATCTTAAACTGTAAATCACTTTTTATAAAAAAAAATTTTCGAGTACGAATTTCATACACACTCAAACAGACTTGAAGTTGGTAGCAACAGGTCACACAGGTTGCCTCATATCCATTAGTTTGTTCGCTTCAACGTCATCAAGTACGCTGTTCAAAAAGTCACCGGGGAAAAACCTCTCGCGAAGTGACTCTTATATAGACAATCGTACCTGCATCACTGTCTTCAAAACAACGTCAAAGGACATGCATTGATATTTGATACTGTTATGCTATTACAGACGGTTAAGAAGCTACTCCTCAACCAAAAGCTTTTATTTAATATTACTTGCTTCAAACACAAAAGAAAAACTAACAAGTGAAAGCCACAAGGATTAAAAACCTAACAGTTGACCGTTTGCCACCACAGCAACTAGCAACTCCAGCATGCAAAGAAGAAAACAACCACGCCTTTCTGAGATTAGTAGTCAAGCTACGAAAGAGATGTCGTGGGATAATCCAACATCTAAACTAAGGAAACTTAATACTTAACAAACCACAAGCACCAGCTCCCTTCTGTACTTTCCATTTTATAGTGAAACAAATTACAAAGGGAATAATTTGCACCTAGTGGATTTACTTCTATACAATAAACACCTGGAAGATAAGAGAAGCCACACCAATTGTAAAGAAACAAGATTAAAAAAAAAAGAGAAAAGAAGCTTCAATAACATGCCCTAAATATTTGAGTAGGGAAAGGAAGGAAAAACAACAGAGAGAGCTGCAAGCACTAAGAGCCAAAAGGCAATAGCTGACCACGATCCAAGCCATCTCTATGGTATACGTAGAGAAAGATTACATATCCCGAACGTGGAAGAGATTAGGGTTCTTAACGACAATGTCATACATGTAAACAGAGTTGAATTTGGCGAAGTCTCTGGGCAGAGAGATAAGGTCAATGGAAGAGCGTTTGTGGAATTGGAAGAGGTCAGGGTCGCCACCGTAGTACCTCTCCCATCCCAACTCAGTCAGTATTTGCTCAAGAAAAGAGTAAGAAGAAACCACTTGGCCTGATGGCAAGTGCACCAATACTTTTCTCCTGGAACTTCCCTGCCTTCCTTCAGATTCTGCTGCAGGGTTCTCCACCAGACGAATGACGCCATTGTTCTTGAAAACCCAAACACCAGACATATTTTCAATGTGTTCTATAGAGTGATTATGTGTTTGTTTGTTAAGAGTTAGGGTTTTAAGCTTAGAAAATGAAATGGAAGGAAGAAGGTTGGCGGTGAAGATTGAAGCGAACTAGTGCTATTTATTTGCGTGGTGGGGTAGAAAAAACAAAAGGGAAATACTCGAGAAGTGGAATGGGAAAGTAGAACAGTTCTGGTATAGAATCTAGATATGGTGGGACCAAGTTGGTTTATAAACGAGGGTACAAAGATGTTGATTTAGAGCACATGTACCATCTGTAGGCGTGTGGGATTTAGAGAAGCTTTCTGCTGTATAAGCTTGAGAAGAGAAAAGGTCTTTGCTAAATATTTTGTGTCCAAAGTCAATCAACAAAAGATGATTGGTTGGAAAGCCCCACCAGCATCACGAGCTGTCCACGTGAAGAAGAGGGTAAGAGATAGATTGGTTGATATTTATTTCAACGTTTTACGTTGGTGGTAGGTTGGTTAAGGGTCATAACACCGTGTTTTTGTTAAGGTATTTTCATCTTGTGCTATTTAATCTATCTATTTATTTATATAAAATTTACATAAATTTGTGAATAAAAATAAAGTAAAAATTAATTAATCGAATTGAAGAACCAATCCCATTAGTTAGGCAACTTGAGAGCTACCTTTCGTCAAAATGAATCCTTAACGCCATTTAAAGTCCTTTCTGGTGTCAAATCACATCCATGCTTGCTTACACATACGCCATTTTTTTTCAGGCAGAGCCGACTCTAGCTGCATTCCATGCATTCATTCAAAGCTATTAATTTCTTTAAACTTCATCATCTTTATACCCTTGTACTTTTTATTTTTAGAAATATGGGGGCATCCCTTATACTTTCACGCTACTTCAATAAACGAATATATAAACTCAGTAAAGTAATAATAGTTTTGATGAGTATTAGGATGTTCTTATTATCATAACACATCCTGTAAGTTAACCAGCAGTGACTGCTTGCAAGAATGTAAAACCAAGATGACAAGATAAGTTAAATGACCATTAGCCAATGGGGGAGCATTTGTATTATCGTACGCCTGTTATTTAAATTTTGTCCGAAATTGGCAAAAAGATGCCTGAATCTTACCACGCGTAACTATCTCACCACGACATGTATGCTCATTGTTCAAGAGTCTTTTTTCCTTTTTATGTAATTTACTTATGGTTTTGTGTCTTCGATAAGAACATTGAGAGTCTTACTAAATTTCAATCACGAGTTAGCAGGTCTCTTTTTCTTTTAAGGGAAGAACATAACTAGGCAGTATGCAGTCAAAATCAGTATACTAAACTACGTTCATCAACACAATGGTATATCTATTAATTACTGTCAATGAATTTAACTTTCTTTAGGCTGATGAATATCAAAGTCGATTGGAAAGTAATTCGAACCTACCGAAAGGACCACACTACAGCCTAGGTGTTGAGTCTCAGCCTCTGTAAAGGTTGTGTTGGATACAATTGTTAAGTTGCGCACATGAGATCACATGGGCTTAAATGGTCCTTGGATACGACGTCAGTTCAACCCGCTGTCATGTCAAATCTATCATTATCAACGGGTGTGGTCAGTGGATATTTGCCAAACATTTCGGCTCGACAGACACTGTGTCTCCTCGTTAGCTATGACTGACACTATGACACATTATTTGAACAACTTTTGTCGGAAATACGTAGCTACTTAATTGGATTCCGACGACATCATGGAACTTGGAAAGAGAATCTTTAATTTTATGTTAGTTTTCATAACCTATCTGTATCTTGGAAGAGCTTCTTTACTGTTTAATATATTTGTCCAGGAGATTGAAATTCTAAGCTGGACTGCAAATATTACACATGTATAAAAGTTGGATTGAAGTTTGCAAAAGGACTAAGAATAATACATCCTAGTTTCTTTATCTACTTCCTCGAGCATCACAATTGGGAAGACAAGAGTAAAAAGTCTTATGCTGGCCATTAGTAATGCCAGGCCTTGTGGAGTGGTCTAACTTTGCTGCACATTGTTGTTCCTCCTTAGCCTTACCATGAGGTCCTGAAGACAACAGACCTATCAATCTCAATCTCTAATCCTTTGCTTTTGAATGTTATGGTTTGGTGAATCCTTGGTGGTACCAGCATCCCAATGCATATCCTATCACCTATACTACTTGCTATGTCTTATACATGATCATTTCGATTTTCATCCTATCCATTCAGAATTCCACCTGTCATTCGCTGGTCTTTCAATTTCTTAGGGGGGCCCCCAGTTATAGACAACTTCTATTGCAGCTCTTGTTCTTCTTGTTTTCTTTTCTTTCGTTGTTGCCGTTCGATAAAGGCACGGAGTTCATCTCGAAATGAACATAAAAATTTCATAATATTCGACCACATATGCCACCGCCACCACAATAACTTGTAGTTCTAGATGCTTCTAACGTAATATTTTAATAACAATCCATTAACAATTTAATCTGTAGTCTTTTGTCGTTTAAGTCTCGAAAAGAATACCTTATAACAAGACTTAATTATGTCAACCAAGGACTTTGCTATTAAAAGCCTTCTTTCTTGTTTTCCTTGTCATAAAACAAATGGTTCTTTTTTTCTTTTTTCATATCATGAAATAAATGACGAAAGTATCTCTAATAGAGGAATGAGTTCATGCTCCTCCTTAATTTTATTTTAAGTTTGGATCTTGTAGAATGAGTTAAAATTTATTTTCTTAATTTTTTAAAAACTAGTGTGGACCTTATAGCCAAATTAATAATAAATAAAGGGAGAGAGTAAGTTAGAATACATGTAATTAAGCCTTATCACTAAAAATCACAATGTAAGTATCATATTGTTTTGGAAGAAATAAAGTTGTTTATTAATGGATAATGTCAAGTGTACATCAATATCACAATGTAAATCAGTTGTTTAATACATCAATAGAATAGGTGGTAATGTGTCTGAAGGCCACACATTGTACATGCATGAAAATCATGTCTTACTCTATGCAGAGGCAAGTACAATGACAAAAAAAACTTAAAAGTTCTCCACATTCATCCTTTTGTTTTATGTTGTTTTAATTTTTGGATTCCTTTAAGTCTCTGCTTGAGCTTCAAGTGATCTTCCTCTTGAAGCCAAGAGTTATCTTAGATGTTCAGAGAAGAGTAATCTGATTAGGTAGCAAGTCAAACGAATTCATTGGTTTATGTTCCAATTGTGTAATGCTTCATTGTCGATCTTGTGATTCTCTTTGTAGAAATTGATATAAAGTCTGATCTTGTTTACAATGCTTCATGTAGTCTCCTGAACATATCACATGTGGGATTTAAAGACCTTGTTATTTCTCTCACCCTAGATGCTATCGACAAGGTAAGTTAATGCTATGTGTATTATCCATTTATCTCCTTCCTGTATATGGGTTAGTTTGCTCCATTCTATTATAGCTGACCTGGATGAAGGCAAATTTTGTATACTATACTTCGTCATTATAGATCTCCAAATATTATTATAACTAGGACATAGAAAAAATAGATGGTCATGGGATTCACCTTGCTTCTTACATAGTATAGATCAATAGGGGATATGGAGAAAGTTGCCTATCCTTTCTAAGGTGGATAGCTTTAGTTTGAAAGCTTTCCATAGTGTATGCAGATGATTGTGACTGTGGTTCTTGCACCAAACCACCTGATGCCATTCAACTTGAGGTTGCTCTTGGTAGTATATTAACTTAATTGAGTGATTTGAGAAACAACCTGAGGCTTCCAACTCCCATTTGGTTTTATCTTCTTATCTTCTTAGAAACGAATTCAACTGCATTTGAAGATGAATTACAATTTGAGCATTGTGTTAGGCCATAGTCCACTTTAGCATCCTATTTTATAATGCTTTTGAAGGGCTCTAGTTTAGGAATGTAATAGAGAGTGCCATATGGGACCAAGAATCAAACCAAAAGTTGAAGGAACTCCCATTGCCAAACTGATATTCACATTGCACTTTAAAAGGTCCCTAATTTAGGTAATGAATTTTATCAGTGCTGAGATATTTCTAGGAACTTTGAAAGTCCACAGGGATATGCCTTTGATGAATAAGAATTGACCCACCTAACTTATAGGAATTGTTTGTCTTGAATCAGCCTCCAAGTCTTTTTAGTAAGTAGGGATTGGTTCATCCTCCTTACTTTTGAGGTTGGAAAATTTCAGATCATTTTACTCTATTCCCTTTAGATTCTAGTTTGTGACCAGTCCACAGGAAGTTTTTGAGTTTATCATCTTAGAGATGCTTTTAGGAAAAACTAGGTGGGATCCCCAGTGAACAACAATGGGTGATGATTTAATTAATTGAGTTCTATATGTAACGGAGAGTTCTCTGTGACTCCAGTTGTTGATTTTGTTGAGGATTTTATTTATCAGGGGTTTGTAGTCTCCTTATGTAGGATTAACTGAGGAGATGGGGATGCCGAGATACTGAATAGGCAATTGTTGTACTCTGAAGCCTATAATAAATGCTAATAATGGTTTAATATTATCTGCCCTTCTAGATATGAATAAGGCACTCTTATCATTGTTAATGGATAAAATAAACGTAATGTTGAACATTTCTGGGACTATGTTGGGAGATGAGATAAAGTTGTTGTTTGCCTTGGAGAAAAGGACAAATCATCAACAAAGTTTAGGCTTATGATTTTTAATTTCTTACATTTCCCATGGAATTTGAAGTATAGATTTCTTTCAACTACCCTGACTAGCAGTTTGTTGAGAACCTCCATTAACAATGAAAATAAATAGTGGGAGAGAGGAAACTCTTGCCTGATTCCTCTTGCATCTTCAATTGATTTTCATGGCTCACCATTAACTAAGATATTTTAGGTTATAATGCTCACACATTGTTGTATCCATGTAAAGAATAGAGTTGGAAATCCATAGGCATGCAAAATGTTAAATAAAAAGGATTATTCCACCATATCATAAGCTCTTTGGAAATCAACTTTTAGCAAATAATTTCTATGACCTACCTTTCTTGTGTAGTGTTTAAGAAGCTCCTGCAAAATGGATATGTTGTCACTTATGTATCTTTTAGGAATGTAGGCTCCTTGAGCATGATCAGTGCGACTTGATAGTATGTTCTTCAATATTTTTGAGAGTCCTTTGGAGATGACTGAATTGAATGTGTTGCAGTAGACTATAGGTCAAAAGTATCCAAAGTTTGTTTGATTTTTTTCTTTAGGAATTAGTGTGATGAAGGTCTTGTTTTTTTCTTTTAGCAGCTTGCCCATATTAAAGAATTCCAAGGCTACCTCCACTATCAGTTCATTGGTGAATTGCCTTATTTTGAAGAAGAAATTGGCATAGTACCCATCTAGACCAGGAGCCTTCTTTGGATGAAGGGATTTAAGAGCTTTGCTTATCTCCTGAACAGTTTTAGGTTCACATAGGAACTTGACTTCCTAAGATGATAATTGACCTAGTATGATTTCTTGCAGCAATCTTGGTGAGGAGTGAGAGTTAGAAGTATAGCTTAGGCAATTAGAAAAGTGCTACTCTATAGCCTGGGCCATATTAGTTTGTGATGTTAGATTGTAACTGAATGGCATATGGATACTATTCTATTGGTGACTTGCTTGAAAATGATTGCTTTGTGGGAGAATGCTGAATTCTTGTCTCTATGATATAAGTAGGTCACTCTTGATCTTTGTTTCAACAAGAAGTGATTAAAAGTCAAAGCTTGAGTCAAGGCTCTTTTTTGTTATGTTTAGAAGGTGGTGAATATCAGCTATGCTTTTCTTGTGAACTATTTTAAATTCCTCCTTGGTTATTTGAAACTTTCTCATAAAAGTGAACTACTTAGTACCCTCAACAGGGTAATTGAATCCTTTTTCTACCACATCCTAAAAACCTACAAGATTAGCAAGGAAATTGAAGGAGGTATTGGTGAATTTTTTGGAATTGTTTAAGGAAATAAGAATGAGGGTATGGTCAAAAAGCTTTCTGTTGAGGAAATAAGCTTGAGTGTGAGGGAATGCCTACATCCACTCTATGTTGTTCAGACTCCTATCTAGCTTCCTTTTTATAAAACTACTCTCCTCCTGTTTATTAATCTAAGTGAAAAGTGCCCTCCATAAGGGAGGTTAGTGACTTATATGTCATCAAGGAAAATTTTAAGGTCTTCACAGAAGGGTTTAGGGGCAGTCTTTCCCTCTAATTCCTCACATAAGTTGTGGCATCGAAGTCACCTAAGAGTAACCTAGGGTCCTTCATGAAGGAAGAAATGCTTTTAAGCGTAGGCCATTGAGCAATCCTTTGAAAGGAATAGTTGAAAGCATAAACGAGGGGAATGTGAATGTTGACCTTGAGCTTTAGTAGATGAACCTCTAGGAGTATTATTTGATCCTGAATTATGGAGTTGAGTATTGAGATTTTTGCTTCGTTATAAACCACCAATATTCTTGCATTAAGATGTGTATCATAATTTTGTATTACCTTCCACTTACTCGGAAAACAATTCGGAACATTGTAGTTGCAATGCTTCATTCGAGTTTCCAAAATTCCTAGTAGAATGGGTTACTCTCCCATATGCAGTCCTTTAACAAATTTTTTTTCTCAAGGGAATTTAAACCCCTAACATTCCATGCTGAGATAATCTTGAGGCTTGGTCCTTAGGTGGGGAGCTTTTCCTTCTATTAGATCTTCTTCTACTAATAGATATAAAACTTCTTTCCTCATTATTGCATATTTTAGTATTTGAGGTTACCTTAGTGGGAGTGCATATGGTGATACTATTAGCTACTGCTTTTTAGGGGTTTTTGTCATTTTTGTGGCTTTTCATTCAAATATGTGTTGATTTTTCCATTATGATCTACTGATAGAGCATGCTCCTTATTGTGATTAATTCTGTTGTTAATTCTTCATTCAAATTATTTATATTATCAACATCTGCCAGATCTTGGGAAAATCTAGACTTTATTAAATTGTCTATAGCCTTCCAGGTTTTCCTAGTTGGTGTAGTTGAAGGCTTCCATGCATAAGACACCTTAACAACATCTTCTATCAACCCCATGTTGTCATTTAGCCTTAGTATTAGGATTACTTCTAGTAAGTATTTCACGGCATTAAGTATAACACAAACTTTTGCATAGTTTATTCAGCTACTTTTTATTGTAGCTTGATCCATGTAGATAGACTTGCTTACAAAACTTTCTAAGTGACTTAAAGCCAGTTGTTATCCAATACTCCAAAGGAATGCCATAAATGCACATTCATATAGGTACATTAGCTTGTTTGATCTCTTCAAAGTTTATACATGGCCTCTAATTTTGTAGAAACAGTGGCTTGTTATTCACATGCCAAGGGCTAGATTCAAATACTTTTCTAGAATTTGCTTTGCTATGGCACCTGAATAGGTAAATATCTTAATCATTTAAAAGGATATCTTTGAATACTAGTGATTTCTAGTTATTCAATACCCAGGCTTTCATTGTGGGGAAGGATATTCTTTTATCCAAAAAGAAGGCTTTTAATGTAGCATTCCAGAGCTCATCTTCAACCTTCAATGTTATAACATATAGTGCAACAATTTGAGAGTTGTCAACGTTAATACAAGGACAATAGGATAGTTATATCTATGGATTGGAATCTTTAATAACTTGAGTCCAAGATCTTCTTGGTTTTCCTGTAGATTCAGGGATGTTGGTTGCAGATTCATGACCAGGAATAAGGTTGAGGGATGTAGTACATAGAAATGGAGAGGTTGCTGATTTGTGAAAGTTAAAATTTGGAGCCTTGTAGCTTTCTCCTGATTTTAGTACTCACATCTTGGAGGGTAGTAAAGGAAAATCCTCAAGAGGGGATTACTCAAGGTCTCTAACCTTTCCAATCTAGTGTAAGATGGAGTACTGTGGAAAAAGCTTGCGAAAAGTAGTTACCAGAACACTAACTTACTTTTCCAGGAAAGTGGTAATTATAGTACAACCCTTAAAGTGATAATGGCGGCTGGTTACAAGGATAAGTAACAAAAAATAGGATGAAGAAGAGAAAGAGTTTTTTAGCTGAGAACTTAGTTTGAAAGAGATTACATAACCAGCTTTTGAAGTAGGTGAACCTAGTTTTAAGGGTCAAGGAAGTTTAAAACATAAGCAAGAAGAAGAGAATGGAATGACTGAAGTTGAGTACAGGAGGATGAGGGAAAGATGAGTGTAGCTGATAGTAGGAAGGTATGGTGAAAGAGGAGACCTAAATAATAAGACCAATAAGAACAACATGAGGAAGGGAGTTAGAGGTAAATTGCAAAGGAATCCATGGTAGTGAGAGGTGGGAGCATCTCACACTAGATATGCATTCGATCATTTTATAATATATTTATTGGAAATTTAGAATCTATAAGTTATTATAAGAGATAAAATGTATAGATTATACTAGTGCTCGATAAGATATAAGATTTTAATGACACTATAAATATTAACTTAAGACTTTTTGACTATTCAATCTATAAGATGAACTGCCTTGAACAATACAAATTATATCAATAGTTTAAGATATAAAAATAAAGACATTAGTTTAATCATCTTTTGTTTTCCATTTTCTTCAACAAAGGTATCTTATGATGTCATGATTTTAAAACATTCTCATTTCTTAAAGCTATAAAAGAGATGCCAATAGTTTTAAGGGTAAACGATATCTTTTATATAATTTAAGAAATTTAAAAGAAATATTTTATTTTAAAAATTTTTGGAGGATCTCTGTAATTTTTAATTATTCTTCGTAAATTCTTAGACTTATGTTAAAAATAATAGTTGATGCCACTAAGGTAGAGAGAAGAAGAAAGATGAGATACCCTGCCACTAGATGTTGAGGTGTTCTAAACAAGTCCGCAATCAAATAAATATCTTTATGAATGAATGGATAAAATCGAATTAGAAAATGTAAAGATTTATACAAGATACCAATTATTGTTTAAAAAACGCAACTTATTTTCTCTTTATTTATTTTAAAAAGCTAAATGTATAGAATAGAGATATTCCAACCACTCGTGTAAAGAACTATTACAAATAATTAAGAAACTAATAAGTTTTAAAAAGAAGCAATATAAAATAAACCAAAATTGATACCTGAATATTTGGTTTGATGATCTTAAGTTACTCGCAAACTTCTTTTTCCGGATTGGAGATAGGTGTAAGGCGAGCAATAGGAGGGCTAGAACCATTTTGGCTTTTCTTTTTCTTATAGGCCAAGGACTTCTTCTTCTTCCTCTTCTTCAAAGTCCAATTCAAATTTTCATAGGAAAAATAAAAATAAAAATATATAAAAATATACAAAACTTAAAAGTATATTGATTTTCCCTAATAATTGAACACTTTTGTTTGTAAATACTGCACATTTGATTCCATCCATAAATCTATTTTCTTCCTTATGAGTTTTAGTTTCGGAAGTCTTTTTAACAAAAAGTATTTAGGAACAGAAGGAACTTTTTCTACTTCAAGAGAAAGTATAAAGAAATTGATCCCTCTTAATCTAGATTATAATCCTTAAAGTACTTATATATGTGCTATAAATATTATAGATCAATCAATCAAATGCTACTAATATAAAAACTTAACTTAGTCCCTAAACTAGTAATTCCAATAAATTATTAGTACGAGTTATGTTTAATTAGTTTAGGTTAAGTTTAAAAATAAAGTTGAGTCATCACATCAGTAGCATTTGATTTCTGTACATGTGATATTTGTTCCATGTATGTTTCGATGTTATTTTGTAATAAAAGTCTAGGGGCCTGTTTGGTTGGATATTAATTAATAGAACGGAATGGAATAGAACGAAACAGTTTCTAATGGAATAGAATGTAACATAGCGAAAAGTTGTTTGGGAGGAATGGAAGAGTTCATAATGTAATATAGTGAACCCTTGTTTGGAAGATGGATGAAATGAAATGAAATGTATAATAAATGACTATTATACCCTTAATATTAAAATGGTTGTTGCAAGAGATTTAACGCTATGATTTTAAAACATAAATCATGTCCAATTAAAAAGTCACGATTGTGACTTGTTTTTTATATATATTTTCTATTTAAAAATAATAAAAATTTTTATAAAAGTTT
>JAOQML010000197.1:21238613-21266070 GCA_027568935.1 Erythroxylum urbanii | reverse complement strand
CAATTAAAGAATAATTTTTATTTATCTATATTTTTCATCAATAAAATTTTTATTAATTTTATTAATTTTTTATTAATTATATACAATTTTTGTTAATAATATAAAAATATTATTGAGGGTGATAAGCTTGTGGAACATAATAAATGAGTTTGAGGAAAAAGGGGTTAGGTTTAGAAGAAATAATTAGTATCAAGAAAAATTATTGAGGATATATTAGGTAGTATGTCTTTATTAGTTTACGTTTCATCCTAAATCTCACAAATCCGCGGTTTCTTATTTTTACTGTTTATGATGGAATGAAACATAACATGAAACCCTCCACTTTCATCTTATATTCTATTTCATTCTATTATGAAACCTTCAACCAAACGATGAAAGTGTGTTACGTTCCATCTCGTTCCATTACTAACTCTCAACCAAACAAGGCCTAAGAGAAGAATTTTATGAAAAATTAGAAAAGAATTTTTTTCAGAATTTTAAAAATTAAAAGTTCTTCAAAAGTTGTTTAAATTATAGGAGAATCTCATATCTTTTTATCCTAGTTTTAAATAGAACTATAGTATTATAATTGCTTAAATTTTGGGCGGGCAAAATGGGAGATTTTCCGACCATAGTCTTCTTTTTTGGGTGTGACAAAAGGAATATAGTGGGGACAATTCTTTAATTCCCTCCCATATAGACACCAAACCTTATCTTTTCTGTTCTATTTCCTTGTGAGAATCACACCAAAGGTAACCCCATCTTTTTCTGCTTCCTAACTTGATTATGTCACTGCACATTCGAAAACACAAGGAGTGATGCTAAGGAAGTGTTATTATTATTATTAATGCAGGTTTTATATGAATTAAGCCTTTACGTTTTTTTTTAATGTAAAGATAGGATTTTATCTACCTTAGATCATATTTGAAATTGTGATAAATAATCAGATGCTATCCAGTCAATCAATTACTAATAAACAATTTTAGTAAAAGTGTACAAGTAGCATTAACTTAAAGCTTGATTAGAAATTTATGTAAAACAAGGAATTAATACCGACTTCCATTTGTAGTTCACTTCTAATTCCGAAGGCACGGAGAGAAGGAGAGGATAAAACGGTTCCTTTTGAAGGATAGATGCCAAAATTAAACATTAGTAAATTGATTGTTAACAAGAAGGAATTAATGCAAATCGAAGAAGATTGGTTATCGTGGTATATGTTTGACGTCATACCTTGGCAAAGCAATTAGTGTCAAGAAAACAATGATTATAATCTTTTCAAAGCAATTAATTTTTCTAATGCTTTTAAACAGAGAGTTATATAAGAAACATTATGTCAAAAGCAGAAAGCATATGTACTCTAATAACATTTTGGACAACTATCAACAAAGTAGCTGCCCACAGGAACCAAGATCTAGCTTGGTAGGGAATAAAAGGTACTTAGGGAGGTAGATTAGGTATTATTAGTAACAAAGAGCATTGCCACAATCTTGCTTGAAGGAATATTACATAAAAAGTTGAATATTTAATCGGAGTAAGGACAATAAATTCAACGACTTTGTATGCTTATTACAAATTATCAAGTTTGATTTGAGTGTAATAATATTCCCATTCAGGAGGAATAATTAAAGTGCAAGATTAGAACATGAGATTCCTTATAACTAACTTGATTTTATTTAACAAGCTCTTGTAATTGATGATGATGAATGATTATGAATCACGTACACGAAAAGATTTTGGGGTTGACAATGATATATGATGGTACTCAGTAGCTGTTAAATGTTGTTTTATTCACCTGTTAAATTAAATATCTACTCAATGAGATAATTAAAAGTGTCACACTTATTAATTTCGTTTCTAAATATTTTCAATTAGTTGAACTCATTGTTTTCAATGTCAAGTTTTCTATTAGGACATTATCTTTATTAAAATTTTAATTTAATATTTTATTCTAAATTTAGTACTTTCCTTTTATTTTTTATATGGGAAAACTAAAAGTTCAACTCCATGCCTAAACTTTATTATTCACTCTTCTAATCATATCAAACTATATATTATTTAGTAGAGTTATCATTGCTGTATCATTTACTTGTCAATATAATGTTAATATGTTTGGGTGGCAATCAAGGTTCAACTTTAGACTAATTCTTCAGCCATTTTTTAATTCTTTCATACTATATCGTTAATTGAGGTAAACTCATGAATATTAAAAGTATTTATATTTCCTACTTGATAATTCAAAATTTTTTCATATTAACATAAAAATATATTTACCAAAAAAAAGATATTCAAAGACATTTAGGTCCTTTGATGCTCATTTCAAATAGATTCAAATTGAATTAATAATTCAAAATTTTCTTAAAGTTTTTTCAAACTTTCTTAATAGGTACTATCTTATTATAATTTGATAAGATGACAGTAAAATTCAAAAATAAGTTTACTTTAACATGATCACAATATGATGAGATTAAAATATTCTTATTGATTTTTATTTAATGTATATTAATAATATTTTCCTTCTAATTATAAAAGATCAGAATTTTCTTTTTCTTTTAGTGTACCTAATGAAAGTATTTGAAATTTACTAAAGATAAAATAATATCTTATGTATAATTTAAAAATTACTTCTCAAGTTAAGGTTGTTATATCATAATTTGATAAGTTTGATAAAATTGTTGGTCCTTAAAGCATTAAGACGGGAAGAGTAAGAATAACTTAAGTACAAAAGTAAGCTAATAAGAATAACTTAAGTACAAAAGTATGCTAGAGTCCTATCATGAGCATTCAATATGAGAAAGCTACAAAACTGGCCTGGAATAAGGTTGTTGGAGATCTTTTTAGGGTCAACAAATATGTGATACATTCACCAACTAAAGAAGGCAAACCTTTGTCTCCTCTTGAGGAGATTCTTCAACTGGGAACCATGAAATGGAGGGCCTCCCTCATTGGATACTTCCTCATCAAAAGGTTTGTAGTTCCCTTAGTTCAACACTTGCCTCTAAGATATGGAAACATATGAGTTACATGAATACCTTGATAAGTGAAAATGGCTTTTTTATCTTTAAGTTCTCCTTTGAACAACCGTTGCAAAGAATTATAGAACAGGGGCCTTGGAACATCCAAGGTAAACCAATGTTTATTAAGAAGTGGTATCCAAGAGTTGCACTATAAAGGGACAAGATGAAGTCCATCCTTATTTGGGTTAGCCTCTATAAAGTCCCCTTGGAATATTAGCCAGCTGAGGGGCTAAGATACTTGCTAGCTACCTGGGGAAACTAATTAGCTTAGAAGAAGACATAACTCTCCTTAGTAAGATTAGTTTTGTGAGAATTTGTATAGCGATCTTAATGGAAAGAGAACTTCTAGAATCCATTAAGTTGATGAGGCTTCAGAAGAGGGAGGCCTTTTGCAATATGCAGTCAAAGTCACCTACCTTGGGAGACCTTTGAGAAAAGGAATGAAAAAGGTCTGACTTACTAAAAATAATAATGTAGAGACAACTCAAAGTGAAGAGGAGATAGATAAAACTAGAAATACCAGAGAGGATGAGAATGATACCTGACTTGGAGACACTTCCTCCCCTATTACCATAAATTTAACACGAGAATATGAGGGAACCAAGTGTAGGGTAGCCCTACAATCTTATCAAATAGCACAAGCTATACGAAATTTGGAAAATATCAATTGGGCAGTGCAGGAACCAAATCTAACCTCAAACTTTCCTAACAATGCTAATAAAACTGGTGAAGCAATGGTTACATTCAATAAGTAGACCACAAACTCTTTCTCCACTACCCTCTTGAACTCTATAGAGGAAGACAAGTCCTAAGCTCCTAGAAATTCTACAAATAAATCCAAGACTAGGTGCAAAACCAAAAGAAAGAATGTGGATTCTTCACCCTCTCAATGAAGATCTTGATTTAAAATGTTAAGGGTATTAATTCCCTAAATAAAAAATTGGCCCTTAGTGACCTTTTCCAACCGAGGAAGCCTAGTACTTTTGGTTAATTGAAACCAGTATAAAGTTGGAGGCATTTAAAAAGGGTCTTTGTTCCTCAATAAGTATTACAATACAATTAACAATCATTTGGCTCATCCTAATGATATAATCATTTTATCTCTTGATCATAAAATATGGAATCTAAACAAATGGACCTGCTATGATCAATACCTGCATTGTGAACTAATCTTGAGGGGCTTTTAGAAACAAGTATACATCACTATGGCTTATGTAAGTAATTGATCGAGTCAACCCATGGAATAATATGGTAGCTTTAGGGTACTCTTTGTAGGCACTTTGGATTATTCTAAGGGATTACAAATGCATCTTAAAACTAATAAAGCTCAGGTTAATACTTAAAGTCCTGCAATAGTACTAAACTACTGCAATCTAGATTTCATATGCTAAGCTCCTTTTTTAGCTCCTCAGGATTGGTGGCTCTAAAATGCTTAGATCACCAATTTAACTGGACTAATAACCAATTTGATTCTAAACTTATTTAGAATTGATATAGGTGATAAGGCTAGCAGGATGAAATCACCTTTTAAATTTTACAATATCTTCCTTAAGCAACCTTGTTACAACTCAATAATTCTAAAAGGTACGAGTTTGCATGTTGTAGGATTTCTAACCTTTCAACTTGTGAATAATCAAAAGAAAGTAAGAAAGGAACTAACAATCCTACAAAGGAATCAGATTAAACCTATGAAGGTTTACTTGAGGATGGACTTAGAGAGACTTAATCATTACAAGTATGAATTAGCCAAAGGTCCATTCAACATCTTTTTGAAAACTAAGAGAAAGCTAAACTAGAGAAATACTTGGAAGCTACTGATACATATAAGTCCTAACTTAGGCAAAAATTAAGAATTTTGTCCCTTAATAAGGGAGATAAATGCTTAAAATACTTCTTCCTTAAAATCTAAGGTAAAAGAAGCACAAATATAATCATTTTAATGAAAGACTCTGAAGACAAAGTAGTAAAGGAACAATCACAATTGAAGGAATTAAGCTATGAAAACTTCAAGGAACTATGAGGTACCAATAAGTAGACCACAAACTCTTTCTTCACTACCCTTTTGATCTCTATAGAGGAAGACAAGTCCTAAGCTCCTGGAAATTCTACGAATAAATGCAAGACTAGGTGAAAAAAAAAAGGATGCTTCATCCTCTTAATAAAGATCTTGACTTGAAATATTAGGGGTATTAATTCCCTAAATAAACAATTGAACCTTAGTGACCTTTTAGCACTGAGGAAGTCTAGTTTTTTTAGTTAACTGAAACCAGTATAAAGTTATAGGCATTTAAAAAGGGTCTTTGTTCCTCAATAAGCATTGCAATATAATTAACAATCATTTTGCTCATCCTAATGATAGAATCATTGCATCTCTTGATCCTAAAATATGGAATCTACACAAATGGACCTGCTATGATCAATACCTGCATTGTGAACTAATCTTGAGGGGCTTTTAGAAATAAATATACATCACTATGGTTTATGCAATTAATTGGGAATGTGATAGAGTTAACCCATGGAATAATATGGTAGCTTTAGGGTACTCTTTTTAGGCACTTTGTTCTTGGCAATTTTAAATCACTAATACTATACAGAAATTGAAAAGATCAAGAATTAACTGAAAAGAAACAAATTGCAAACAAATATGTACAAAACACCAATTAAAATCAATAACAAAAACTAAAACACCGTACTCCCCGATAACGACGTCAAAATTGACAGCGTGTCGTAACGTTAGTCAAAATAAACTAGACTACTACTATAGCAATGGTGAGTTTAGGTTAATCCTAAAGAGTGTGTGTATAAAGTTGTTGAAATGAAATTAATCATCATTTAGGTTTTGGGGGAGGGCATTGTTTGGTTTGAAATAAGAAAATAAAATAAAACTAACCTAAGAAAAACAAATTAAAGAAAACATGCAAAGTGATGAAAGTGGTGAATTCGTTAAGAATCCAATTCTTTGGTTCTATAGTGGTCTACTCCCTAATTAAACATATTTCAATGATTTGTTGTTTTGAAGCCTCTCCTAGAAACTATTAATCGTAGGTTAATCTATTAACCTGAGTTTTTCCTTAGTTTTGTTTAATCAAGATGCGATCATTAATTAAACCTAACCATTGAATAACCTGGGATACGATCTCAAGATTTAATTGGGCAACCGCATTACGAGTTAGGAAAACCAATTAGTCAAGGAAACAACCCTATATAATGTGTCATTTAACCTAGGTTATGTTATCCCTAATGATTATGATTAGTTGCTACAAATGAATTTCAGCATAAAAATTACGGATTAAATTGAATATTCTAGCAACGGTTCTGTAATAAAATAATTCGATGAATGCATTAAAATCTTCTTTTTGCAATACCCAAATTCATACACATCGGATAACATAATCAATTTCTAAAGAGAGAAAGAAATAACAAATACAAGGAAGGAATGCTTAATTAGCTTGTTGACGTCAATATGGCTCAAAGATTGTGCTTTCGACTCACTTTAGCTCTTTTGCTTCTGAATTGTATCTAAAACCATATAGGAATTATAGTGAGTATCTTAAGCATTTTCATATCATTAATAAAGGATGAAATGTTTTAACAATTAAGCACATATCAAGATAATTGAAGAAGATAAATTGAAAACCTTTATCTAGGAAAAAGAAGAAGAAGAGTGGACAAAGACGGCTGAGGAAGAACTGGCAGAGGAATAAAATTAGGAAACTACTGGTGAAGTATTGGTAGTGACCTTAAGTATGGAAGGTTCCCACTTCCTTAAAGAACAACTGTCTGAGTTAGGTAATGATTCAGAGAGTTTCATTATCCCTTATTTTATTAATGGTTTGTCATTAGAAAGAACATTAATGCAATTGCTAGGATTTATTAACTTGACAAATTATGCTCTTATTATTATAGGTGGCTTAGTTACAAGTTACTAAACTGACTTGTCGAAAAATAGTTGGAAACAAACCACTGATCACAAGGGTAAACGTGTAGTCACGTCGAGTTAACGATGTTAAATAAGCGCTATATGAGAGACAAACCATAAATTAGGATAGATTTTATTTTAAATTTTATGATATTTCTATTTTCATATTTCGTTTTAAAATTTTTATTGTTATTTTTATTATTATTTTATCTTTTTATCCCTCTCTCTTTATGTTTAGCAAGGATGTTATTATACTATTGGATGAATCAGAAATCAGAAAATAGTCTTATTTAAGAAAGTATCAACTTAACCCTCTTACTTCTTTTTAGATGCTTATATTTTGTACATTGGGGATAATGTACAAATTTAAATATGAGGTTTAATGAATTTGTAACGATTTTCTTTAAGATTATTATAATCTTGATTGTTAAATTTTATGAACTGATATCTTTAGTTGGTTGAAATCTGTCCATGGATACTGTGTGTCATTGTTGAATATTTATTGAATTTGTATACAAAAGAACGAAAGTTAAAATAAAATTTCTTTTTTTAAGTCATATTTTTAATAATCATTGAAATATTCAAGTTGAATTATATTGCATATTACTTACACACATTATACCCATCTTTTTCGTGAGCTTTTAAGCCTAAGAGCAAATAGTTCAAAATTTTAAAACTCTTGTTATTCTTTCATATGTGCTATCATGTGTGGTAGAATAATTGTATAACTTGCTTTTATTATCCATATTGAAACCATATTTGTTAAATTAGAAGCATTGACATAATGAAGGCACCTAGATTCAACGACTTGTGTAAGCCAATTTCTTTGAAAATTACCACACCTTTAAATCTATCTTTAGAAATAACCAAGTTAAGCTTTAGCTTTTTTCATTAATTAAATCCACATATTAACATTTATCCTATTTTTCTTCGAAGAGCTTTCTATTATTTTGAACCTTGAAGGTTATTTACATTTTTTACTTGTTAAGACTGGAAAATTTTAAAAGGTCCAATATTTCATGAATTGTGGTATTGAATGCTAGAATAATTGGTTTGATAAAAAAAACAAAAAAAGAAGACAAAAAAAGAACATAAGAAAAAAATATGAATAAGTATATGGTATCAATAGAGTTGTACTAAAAGGACCTGTATGTAATTTTCCTTTAGTAAAATTCCTTTAATTTAACCCTTTTTAATATCCCAACCTTGCCATACCTAAGCCCTATTACAACCCAAGAACTTTTGATTTTTGTTCCTAATTTACATAAATGGTGGAGATGTGATAATATTACAAGCATATAATAAGAGTTCTATTATGCATTAATTGCGAGTTTCAATACTTTTTACCTTAAATACTTAAGCGCATTGACTGAAATCTTGAAGAGGGTGCAAAATTTTATACTTTTGATTTCAATGTGATTATTATTAATATGGACATAGGGACTTAGTTTTAGGATAACTTGACTTTAATTGTATGTTAATTGGATTCAATATGATATGATGATCTATAATATGAATGGACAGATTGAGAATGATGAGGGATTAATGTTGTAAGATTTACAATTTTGATTATGGTTTTCTTGAGGAAAAGCAAAAGCTTAAGTGTGGGGATGTTTGATAGATGTAGAATTGATCATAATTATACCCTATATTTGATGCATTTTTGCTTGATAATTTATACACTTGTTGTATATTTGGTACATAATTCGCTCCAAGTGTCTTTACAAAGTATAATTGCCTTTAAGGACTTAAAGGAGAAGAATTTGGATGAAAACATGATATAAAATGAAGATTCAAAGCATAGAAGGTATGCACGAGCATGTAATACCCGTACACTTCTCTTAGGTTGTACAATAAATTCTAGAGATTTTAGGTTATACATAGTTTGATGCATAACTTTGCATCAGCCTGTGCATCTCCCTAGAACTCTAAGTTTCAATATAAAAGGACGTGTTCGGCCTCAAATTAGGGGAGTAGGCATTAAGAGGTAATTCTAGATGTGGAGATCATTCTTAAGGGGTGATTTTTCAGATAAGTGGAAAACACTAAGAATTCATCAAAAGATACATCAGAATATAAGATTAAACCTTTACTTCACAAGAATACTCAATAAAAGAGAACTAGGGACATTTAAAATTATAAACACATTGTTTTCAACTCATTTTTCTTTCTATTTATACATGATTTCATAATAGATCATGTGTAACTAAATTCCTTTGGTGTCTAGGTTAAATGAACCCTATATTAATATTTTAATATGATTTGATTTTTTATTAATTTTATTAGTTTAATTAATATATTGTGATCAGAATACATGTTTTATTTATGATTTAATAGATCTGGAATATTAGATAATAATCTGATTTCATACATAGAGATTGAGAAAACATTTTTATGAATAGATTTATTGCAATTGGAAGGAGTTGATTGCAACCCTAGAGATAGGATGACATAAATCTTTCGAGTTCGGGTCAAACCTAATAAAGGGATTCACAAATTAGTAAAGCAATCCTGTAAACTTTCACATAAGTAATTTGGTTGAAAACCTTAGATTAGTTGTTATTAGACTCAATGTGATAAATGTAAATTGCATTGTGTTTTAGGGCATAGCTTGATATGTATTTAGTCGTTAAGTCAATTATTTAGTATGTGTTTAGGCTAAAATTGTGTTAGTTTGTGATTTATTTATAGTTTAAGTGTTTTAAGGGTTAGTATAAGCTTTTGAGCTTAAATATTATGTTTTTAAGGTACTTTGATGTGTTTGCTAGTGTTTCAGGGTCAACATCAAAGAACGAAGAAGTTTCGAAGACAATTAGGCTAAAACAATGGCGCACGATCGTGGCTTAATGAAGCTCAAGGTTTGGCCGATTGTGGCCTTCATGCCACAATTGTGATAGAAGGCTCAGATGTGAGCCACGATCATGGCATGTAGGGCCATAGTCGTGACCTACATCGGGTAGACGCATAGACGCTCTACTTTGAGGGATTTTTCGGACCTTTCAAACCCCGAAAAAATCCTAGGGTTACCTAAAATATAAAGGAGTATAAAAAGAACATAAAGAGGTAGAGAAACGGAGCTTCCAAGAAGCCACCATTAAAACCATAAGGAGAGAACACCGAGAGAGAAAGAGAAAAGGAAGAGGAAGGCAAAGCTGAATTGACGTGCTTCCTGGATCAGGAGGTTTTTAAACATCACTGCCTTCCATTATCTATTCCAAGTTGTATTTCCCTTTCATTTCGATTTTATTGATTTATATAATTGAGATGGATAGTATGATGATACGATTTGAAATATTGATAATGTTTTGAACTCTCCTTTGAAATTTTATTTTGATTTAATGATAATTTAGTTGATAGTGTTATTTGGATAAATGTTGAGATTGTTGATTGCAAAATAGTTTAATAGTTTAACGCTAAAAAATTACAAGTATACGGGTCGTGACTTATAGTTAAAAAGCAGATATCATTCTCACAAGGAGTGACGCTTAGGCGCAACTTAATTCAGGTTAATCTTTGTTTAAGAAACTAGATTGTTTAATGGAAATAATCTAGAAAATTAAATTTAAAGTAAATGATTAAAAATGAACAATTGATAACACCAAAATGCAGAAAATTGAAATTCAAGATTTTAACAACTAAAGATCACTTTCTCCCTATTTTGTCTCCCTCCTATTTTATTAATTAAATTGTGTCTCACCTAAGATGTCCAATTGTATTAACTACCCTCTCTTAAGGTGTAATCAAATGTCCCTAATCAAATTAAATGAAGTTGATTAAGCAATCTCTCAATCTACCAAATCACTCCACCAATTTAACTAGTTGTTAAGTTATCCTATGGGTGATCAATTAAATTAGCCAAGATCTCTCTTTCGACTAATCAATTAATGTGATGAATGTAGGTCTATATAATGCCAACTCTCATTGTACAATCCTACACAGATTACCCTACTCAATCTCTCGATCTATTGCAAGATATAAAGATATTCAACATTCATCAAAGACATTCTTTCATTCAAATCAGTAAATATAGGAGTTTAACAAGATAGTTTAGAAGTCATCCCAAAAAAATAAATTAGCCATTCATGGTGTCTATAACATCCCTAATAATTGAATAATCCATCATACAATGACTAGAAGTGATAAAACAATTGAAAAATAAATAAAAAGAACTCCTCCTCTTTTTTGCCAAAATCTGGAAATTTCGGTGTTGATAAACTCTTCTCTAATTGTGATTGATGATCTTTGAAGCTCCACCTTCCTCAAGACTCCAAATCTGGATTTTTCACATAAGGAGGCTCTTCTACAAGAGGGTTCACGTCCTCGTTCATCCATAGGGGTTATTATCTTATATAGTCCAGAAAACCTAAAAATTAATTGAACCCCACTTATGTTCTCAGATTAAACATCCCACGATCGTGGAAATTGGCATGATTCCCATAATCGTGGGTTCTTAAAGCAGAATTCTTCCTATTCTCTTCTCCCCTTCTGGATTCTGGCTCAATCTCCAAGTTGTCAACCTCTATTCCTACGTCAAAATAATCAATTCTTACCCTAAATGAATCCTAAAATACAACAATAATAAACTATTATGTAAGAAACACATACCAAATACTTAGAAAAACACACACTAATGCACAACTATCAACTTCCACACACTTAAATCTTTGCTTGTCCTCAAGCAAAATAAACACAACCAATCAATTCCATCACTTCATTTTCACAAATATCAAAGCATACCATCCCTCAAATTTTAGCCAACTCAAATATCAAGTTAATACATATATTATGACTACTTTTCATTAGTGTACATAAGCAAACTCAACATATAACACTATCACTCAAAGATAAATATAAATAGAAAATGAATCTTCCTCATGGTTTCACTCATTTCTCTCAAGTGTTTGATGGTTAATGTTTCGCTCAAACTTCCTCTAGGAAACTACACTACTGTAGGCTTGATAATACACCAATTGCATACATAAATAGATTAAAAGGACTTGATTAGGGTTGTAATATGGTAAGGGTTAAGGTGGGTAAAGTGGGTAAAGGGTTTAACATAAGCATTTGTAAAATAAAAAGTGGGTAAAAAGGGATAACAAAACATAATTCCAAGATACACAAATGTAACTATGCTACTACTATGAGCTTATTAATACTACTCAAGTGTTCTTCCTTTTTCTTTTCTTTCCTTTCCTTTTCATTTTTTTTCATTTTTTCATTTTCAATTTCATTTTCTTTTTATATGGACGAAACTACGACTAAAATAGCAACTAAATACAATGTGATTCAAAAGTAGAAGTATCCTCAACTCATCTCAGTAAAAATTTTCACAACGATCCCACCTAATGCATTACTTAATACTCTACTAAGCTTGTGAATGGGTAAGTTAATGGGGTTTCAGGTTTTAAAATTTTTGTGTATTTTCAGGAAATAAAATGGTTAAGGCTCAATGGGGGTAGCAAGGGATAATAAAAGGGTAAGTCATTTAAGTCAAGGGTTAATATAGAAAAAGGGCCTTAATTATCTCTATTAAGCATGTATCAGTAGACTCAAACAGATTCAAAGCAAGTTCTGAAGGTAATGACCTAAGGAAGCATCATATAATAAAGAAATAGAATGACTATAGATGGAGTCATATAAGCTCATTCCTCACATTGGCTCAAACAAACATTCATTATGCATCTCTACACTACCTCATTGCTCAAATGTCAAATTCTGAGTAAGCTTATGTAACCAACTACTTTTCATCACTCAACATGGTGCACTTTCTACTCAAGTAGCCTAATCCAAGTTTAAGCATGCATTCAATCTAATTCCAACTAGCATGACAAAATCTCATGGCAACATAAATCTTTGGTTGAGCACTTATTACTTTCAATTTTATTGAAAACCATTAAGCACATAAATTTATGTAAAACTAAATACTCGGCACTACGAAATAAAGTTTTGGTTCATTCCTAGAGTCAAAATTTGCTTCACCTGTTAGAGTTTTTCAGTAATTATCCACATCAAAGTCATCGTCATTATCCAGAATTTTTGTATTTGATAAATCGAAAAGTGCACGAATGATATGATAATCAAGTTTATACACATCGCTAGCTATCCTAAACTAGAATACATCCGTTTTAGGATTATAGCACACCGTGGTGAAAAATTTGACAGTCATTATAGGGTAAATAGGCATATCACAACTAATGAACCTACTCCAACCTATGTTTGCAGCTAATCACTCAACATTTCCCCTCAGACCTATAGTTTCTAATAATTCAAAGTTAAAGTATCGAAGAGTAATTAATTCCCTATCTCTAAAGTCCCGAAAACGCATACTTTCATCCTCTGAGTAAATGGGGAATGGGTTATAAAAAATGGCCGTCATATCAGGTTTACCTTCTCTGGAGACTTAAAGGCACAATTCGTTGGTCAGTTTCCAAGATGCCATCTTCTTTTGAGCCATTGGAAGATGAAAACTTGTAAAAGTAAGGAAGAGAGGGATGAGCTTGTTTTTTTATAGAGAGAGAGAAAAAATCTTACCCAAATCCTTGTATTTTTGAATGATTAATGTATAAGAAGAGCAAAGGATTGTAAGATTGATGGAAGAGATGAAGAAAATACTGGGAATCTAGTGTAAGATTAAGGAGTTAGAGAACTGGGGGAGTGATTTTCGTAGGTTTAGAGAGAGAGGTGAAAATTTGAAGAATGAATGAAAAAAGAAGGGGGGAGGGAAATTAAAAAATTTCCTCAAATTGGGCTTCCCACGATTGTGGGTTTTCTTTTCATAAACTTTTTGGAGAGATTTCCACGGTCGTGGGAATCACCCCCATTCCCACAATCGTGGGATAACTCTCTAGAAACTTTTTAGAGAGATTTCCCATGGTCTTGGGAAACTTACCAATTCCCACAATCATGGGTTGGTGTAATTCTTCCACCTCTAAACCTTCTTCCAAGCCTCGTATGCATTCTCAATGATCTCACAACCTATAAGCACATTAAAATAATATTACGAACAAGAAATTTGAAGGGAAAGCAAGTTAAAATTCAAAAAAATCTAAATAAACATCAAACAAACTCAAATCAAACACAGTCATAACTAAATGAATCAAATAAACAAATAGACAAAGACAATGAAAAGAAAATAGAATTCCATGGGTTGCCTTCGATGCAGTGCTTTTTTTAACATCAGTAGCTTGACTCTTCTTTTTGCTCACAATGGCTCAAATGAATGGTGTAGTGGTAGTGCAATCACTGATCTCAAAACCTACAAATGAGCCCCTGTTATGGATTTCACATTCCTTGTGGTTTTCCTTCCTTTGCCTTCTCCTACGTGATTGTTTCTTTCTGAACGCATTCCCAATATCCTTAATATCTTCCCATTTTCGTCAAGGTTTAGGTTCTTTGATATCCATTGGGGGGTAAAGGAGAACAATAGTCTTTCTTTGACACCTTAAAGTTTAATTGCTCCTTTCCTACTCTCAGAGTTGGTTCAGTTCCATCAACATCAATGATCGAGCGAGAAGTAGCCAGGAACGGTCGTTTAAGGACTATAGAGGTTTTCGCATCTTCTCCAATATCCAGTATATGGAAATCTGCAGGGAAGATGAATATATCAATTTGTACTTACACGTTCTTAATAATCCCCTTCGTTTGGTGCCTATTCTGTCAGTCATTTTCACTAATATCTTTGTGGGTTCTAACTCTCCCAACCCCAACTTTTAACTAAAAGTGTAGGGGATCATGTTAATACTAGCTCCCAAATTTACAAGTCCTTGGCTATGTTGACTCCATTTATACTGTAAGGAATGAAAAAACCCCCTGGGTCTTCTTTCTTCTATGCTATATTAGGATTTCCTTCTGTTATGTGCTCCTTTACCTCTTTCTTGACTGGTTCCTTTAACGTGAGCTTTGTTTGTAATTGATTCGTTATATCCTTAATCTTGTTTCACTTAACCTCCTTAAAATTCCTCATTTTTCTACTTGAACTTAACTTCTGCTAAAAAAAATAAGATATGAAATTCTAGGTTGAGGCTCTTTGATCGACTCACTTACTAACTCACTTAGAAGGACTTCCAAAATTGTTTATCCTTCTCTCTTATCTCCTTCCTCCTTCTTATGTTCAATTTCCTTTTCCTATGTCTGAGTGATGGCCATGATCTGTTCCTTTGGGTCAACATCGGTATTGCTCGATACACTACCTAATTTTTTAGAAGACAAAGCATTAGTGAGTTGACCTACCTGAACCTCCAAATTATGGATGGATGAGGCATGATTCTTCACACTCTGGTCAAACTTTTCTTCCATCCTCTTCTGACTTTTCTCCTAGGTGGCAAACATCCTCTTCTAGTTATCTTCTTGACCTGCTAGTTTGGAACCCAAAGCCTCCATCATCTTGTCCATTTTTCTCTCCATCAATTTAATTCAATCTTGCTGAAATCCCAGAGGTCCTTTCGGTCTCGCTTAGCCACTTGTTATAATTGTTCAAGTAAGGGTTGTTATCTCTCTGTGGCTGGCTTATGTAATTTACCTATTCTGTACTACTGGCTCCCAATAAAAAACACTCAGCTGAGCTATAATTGTTTTGCCCGCATGGCTCACATTGTACTTGCATCGCCTTAACTATAGATGAAGATGCTCCTTGCATGTTGTTCAATTGCTTCATAAGGGTTGTAATCTGTGCCTGCAAAGCAGTAATAGAGTCACTAGAGATTATACCTTTTGCTCCTTCTGCCCCTGTCTACTCCTCTTACTTGACCACATGCAACTGTTGCTCGCCAACTCCTCCAAAAGGTTATGAGTTGCTTCAATAGTCTTCCTTAGTAAAGAACCTCCAGCGGTTGCATCTATGGTTTCTCTCGTGCTCGGATTCACACCATTATAAAACATTCGCAATAGGAACTCTCTCGGAAGGTTGTCGTAGGGACAACTTCTCTGTAATTCTTTGAATCTCTCCCAGGCTTCATAGAGAGATTCCCTACCATTCTGCTGAAAATTCATGATCTCCTTTATGATCCTCGTCGTCTTGGTCAACAGAAAGTATTTCGCGAGGAATGCTTGGGTTAGCTACTCCCAAGTAGTGATATGCCCGAATTAAGTAAAATGTACCATGCCTTCCCTCGATCTTTCAAAGTGAAAGAAAATAATCTCAACTTTATTGCATCATTGAACATTCCATTGAAGTGTCACAAATCTCTAAAAAATTAGTGATGTGGGCATTTGGATCTTCGTTGGATAGCTTATAGAATTTTGCACTATTCTGCAATATGTTCAGGAGTGTCGGCTTGATCTTGAAATTGTTAGCTTAAACCACTAGCCTCGCAACTCCTTGAGGACTCCTGGCCTCATAAAATCCATTAGTTTCCTCTCAAATTCTCCTTGCTTTCCTTCTTCAGCCATATCTCTTTATGTAAGATTTCGGCACTTCGCTCTTTTTAACTCTCTTTCGTGTCTTTTAATATCAGGAAACTCATCTTCATTAAATTCTGTCAATCTTTGTGTGCTCCTTGTATTCATACAACTGCAAATACACAAGGAAAGGTATCAAAAAGTCTAAAATCAAAGTAATCCAAACTAAACAAGATGCTAAACAAACAATCCCTGGCAACGACGCGAAAAACTTGTTGATTGCAAAACAGTTTACTAGTTTTACGCTCAAAAATCGCAAGTATACTGGGTCGTGATTTGTAGTTAAAAAGCAGATATCGATCCCACAAGGATTGATGCTTAGGAATCACTTAATTCATATTAATCTTTATTTAAGAAACGAAATTGCTTAGTGGAAATAATCTAAAAATTAAATTAAAATTAAATAACTAACAATGAATAATTGATAACACCAAAATGTAGAAAATTGAAATTCAAGGTTTTAATAACTAGAGATCACTTTCTCCCTATCTTCTCTCCCTCCTATTTTATTAATTGAATTGTGTCTCACCTAATATGTCCAATTGTATTAACTACCCTCTCTCAAGGTGTAATCAAGTGTCCCTAATCAAATTAAATGAAGTTGATTAAGCAATCTCTCAATCTACGAAATCACTCCACCAATTTAACTAGTTATTAAGTTATCCTATGGGTGATAAATTAAATTAGTCAAGATCTCTCTTTCAACTAATCAATTAATATGATGAATGTAGATCTATAGAATGCCAACTGTCGTTGTACAATCCTACACAAATTACCCTACTTAATCTCTCGATCTATTGCAAGATATAAAGATATTCAACATTCATCAAATACATTCTTTGATTCAAATCAATAAAATAGGATTTTAGTAAGATAGTTCAAAAGTAATCCCTAAAAAATAAATCAGCCACTCAGGTGTCTATAACATCCCCAACAATTGAATAATCCATCATACAATGACTAGAAGAAATAAAACAAATAAAAAATAAATTAAAAGAACTCATCTTCTTTGCCAAAATCTGGAAATTTCAGTGTTTGTAAGCTCTTCTCCCAATTGAGATTGATGATCCTTGAATCTTTACCTTCCTCAAGACTCTAAATCTGGATTTTTCACACAAGGAGGCTCTTTTACGCAAAGGGTTCACGTTCTCCTTCATCCATAGGGGTTTATTATCTTATATAGTCTAGAAAACTTAAAAATTAATTGAACCCCGCTTATGTTCTTGGATTAAACATCTTACGATCGTGGGAATTGTCATTATTCCCATGATCGTGGGTTCTTGCAGCAGAATGCTTCCTCTTCTCTTCTCCTTTTTTAGTCTCTAGCTGAATCTCCAAGTTGCCAATCTCCATTCCTACATCAAAATAATCAATTCTTACCCTAAATTAACATCAAACATAAAAGAACAACATTGAAGATTAAACTAAACGAAAACATACAAAATGAATCCTAAAATACAACAATAATAAACTATTATGCAAGAAACACATGTCAAATACTTAGAAAAACATACATTAATGCACAACTATCAGTGACTTAATTACATTATTGCATAATTCAATAATAAACTGAGAGGGTGAAATGAATGAAAAATGATTAAATAAGATTAATGAGAGTTAGGCAATTTAATAGAAATGGCAATTAATCATATTGGTAATTGCACGGAGAAAGATCTTATGTGATGCTCCAATAGTTTATTAAAGTGCTTTAGATCTGATTAGGTTTTGGATAATTTATGAATTGAGAGATTGCAAACTCTATAATCTGATTATGGTTTATAATTTAGGGTTTAATGCTTATAATTGGAGAGAGAGTAATCAGCCTTAGGACAATCTAGAATCGACACTCCATTGACATATAATCGGTTAGGTTAGCATTAATGATAAGTAAAATCTCCTTTCTCATAAATGGGTAAATTTCGTAGGTTGATTTCTATTGTTATTGCATATTGGCCAATTGTTAATTATTTCGTGTTTAATTTTTGATTTAATTGGTTAAACTGAATTCTCGTGATTACTTTCCGTGCAATGTTTATTTCTGTTGTGATTTCACATATCTGTGGGAATTTTCCTGATTCCCACAAACATGGGAATTTGTCCCAGATGAACTCCTCTTGTATTCTCTTCTTTAATCTCTTGTTCATCCTTGAAGTTACTCCCACTTATTTCCTACACAAAAATAATCAATTCTTACCCTCAATTAGCATCAAACACATAAGAACAACAATGAAAATCAAACTTAATAAAAACATACAAAATAAATCCTAAACTAGAACAATAAACAACAATCATGCTAGAAAACACATACCAATTGCCTATAAAAACATATCCTAATGCACACCTATCAATGTCCAAGCTTTTTGTGGCACGTCATTGCTGATTTGCATCTGGACTAGTCACCGCAATGGATGCCTCTCCTTCTTGCAAAGTTACTCCCATCAGTATGTATAAATTTGCAGCAATCTTCTCTGCTTTCATAAATACCAACGCTCCTTTAATCACTTTCATGATCTTGTTTTAAATCTCAAATTTGAAACCGAAATCATCCAGTTGTCCTATAGATAACAAATTCTTCTTCAGGCCCTCCACATGTCGCACTTTTTCAATAGTCTGAGTTGTCCTATCATATATCTTTAGCTTGATGGTGCTGATACCAACGATCTTCAGAGCTTGATCGTTACAGCTATACATAGATCTCCTAGAGACAAATTCATATTGATGGAACCAGTCTCTTCAAAAGGTTATATGAAAAGTAGTTGTTGAATCGAGAAGCCATACATCAACAAATCTTCTCTTACCTTCAATAGTCGTTGCTGCTTCACAGGCCGTTACACCTCCATCATTTGAAGTAGTTACCGCATTTTCTTGAGGAACATAATCTTTCTTATTCAGATTCCAACAATCCTTCTTCAGGTGCCCTTTCTCGCTATAATTGTAGCACTTGAAATTTCTTACTCTTGGATTTTGATCTACCATAACTATGACTCTCATTTGGCCCACGTTCTATTGATTTTCCTCTCGTCATCGTCAAGGCCTCCGCTTGTTGCGAATTTGTGATCCTGTCTTCCTTTTGCGCTAACTCTCTTCTTCTAGAATAGTAGCTGCAATATTGTCAAAGACTAGAGTGTTTGTGTTGTTTGTTAAATTAATGATGAGTTGATCATACGAATCTGGTAGACTTTGGAGTAGAAGTTCTGCACGTTCACTTATCTCTATTATGTGCCCCAATGATGTGAGTTAGGAAAATAGAGTATTTAAAGTATTTAAGTGCTCCGTCATACGTAGAATGTATAGTTTCTTTTTTAGAAAAATTTTGTTGTAGAGTGATTTGGCCTCGTACAATTTTGTGAGATGATCCTAAATTTCTTTTGCCGTCTTCTTCTCCTCTATTGCTTGACAACACCCCATCTGTTAGTGCTAGATGAAGATTTGCAATAGCATTCCCGTCCATCTCATTCTACTTTTTATCTGTGACTCTAACTGGCTGTTCACTAATGGCCGCCAGATAATTATCTTTTCTCAATATAACCTTCATCTTCAATTTCCACAATGAGAAATTGCTCCCATTGAACTTTTCAATCTCAAATTTTGCTGCTATTGCTTCTATCACAAACAGAATTTAGCTCCTACTATTTCACATGAATAGTACTATATATGTGAATAGTACCGTATTCGTATGTATAAATAGTATCGTACACGTGAATAGTACTATATACTTGAATTATAGTAACTGCACAGTTTAATGCAAAAATAAATGCATGAACAGTTGTCACCTTTGGGTTTACTATTCACCAACTTTCACTGTGCTCACCAGATTACAGCAGGTTTGCAGCTAATTAGGACTGAAAGAATAGTAATAAACACACAGATTTTACGCGAGAAACTTCTAAATCAGGGTAAAAATCACGGGCAAGGATAGAAGAATTTTACTATTAAGAAGACTGGAAAATTACAAGAAGAAAACTACACTCACAAAAATACGCAAAATATTTTTGTTTCTCTCTCTTTCTTTTTTTCTCTCACCTCTCGTCTCTCTGTTATGCTCCGCCCATATATCTCTCTTTGTTCATCTCTTGCCTATTTATAGGCAAAATAATGAAGATATGACCAAGCATGGTAGGCACTGAAATGCCTACCATATTTGACTTCCACTTTTTGGGTACTATCGAAATTTAGATCAAGTTTTATCAATCAAGTTTGAGGTCGAATCAAATATTTCAAATCTAATTAAGTTTCAAACCAAGTTGAACAAAGAAAATTTTGAACAAAGCAACAGCTATGGAAGATATAAGCTCAACCTAACCCGTTGTCAACTTTAAACCTACACATTAAGAAAAGTATACCTTTTTTCATAATTTTAAACTTTAATGTTGTGTTAAGTTGATGCTAATCCATAGTTCTATTTTATATTGTTTTTTCTTTACTAAAATTCAACATTAACAATAGATTCAACCTACTCAACTCCATGCAACCCCATTCGATCTTCAAATTTTTTAAAAACCTAAAACCCGATTGGTCTGAATTTTCATACTTTTTCAAGCTCCAAGTCAACTCAAGCCTCCCAAATTAAAGCCTAACTCAAATCCAGAAAAATAATTAAATTCAACTATGAATCCATTAACTCTACCAAAATTTTATGTCTTAGCATCTTACAAATTAAAATATATGCTGCTTCATGTGTACACTTAAGAGAACTCGTTAGCAAAATCTAATCGATCTAAATTTAATGCTGAATAAAAGCTAATTTTAATGACTTTAATAAAAATATACTTTTCTTGAAAATAGTTGGCAGATGAAAAAGAGCTGAGCATTATTTGACATGTAAAATGTAAATGAATTTATTTTTTCATTAATTTTATAACATAATCGGGGCTTATTATTATTAATTTAATTAAAGAATCTTGGCCCGTTGACCTCAAAATCATACACTATGAAGTTATTTAATCTCTTGCTTCGAATCTGCTATACCTTTACTCCATTCATGTCCTGATTGTAGTTTACACTAATAAAACAGAAACGAATACATTTAACTGGAAAAGCAACTAATGGAATTTTATGTAATAGCCCCCAATAGAATTGGCATCAAACAGTTGTGCCAATTCTATGAAACAAAATTAATTCTGCAGAAAATTCTCAACATTCTAATATAAAGGCTTTTGCTTAGAACCAGATGCTGAACATCGTGTTCCCATCATGTCCAACCTCTTTGCTTCTAAGATCAGCTCGTCTTCTTAAAACAAGTGCAGACATAGAAAATAGTCATGAGATACCAGAAGGAAGAAGTTATCAATAAAAAAATTAATTAACAAGCAGAAATACTGTGGCCTTACTTATTCCTAGTAATATGTGAAAGACAGATACTCTTCAAAGCTGCAGAAGAAGGGCATTTATGATGTGGATTCAGTAATGTCTTCTTGCAAAGATAAATGGCTACTTCAACCCTTTCAGAAACATCCAAAAACCTTTCCCCGAATATATGACATGCATCAAGCAATACCTAGGACATGAGCTTTTATCAATAACCTTAAAATGCTAATATGTACAGGGAAAAAAAAAAAAACAGAGCCAATCTAACTATCTGTTAAAGCTTCTTACAAGAAGTGCTTTAGACTTTTGATTTAAGTTGAGATGTTACTGTAGTTGCAGTAACTTCCTGGATGATCTCAACATGCAGGTAGGCAACTAAGCTCCAATTTTGTCCTGGTGATTCTCATAGCTACCACCAGATGACCCTGATCCGAAACTGAATATACGACAGACCTGCCTCAGTTCTGAAAAGCCTCTGAAGTTTCACAAGCTAGACATTGTCAAAACCCATTCATATCCCCTAGGTACCTCACAGTGATGAAAAAATTGTATCAAGCAATTCTCTCTATCCCTTATTCGACTGCTGAAACTACTACAATCAGATCCACTGCTAAACTTTTAGTTTAATAAAACACTAATCCATCATATGATAGATCCGACTGTGAAAGCAACTTCTGTAAGCAAAAGAAAGAAGTGAAACAAAATTGTATTTACTATGTCAGTCAGAGGTAGACTAGAAAACTATGCAATTCAATACTCATAGAACATAATCTAAAGCATCTATTACTACACCAAAGGCTGTTGAAACTAGATGAATTTTTCAGAAGGGTAAGAAATAGAAATGCATAATACTAATTGAAGATCATCCTAATATGATTAAGAGAGTTGATACTGTTAGTTTCAAGTTCAGATAAGAGCAGGATAAAGTTAGGACATGCGCAACACCAATTATTGGTTGCCAAAAAAATTTTTCACTTCCCCAACTAACAATTGATGAATGGAGATGTCTACACGGAAAAGAAAAGGTTAAGGATAAAGGTTATTCTTTTTACTTGGATATAACAGCATGTCTAAGAACAGTGGCTCTAAAGTCACCTTACCAGAACAATCAATGCTAAAATTATCATAACAATCAATGCTAAAATTATCATACTTTCTATGTAGAAGCCAGAGAGAACAGCAATTTAAGGTCTAATAAACTGAATTTTAGGACTAGGACACATCCATAAAATACTCTTTCGAAACTTAGGATCAGCAAAATACACACATACCTCAGAAAATCATAGGCAAGATTCAACTTCTCAACAAGAAGAAAATGACTCCGGTTATCAAGACTACTTCCGAACCAAATTACTCCCAGAATTGATGATTATCAAATTCATCCAATGTACGGTGCTCATCTATTGTGTCAGACTCTTTACCGTCGAAAGCCACTTGACATACATACTGAATGCCATATCAAGCTCACCCACTTCACAATACTTCTTAATAAGAATCTGAAATGGAATATGATCCATGGGTAAGCCAGATTTTTGTAACTTGGTAAAATATTCGTCTGCTAGCCTCATGTTACCTCTCATACAATGACATCTAATTAGTTCTGTATAGGTTACCATATCTGGTTCATATCCCCTTCTGAGCATTTCATCATATAATTCAAGCGCTAAATCAAATTGCCTGCTGTTGTTAGCCCCACCTATCATAAGATTGTAGGTCACAACATCAGGAAAAGTATCACGAAACTGCATCTCCTTTTTGAGAGAATGTACACCCAAAAAGTTTCCAGCTTTTACGTGTGCATGAATCAATGCATTGTACGTAAACACATTTGGTACAACACCAAAAGACAACATCTTATCTCTAACAGAATAAGCATTAAGGAGGTAACCTAGTCTGCCATAACCGTCAATTATAAGGTTCCAAACAAGAGGCTCTGGTACCATTAACTTCTTTAACATACAATCCAAGTATCCATGGGCTTTAGCAACATCTCCATGTAAGCACAAACCTTGCATAACAATTTTGTAGGACATCATATCCGGAGGAACGCCCATCCTTGACATTACAATGTGTGTGTAACAGGCTTCTTCATACTTCTTTTCTTTACAAAGACCAGATAGGAGAATGTTATATGTAAAGATATCAGGAAGAAAGCCTTTTTTAAACATTTCACAAACGTAACAATATGCTAGCCTCATATCTTGCATCAAAGAAAGCCCATGGATGAAGACATTATATGCAATGATATCCAGTTGAGTATTCTTTTGGATTAATGTTTTCCAAATTTCAATGGCTTGGGCCGTATCTCCATTCTTAATACAACCATCCATAAGTATAGTTGATGGAATTAAACTTGATGATGACTCCTCATTGTCATTTAATATTGCTACATGAAGCTTGTTAGCATCCTCTAGAAGACCTCTCTTACACAGTGCATCCAGAAGTATGTTGATAGTAACTCTATTTGGCCTAACACCATAGGTAGCCATATTAGAGAAAAGAAAGAGAGCTTTATCTAAATTACTTTTGAGGCAGTAACCCTTGATATAAGTATTAAAGGTGGCACAATTGGGAGACAGACCTATTTCTAACATCTCCCCAATAAGACAATCTACTTTCTCCAAGTGCCCAGCCTTGCATAACCCATTTATTATATGGTTATGTATATGCACATCAAGGATCCAACCTTTGTCCATCAATTTTTTCCTCATCCAGAAAGCTGCGGCCAACTTACCCCATGCACAAAGATCCTTAATTATAGCAACATCCCGTGGATAATTAACATCCACAGCGCATGGTGTAACATCAATCTTCACAAAAGATATATTATCCCTGCAAAACTAAACACAAAATATGAGAGATGAAAGTATCAACTTTCTTCCTTGGCATTCATAAAGTAAATATGAAGAAATGACTGATTAATCAACTCAATCATCAGACACAGTCTGCTAACAGATTAATGCCAAAATGATTAAGCATATAAAATGAAACAGACATAAGAAATGTTGACAGCGTATCTAGGAACTAGATGAATAAAGGCAACAAGTCTAACAAAATTGATAAAAAACCCTCTGAAACAGGGAAATATCGAAGTTTGCAATCAATAACTTGGCCCCAAAATCCCAGTTACTGGTTTAAAACTGTATGAAGGGAAAACTAACCTCATTGATTTCAAACGCTCCAAACTATTTCTGAGCATTGTATCCACCACACTGAATACTGCTTGATGATCTCCTTTATTATTGCATTCCTTGTCATCTGAAAACCAGTCTTGAGTTTTTGAACTACAATGATCACTGACAATTGCTACAATATCTGGCAACGAATGACAATGAACTACACCATCACGTCCATGTGTCCTTCAATCGTAAAAAATCCATGTATTAAACAAGATTTGAAAAGGAACCCGTATTAATAAACAAAATTGATTGCACAAAAACAATCAAATGTCATATCCCATAATAAGTATTCATTTGGGATCTCCTTATACCAACAGCTTGTTATATAAAAACAACGATATTCTTTTATTCTTTTACATGAAAACACATAATCTATTACTGTGAAACAAAATACAAGCTTTGGACTTGAGTTCCTCAATGATTTATCAAAGACAGAGAGAGAAATAACAGAGAAGTAGAAATTCAAAAGATGTAAAAGAGCAAGTCACCTTGCATTTAAATCCAGTGTGGGTGGTTGGAAGCAGGAGACATTAGAGAAGATCTGAGTAAGATTGTGCTTGACAGATTCGATGGCTTGGTACAATAATCGGAAAATGAAAACTTGAGCTGAAGTTGATGATTGCCCAAAAGATATCGCCAGCTATAATTACAAGACAAATGCAACAATCATTAATCAAGAATAAGTAAAGAAACAAAATCAAGCATTGAATCAAAAACAATGATGAAAAGTGACTCACAGACATTCTGTGTCTCGCTGTACTGTTGGTGACAGATAAAGGCAGTAACCAATCAATCTCTTATGGGTTTCAAAAAGTCAATTGAGCATGCTGAAGCTACCTTTTATAGGCCTCCAGGACAGGCTTCTGTAAGTCATTGCCATAATCGAGTCAATCTATAATCATCCAAACTATACAATTATACTCACTTTTCAACTTCAGTTTTATTCTTATAGATTTTTTTTAAGGAAAAGGAGTTCATTACCAAAAAATCATGTAGTACAGCTCCATAAGTTCAAATCCTCTACCTTAAAATAAGGGTGGACAAATACTAATACTAAATTCTCTTTAATAATATCTAATTTATAGAAAACAAACAGCAACTTACCTGATACAAATAATAATGTCTCCTTTTATTATTATTTTCAAAACGAAGAAAAAAAAGTTTCTTATGTAATTACATAAATAAAATTGTTTGGATTAATCAAAAAACCATGCAAAATGAAAAAAAAAAGTTTAACTCTACTTTTGAAGCAAAACAATGTCTAACATGGATAGTTTTTAATTTAAATATGAAAGTTTAACCAAACCATTCTTCTTTCCTTCAAATCAAATATAGTAATTAGATGCAAACAAATTTCCTGCCTCAAATGTTATTGACAACCCAATTGGACTTTTTAATTGTTGAAGTCTATATAAGCACAAATTATAGCAAAATTTTTTTGTCAATTTATCACAATATTTACTAATTTAATGATGAAATTCAAAAACCTGTAAATGAATCAATAAAACTATCCTGTTTTATATAGAGTCATCAGTTGAGTTGCATATAAACAAATACAAGAATTCAAAACATCTAAACTAATGCATTTAAAAATAATTACTGAACAGTAATGGGTTTATAAAATCAAGCTTTTGACATAAAATTTTCAAAGTAAAGTTCAGAGTCCTTGATATTATTCCTTGCTTTTTTAAATGATTAAAAATTCACAGAAACACAAATGTCCATCCTTAATAATATTGTAAGATGATAGACAACTTAAAACATACCCAAGACATATACTTGAAAAACAAAAGGAAGTTAGTTATTAAAAAATGACCAACAATATTAATACATCTGAGACCAAGTATGAATATATTGTATGTTAAAACAAAAAGTATAAGAGAGAAAATAGAAACATTGTAGTGAGCACATCTTGAAACAATTTTAAAGTACAATAACTATAATTTACACAGTAACATAAAATAAAATGCATCCAATTACAGAGTTTTAATTTATCTTTTAGGCTTTTAGGCCTTGTATACAAGGTTTTGATTGCTTTCATCCTATAATTTGACGTTACCTTTTTATATGATAAGTAAAAGAAAAGTTTTTGACTATAACAGTAGGTAGAGAATATTATTTATCTAACTGGATTTGTTGAGATTATTAGAATTAGTTCATATCTCATACTTGAGAAAAAGTGAATGTAGGACTGTGGTATCTCTAATACAAATGCAAGTATAAAGATAATTATTCTTGTAACTGCTTCACATCCAAAACTCCCCTTATATTATAGCATTATTATTTCCTAGATAGGAACAAATATTTTAACGTAGTTCTATAAGGTAATTTTATAAAATTTGTAAGCATGTATTATCATAAAAAATAATAATGATCTGATGTCAAAGTTATGAGAATATAAATTATGGCTACAGCGTATTTTTATTATAGCACATCATAACAAATGACGTTTTTACGGAAACAACTAAAGATTCACCACTTTATTTTTTAAAAGGGAGAAATAAAGAAAGGCCTAAGAAGGAAAAGAAAAATAGGTCAAAATTAAAGAAATATATTTGGGTGTTAATTTGTAACAAAGGGATAGTGTTAGGTACCTTAAACTACCCATAAAAATAATATCTAGTTTTGATTACTATTTCTTCAGAAAAAAATATTTGAACACT
>JAOQML010000197.1:21190673-21228171 GCA_027568935.1 Erythroxylum urbanii | reverse complement strand
TACGTAATAATTTTCGTATAAATTTTGTGATATCTTTTTAACAAGAAAGAGAAGTTCTTAGCAAGATTTTATATTCATAAAAAGGATACACCATTTAACCCCCCTTCTTGTGTATCGAGTTTCTTGTACGTAAATTCTATACTAACGTGTGATGTGCTTCAGATGCTCTATATAGTCAAAGAAGCTTGGAGGGAAAATCCTTTCCAATTTGTACAAGATAAGTGGAATTTCCCTTTCTAGTTTTTCCATTTCAGCTAACTTTATTTCAGATGATGTTAAGCTTTTGAAAAACAAACTTAATTTTGTTATAGCTTCCTAAATCTTATTTAATAGCAACTCCCGAAATGTAATTGGAATTAGCCTTTGCATAAATACATGACAATCATAACTTTTCATCCTAAATAGTTTGTACTTCCTCATATCCATACACCTTGCCAAGTTCAAAACATAAACATAAGGAAACTTTAAACTTTCAAACCACTCACACAAAATTTCCTTTTGTTTTTTTGTCCAAAATGTAACATGCTTGTGGACATCTACCAGTGTAAAGATCTTTATCTAGCTCATTCCTTCTACAAAAAGTTTAAAATTAGCTTGTGATTTTGCATTATCCTTGGTCCTCCATTTAATGTTCATTATGGTGTTGAACAAATTGTCAAAATTATTTTTTCAATATGCATCACTTCTAGATTATGACGTATCAAATTACTTTTCCAATTTGGCAAATCCTAAAAGATATTTTGTTTTCTCCAAGCAAAGTTTTTACTAATGCTTCTATTAACTTCTTCAGCTTAAAGTTCTATAACTTTCAGCAACCCTAATTCATTAACCTCCTACAATATCTCTTCACCATCTTTGTGAGGTGGAGGACGTTTTGGTACTATTCTTAATGTACTTTTGTTTATTGCATCTAAATGGATGATCTGGAGGAAGAAATTTCCTATAGTTGTCAAACCAAGTTGTTTTGGCCCCATTAGGAGGATAAAATATATCAGAATCATCACTACACTAAGGATAAGCCAATTTCCTTACTATGCTCCATCCAGATAATATAGCATATACAGGGAAATCAATAATAGTCCATATCAAAGTTGCTCTCAACCAAAAATTTTATTTAAGAGACCCATGATATGTCTCCATACCAAATTCCCAAAGATGATACAATTCAAAACCACAATGGTTGTAAGAATACATTAATTTTATGCTTTGGATTCCTAGGCCCTAGCATAATCATTGTCAAGAACATACATGCCTCATTCATACACATTCATAGAGGCAAATTATAAGTAGTAATTATGATTGGTCATGATGAATATTGTTGATTGGATTGACCAAAAGGTTGGAATCTGTCTACTGACAATCCCAACCTAACATTTCAACTTTCAAATGCAAACTCAAAATGGGTGTTATTGAAATGTTTTTATGCAAGTGCATTTAATGGATGACTCATTATTCGATCTTCCTGTTCATTTTATTATGCCATCTTATGTGAGATGTAGTAATATAAGAGGTATATAGTCTTTGAAGTCTCGGAGTTAGCGAGAAATAATACATCCTCTTCTAGGGTACTAATTTAAGTTTCATAGAATACTTTCTAGGTTTGAACCTAGATTGACTACAAAATTTGCAGTCTTGTAATTCCACATCATCTCCTCCAAGCAACATACATACAAAATTGCAACAGTCAATTTTTTAACTAACAAACCAAGATCCCTAATAAGTTTCTTCATATTTTAGAAATTATTGACCATTGTATGATCAGGGGCAATGATTCATTATACCAAGCAAGAATTTTATCCAAACTTCGATTAGAAATATACCTTTCAGACTTTATGTTTAATATTCGAGCAATTGAAGATAATTAAGTCATGTTCTCACAATTTGGCCATAATTCTTAGTCAGTTAATTTTAGTAAGTCAAAAAACTTTTTTCCATGTAGGTCTGGTTCTTCTTCAAGATTTTCTATATTTGCCTGAAAGGTATAACCAGCTTTATCATAAACTATTTAGGTGTAAGGATTTTCAGTTGCACCCACATTGTTTGTTATAAATCTAGTCCCCATTCAAACCCATCCATATTTATTGACGAGTCACTTTATTACTCCTTGAGGTACTACAAATTAATGGCTCCCCATATCGTGTCCACTCAATATAATTTGGAACAAACTCTTTTCTTAACAAATGGAGATTCACTTCATCAATAAGAAGAAGATAAATATGTTTGCACTTTTTACATAGACATCTGATCTTTGGACCATCCATATATGCAGGTTGAGAATATGCACAGTGAATAAAAGCTTCAACTCCCTTAATAAACTCAGGATTAACAAAACCATCAGGTGTTAATCGTCTATACATCCAAGATCTATCAACATTACTCATTTTTGTAAAATTGCTATTTAAAAAATTGATTTCATGGTTAGTATCCTTCATTTTCCCTAAGTTTACAGAACATTTAATCTTTACTTTACAGAACATCCCCTAAGTTTTTACAGGTCTCTAACCATTTCCCTTCCAAATTGAAACCAACATATCCCACCATATGAGTTCACAATTATACAAACTTAAATTATGTGAATACAGTCAAATAAAAAATATGCCAACTAAGCACTAAAATAAGTGGCATTGTTTACACCTATGAATCGAGAAAGCAAGTTCTCGTTGTGACTCCTAGGCTCGTGAAATTTTTACCAATAAGCCTCATGGGAGCTGCATCACTGGTTTCCAACCTATATATAATCCTAGGAGTTTATTATGCCTCAAATCATCCATAATTATACAAACTCATTCGACATGCAGTAAATAGTTATGTAATTCATACATCTGGCCATCAATCATTCTAACAATATTCCAAACAACAACATACAAAATCAAGATAACTATGTTTGCATTAATCACCTAGAAATTGATTTCCAAAGTTTGATTTTAAATAAGAAATATAGTATGTGGAATTATTATAGCATATGAATCGAGAAAGCAAGTTCTCGTTATAACTCCTAGGCTTATGGAAATTTTCACCTATAAGCCTTATGGGAACTACATCACGGGTTTCCAGCCCATATACCATCCTAGGAGTTTATTATGCATTGGATTATCCATAAGAGATCAAACTCATTTCACATATAGTAAATACTTATGTAATTCATACATCTACTCATCAATGATTCAAAAAAACCCGAACATAAATACTTAGACTATTAAAGAAGAACATAGAAACTTATTAATGATTATAAGAATACTCTAAACAACAACACAAAATCTAGACCTCCTTTGCATTCACTCAAAACCCAAACACAAATACTCATGCTATTAAAGCAAAACATATGGTAGACATTAGTTGGACGACTTACCTGGATGGTCAGACAACCACAGACTACAATGAAGAAGGATGAGGTAGGACAATTAGTGATCCCAAATTAAAGCCTACGAAAAAATTCATATTTAATATAATACATTTGTAAACCCAATGTAAAGACAATCTACCTCCTTCATAAAGTTCAAACACTTTAAATTGATACGTCCTCGTAAGAAATCACCCATTTAAACAAGCGGTGGAAATTTTGGTGAGGTACTCTCATCATCTTCTTGTGAAATTGAACATACCATAAGCTTGAAAATCATTTAATCTCCACTAGTTAAATGAATATATATGTATAAAAAAAAGTAAAAGGTCTTTGAACATGGCTGTAATAAGGCCATAGGGATAAAAAGGTTAATAAAGAAAAGGGAATAGGAGAAAAAATATTAATAGTTAGTAAAGAAAGAGCAAATAGATCAATAGATATATCCATAAATTAATCCGCTAAGATCAATAGATATATCCCTAAATTACTCCACTAACTCCTTATATCTTTGCAACAACCTATTTTCCTTCATTCTTTTCAAATAAAAAAATCCACATCAATTAATTTTCAATGATTATCCTTTTTCTTATTTTAAATTTTCTTATTTTATTTATTTTATTTAGCATGAATTTCCATTTTATATTGCCTTTTTCTTACAAGTCACCATCTCATATAAACTTTTTTTTTCAGACCATACCTAACAACCATATCAAATCATAAATAAAAACTCCACCAATCATGAATTAAGGTGCAATTATTTTTATTTTAGGTTCAAGATTCTTTAGAAAAGGGATGCAAAGAAAAATGATAAAATATATATTAGTCTTAAAAAGGTTCACTAATGTATTAATCTATAAAAGATAGGGAATTTTGATAAAACTTCCTAAGTTCCTTTATCATTTTTATGCTTTTACATAAGTTGTCTTGAAAAGATGATATTTAAGTTCTAAAAATCCAAAATCAAAGAAAGTATCAATAATAGAAACAAAGAATTATAGATGAAGGTCTAACTTCTTATGAGATCACCCAACTAAAATCAAGTTATTATCACTTAATAGTTTGGTTTCCTAGTATTCTCAAAGTCAAGTTCAAATGGGAATCAGTTAACTATTTTATGCACCTAACTACTGACAATTAATCTCAACATAGAATTATGTATACACTCAGAAACTAAAAAAGATACACAATAAAAATAAAAATAGATAGAAATAGAAAAATTAAACATAATACACTCAAAAATAACTAATTTCTCATTTTTAGAAAAACAACATATGATTTTCTTTAGTAGGACATTTCATTGAACAATTCATAGATTACCCGAATTCATCTCTACCTAACAACAAAACCACTATATTTTTCCATTTTTCACTAACATAAACACATTCAAACACATTATTAACCAAGCACAGTTCAAAAACACACAATACTATAATAAACAACACTCAAAATGTCGTTCATAAACCCATCCATGACAAAATTGACGTTCATATATGACTAACCTCAACTTAACTGAAGAGGATGGACGGTGGACGAGAGCAAAGCAGTATATATGGACGATGGAAGGTGGACAAGGGAAGATTTACAACAATAAGAAGAAAACTGGGAAACGAAAACGAGGAGAGAAGATGATGGATAAAAGGGGCTATTTTGGGTAGGTTTAAGGTGAGACAAAAACGATGTCATTTACTGTAAAACAAACGATGTCGTTTTTGTTTGTTTAAAAATGTTGAAGCCAAAAAAAATGACAAAGTTTAACTTAAAATTTTACCAAAGGACACTCTTCTGTTGATACACATCACGCTTATTTTGTTGGCAACCTTGCTGCCTATTTTTATGACAACCATCACTATTCCATTTTTATATTCCATCAAAAATTTCCCTCCACCTTTACCGATGGATAATGTGTCCGTTGCAAATTTCAAAATTTTCCAATAATTTTATAAACAAAAAATCATTTTATGTTTCTAATTTTCTACGGTATTTTTTCTATCAGTATTTTTTTATCAGTAATTTGTTCTTTTCTTGTAGTGACTATGTATCCAACTCAGTATAAAAAATATTATCATTCATTGCGAATAAGTAATATCTATACTTTAAATATGAGAATATCATAAATGATTATAAATAATAGCAAGCATCAATGTACACTATTCTATGACTATATATATCTCATATTGCATATATAGATAAAAGATATCATTATTAATTTACATATTAGTAACACGTTCACTTATTTAAAGGTAAATTGTGAAGAAAACGATTTGGTACATGCAAATGTTCTAAATTGTGTTCATCAAAGGTTCTGTTGGACACAATTAACTATACACCTATAAGGTCAACAATGTTATAATTTTTAATAGCAGTAAAGGATATGAATTGGCACACACCTTTGTACAAAACCATATCAATTATTTGTACTTTTAAACATGATTAACTAGTCAACCATATAGTCAAGTGTGTTCATATTTGAATTTTTGAAGGGTCATTATGGATGACACGAAATAGCATCCTTTCGTATAAGAGAATGCATCTTTTTTGTTATTGTTAGCTAGGATTAAGTGCGTGCTTATGTGATTAACCATATTTATATTAGAATGTTTTAAAGGCATAATATGAAAGACATAAAGTGGTACATGCCTATGTACAAAATTGTGTCCATTATTATTATTCTTAGAAATGATTGACTACATAATCCTGCATTCAAATGTATTATTATTAGAATTTTTGAAAGGAAATTATAGAGGACACATAATGACACACTGTAGTAGCATATTAAGACAATGTTGAGAACCATTAGGAAGTAATCAAGGAAAATATTGAGCATAAGATGAAGTTTGATCAGTAGGTAAAATACATTGTATGATCAGGTAATGTATATGTGTAGGCTCTCATAAGACTTTGGAATAGATAAAGTAGTTAAGTATTGATGCATATGTGTATAAAAGAATCTTTTTTTTCCTAAAATTTGAATAAGTTACAAGCTCAAATTCCACCACTTGTATTGACTTATCAATTTCCATAAAAAATCCTAAAAGTGAATGATATTGTGCTTATTGAGTTATGAAAAGAAGAACTATAAGTTGTCTAAAACTACTGTCAATCGAAGATATATTCTTATATTTAACCCTAGTATTGTGAATATAAGGACCAAAGAGTGTATACAATATGTCGTTCATTATTTAATCATGATGTAGATCATATTATTTTTTAAATTAATGAATCATCAATTGTATATTTATTAACTATAAAGTCTATTCTATTTAACCTTATTTATTTATTTAGAAAGGCCTGATATTCCTTTTTTTGCAAATAGCATAGCATATATAGCCCAAACCATCTCGTTTATAGATATTGTCTGCTTTGGGCTTGGCCCAGCCAAGCTCTCACAGTTTTACTCTTCCCACCCTTAGGAAAGTGCCTACTTCGTTCCCCTCTCGAATCGATATGGGAATCTAACATTCCACCCCCTTGGGTGCCCAGCGTCCTCACTGGCCCATAGGCCTAGATCCACCCCCTTAGAGGCCCAGCGTCCTTGCTGGCCCACAAGCTTGGATCCACCCCCTTGGAGGCCTAGCGTCTTTGCTGGCACATCGACCTAGGTACTAGTTCTGATACCATTTATAACAGCACGGACCACCCTGCTCATAGATATTGTCCTCTTTAGGCCTTGGCCCAGCCAAGCCCTCATGGTTTTGCTCTTCCTACCCTTGGAAAAACGCGTCTACGAGGGAGAAGTTTTCATAGCCTTATAAGGCTTACTTTGTTCCCTTCTCTAATCGATATGAGAATCTAATAGTCCATCCCCTTGGGGGCCCAAAGTCCTCACTAGCCCACATGCTCTGATACCAATTTAATTGTCACGACCTGGAACCACATCGGGCCTATGACAACTGCTGCATACCTGGACTAAAAATACTCACAGTACCCTTAACCCGCCTATGCAAGGCTAACTGAATATCTTTTATAAGGCTTTAAATCCTAAGCCAAGTTCACTTAAGCAATTTATCAAACACTTAAAGTGCACGACTTTCAAGTCACATTTTTAAGACTTTATCATAATAATTAATGCTCTTATCATGTCATATAATAACACTTCCCATCAATGACACATTCCACTACTCTATTCAAACCAATTCCCTTCATTTAAGCTACATCTATTAGTTACGCCACTCATTACCTAAATCTACTTCTTCTCCATCAATTCGACCCAACCTTAGCCAATATGCATCTTTTTCATTCTTCATCACCAATTCACATTATACATGTATAATTAACACCGTAGAATTCATTTAAATCATCAATTCCAAAAGTTATTGAAAAATTCACAAACTTTCACCAAAAAGGGGGACATTTCAGTTTTGACTTAAAAAGCCATCTCCATGACACATTTCAGTTTTCTAAACCATGTTTCATGCATATTCAAGCATGAAGAATAACATATCTTAACACCAAACTCAAAATCTTAATGTAGAGAGAGACGAGACAAAATTTACCTAAACATTCCTTTGGTGATATCTTCAAATCCTTTGAGAATTGCTCAAATCTAATAATAGATTTGAGTTCCTTGACCCCAAATTAGCTTAGAACTTCTTAGTTTGAATTGAAAAATAAAAAAAGGGTGAATTTTTGGGATGGCTAAAACTCCCACTCTTTTTCCTCTCTTCTCCTTTCTTCCCCTCTCTTTTAATTAAAATAAGATGGTTTAAGTCTAAAAAATGAAGTGCACCGCCACACATAAGAAGAGTCTAGAATTGTGACTCTTCTTTGACCAAAATATGGTAAAATTACCCTTTTACCCTTAGGTTATATGAAATTACCATAATAACCTCCAAATTTTTCCTAAATTTGAAATTTAAGAATGACTAAAACTTTTATTTTCATTTTGGTCCTCGAAATTTTGAAAATTATAATTAAGCCCCTTAACTTTATAAAATTACAAATTGGTCCTCCAAGAGTTGAAAAATTACAAATAAGTCCTTTCAGTCTTAACAATTTTGCCAATAAACCCTTTTGTACATCAACTTTTCCAATTAAGCTTTCTAAATGTCCAATAAGTCTATAAATCATGTCTAACCACCTCTAAGGCGTTAGAACACATTTAATTTAACCACCATAGTCATACCTATCCAATGGACTCGGTTTTACACACTTAGAAGCTTATATGTCAAAAATCTTCAAGATTTCGCATACCGATGAACTCTATGTTCATGTAAGGGCATAAAACATCATATATCATTGGCATAGATATCAAAAGGATTCAAATACATTTTTGAACTCCTATACAATCATGCATATGTCAATATACAGTAGTATCTCTAAGTACAGACTAATACAAAAAAGGCTCAAAGACTCCAGCTTTATAAGTCCCTCCCCCCCTCAAAAGAGTCTCGTCCTCGAAATTCCTAAGTTGGGAATACAAATAGATGGGGGTATTGATGTCTCATAGCATCCTCAGGATCCCATGTCATCTCCTCAACCTTGTCGCTCTTCTATAGGACTTTAACTGTGGGTTCCTCTTTGCTACGTAATTTCTTTATTTGTCGATCCAAAATCTGAACTGGTTTCACCTTAAAACTTAGGCCTTCTCTTAGCTCTACTGAAGGTGTCTCCAAAACATAAGATGGGTCCGATAATTATTTTTTAAGCATTGAGACATAGAACACATTATGGATCCTATCCAAGTCCGCTGGTAATTCCAATCAATACGCCACTATCCCGACACGCTTCAGGATGCAGAAAGGTCCGATATATCGAGGGTTCCACTTCCATAGATGCTGAAATCTGATAATACCTTTCCATGATGATACTTGAAGAAAAACCCTGTCACTAACTGCAAACTCTAATGGTCATCATCTCTCATCTGCATAACTCTTTTGACGATCTTGGGTGACTTTCATTTTCTCTCGAATGACTTTTATCTTTTGAATCGTGACTTCTATCAATTTAGCTCCTTCAATTTTGGCTGTGCCAACTTCATCCTAACATAGAGGTGTCTTGCATTTCCTCCTATAAAGTGCTTCATATGGTGGCATACCGATACTTGTCTGGTAACTATTGTTATAAGCAAACTCTATCAAAGGCAAGTGCTGGTCCTAACTCCTTTGGAACTCCATCACATATGCTCTCAGCATATCCTCCAGTGTCTGAATGGTCCTCTCTAACTGCCCATCGGTTTGAGGGTGGAAGGTAGTACTAAACTTCAGTTTACTCACTAAAGATTCTTGAAATTTTGGCCAAAATCGTGAGGTGAATCTCAAATCCCTATCTGATACTATAGAAACTGGCACCCCGTGCAGCTTCACAATCTCATTGATATATAACTTTGTCAATTTCTCTAATGAGTAGGTTATGTGGATGGGCAGAAAATGAATAGACTTCGTCAATCTATCCATTATAACCAAAATAGCATCGTGACCCTTGTATATACGAGGTAGGCTAACTACAAAATCCGTTATCACAAACTCCCACTTCCATTCCGGAATAGACAAGGACTATAACACACCTGCTAGTTTCTAATGCTCTCCCTTAATTTATTGGCAAGGAAGGCATCTGGTCACATATTCTGCTATCTCTCTTTTCATCCCTGGCCACCAATAACTACCTTTAAAGTTTGGTACATCTTGGTGTTACCAGGATGCATAGCATAAGCCGAGCTATGAGCTTCCTCTAAGATAGCTCGCCTAAGGGCCTAGTTATTTAGTACACAGACTCTGTCTCTGAAGACTAGCAACCCATCTTCTCTCAGTCTGAACCCCTCACTCTCTTTAGATGGCAATTTCTCTCAAATGACTTTTAACTCAAGATCGTCAGCCTGTAATCTCCTGATCTCGTCAAATAATATAGGCTGAACTTCAAACTGTGCTAGTAATGTTCCATCATCCTCTGCCACTGAGAGTCTAACCCCAAGGCTCCATACAATCATCAAATATGTCAAGTAAGGATCTTGCCTAACAGTTACTACTGAACAGGATTTACGACTCAGTGTATCGGCTACCACGTTTGTTTTTCCTAGATGATAGTCGATTATTAACTTATAATCCTTAATCAATTCCAATCATCTTCTTTGTCTGAGGTTTAGCTCCTTCTGTGTCATTAGGTACTTTAGACTCTTGTGGTCAATGTATATACGACAAGTCTCCCCATAAAGATAATGTCTCCAAATTTTGAGTGCAAATATTAGAGAGGGGAACAAAGTAGGCCTTATAAGGCTATGGAAACCTCTCCCTCATAGACACATTTTCCCAAGGGTGGGAAGAGCAAAATCATGAGGGCTTAGCTGGGCCAAGGCCCAAAGCGAACAATATCTATGAGCGGGGTAGTCCGGGCTGTTATAGCATAAATACAATAATTGATTATAAATTAAGTAATGAATATATACCTATAAAAGGTCTTGTCACTATGATCCTATTTTTGTGTTTCTCCATTATTTCTCCTCTCAAAACTCATATTATAATAAAACGTTATGTCCATCGAAGTTACGTTGTGTAAACTAATGAAAAATATTATTGCATACTTACCACCATAGTTATATAAGGGTGGATAATACTTTCACTAGGTATATACCTGATCAAAAGTATGATTGTAATGAATATATATCCATAAAATAACTTATCTCTCTTTCTTAATATTTATATATGTCCATTCTGTCTCTTATCAAAATTAATATTATGATAAAGGAATGTATTTATACCAATATTTTATCTGAAGATTTTTTTATTACCTTATGGATTTTTTTGGTTTTGTAATATTTTAATTATTTAAGAATGTCTCATTCTTTTTTTTTGTCATACGAGTTATTCTGAGGAGGATGAAGTGGTGATTTTTGAATATAACAAAAGAGATTAGCTAGGGCACCTAATGATACAGATTATTTTGGTTGTATTCGTAATGTTCAAAGTACGCCATTACAAAAACAAACAATTTTTTAATTTTTATCAGCAGTTTATTAGTGATTGATTACCTTATTTCCAACATACTCCTAATGATATTAAATTTAGAATGATAAACTAGTTCTTTTTCTCAAACAAAGTGGGTATAATGAGGCCTATAAAAGGTTCCATTTGTTTGCCATATGTATCAATGTTTGAGTGTATTTTTATTCTATATTGGAAGTTTTTGAGGTTCTTGTTAGCATAAATGAAACTACTTATTAGGGATTAAAAATATATAACGACTACAATATTTTCATTTGTTGATTCAAATTAAGGAATTATCTAAGGTACAATGGTTTTAATATGATTTTATGACAATAGTTAAAGGGGTAAGAACACCAATCACCATAACTTGGGATCCTAATGTTGCATTAACCATATTTAAATGAAAGGAAATTTAGAAACTTGCAATATCAAAAGTTAGTTAACGTTCAAACATTTATACATATTGTTAACAATATAATCCTCAATTGAGTCATAAATTTACATATTGCAAATCTTAGGAGGACATGAAATTTTAGTCCTAAATTTATAGTAATAGGGATATCTTAGGTATGGTTACATCAATTACTTATTATCCTATGATAATCCTTTGCCTTGGATTATTTCTATTAACATCTCCTAAAGTTATAGTAATAGGGATATCTTAGGAATGATTACATCAATCACGTATTATCCTATGATAATCCTTTGCCTTGGATTATTTCTATTAACATCTCCTTTTCTTCTCCCTCCCTTATTAGGGTTTTAATTCCCCAATTTGACAGTGATTTATATTCTTTTAAGATCTACTTTTGATGTGTTACTAGCACAAGAGTTCCCCATTCTAAGGTGTCTAAAAACTAGGATTGATCAATCTGTAAAATTATCTTTTATATTTTAAAAAAGGAGATATAATTAGTAATACAAACATACAAAAGTACAAGAAAAGGAGAAGTATATATTACCTATCAAATACAATTTCCATAAGAATAAGTAAAGCATAAGATCTTAAAGAATGAGAAGTAAATATTTTTTTCAAGTATATTCCTCACGACAAGTTTGCAATAAGTGATGTACCAAAACAAACACTTCTTACATTTTCTTTGGGTTGGCATTTTTATTTATTGGAATACATAATGAAAAATCATGAGGGCTTTGCTAGGAACTAGAGAGTGGAAGGAACAAAAATTTTATAACACAAGAGATTTTTTATTCCTTATGATGACAAGTTTTCAATAAGAAATATACCAAAAAAAGCACTTCCTACATTTGATTTGGGTTGGAAATTTTCATTTATTGGAATATATAGTGAAAAATTATAAGGAAATTTCTAAGAACTTGATAGTGGAAGGAATAAGAATTGTGTAACATAATAGATCACTAAAATTAAGCACTATATTATACTGAAGGTATAAGGTAATCCATAAAAAAACGTTAATAGACAAAAGTAGGAAAATTAAAATTCATCAAAATAAAAGATTTGTCCTCTATTGCGGTGAATCCAAAAATCACTTAAACACATGAAAATTTAAATTTTGATAGGAAAAAGACAGACAAATAGAAAAATCATGAAATAAACACATGTTTTATTTGATACCGTATTTTAAAGCCTAACATGGACATTAATACTATTTTGTGGTTAGTAGAGTGACAGTAAATATGACTACTCACAAGGGAGTGTGATTAATCTTGCACTAGTGAACACAATTAGTTAAACAACTATGTTCTTGGATATGCTAATACACTCTTTCATATGATTAATATGAGAATAGCATGATTAAGTATAAAAATTACCATATATAAATATAATACTACAGATCTATACATTCAATACCACTTCTTAATTATTTATACATTATATGTGAATATCATATTTCTGATATAGTTTAAGATTAAATGTAATCTATTTATTTTTTATGAACAAAAGAAATATAATGTATGAAGGTATGAACAAACATGGTTAACTTGTTGTTAATCTTAATATTTCCAAAAAATTTAAGAAGTTGCGACAAGATTTTAATAATGAAAAAGACAAGATGTACATAAATGGTAGTCAAATATCCCAACTCCATTTAAGTGTAGGACATTCGAGTGTCATAAAACACTTGAGTCAATCTAACGAGGAAATCAAACACAAAATGTATTACAAAACAAAATTTCTTTACCCATAAATGTCTTCATAACTCTTAATGGTTTATTATGGAACTTTTATGCCCACTACTTCCTTTTTTAAAGGCCCTTATTGATCATCCCCATGCAATGATGCACTATACTCATCGCTACTAATGACGATAACTTAGACCTTTTATTTCTTCATTAACTAATAGGGATGATTAACAAAGTCCTATAAAGAAAGGATTTGTTGACTTAACTATTTAATGATCAAGTATATAGGGTTATGTATGTATGTAAGGATGATGACATTTTGTGATATAGAAACATTATATTTTATATATGACTCAATAATTCATAACACTAAAATTCCCCATGTACCATTGGATTTAGGATGTTTGACTTTTATTATGTATTGCTCATCATCTGCATTAGTAAAGTACTAGCCATAACGTCTTAAATTTTATGGAAATATTAAGATTAATAACATGATAACCATAACATAGAGGGAGAGTCGTGGAGCAACTGGTAAAACTTGCTCCTTTTTGACCATAAGGTCATAGGTTTAAATAAGGTAAATAGCCTCTTTGCATAGAGTACATTGACGTTAACCATGTTAGATCATACATTAGACATGTTTCTTAGGGTAAAAGACATAGACTCCATTATAGTTTAAGAAACTTTTGAACCTTTAATATTTAAAATTCTAAAATTACTTTTTCTAGTTTTTATTTTTCCAAAAAAACCCTTTCTCTTGTACTTCCGTTAAAAAATAACAATGAAATATATGCACTATGAACATCACACTTGTACTAATAAAATGTTGTTTATATGATAATTTAATCAACTCTTAAACTCAAACTAGATTAATTAAATATGACTTAAACTCATAATTTATTATAATTATCTTAAAATTTTAATTTAAGTTAATTTTAATTAGTTCAAGTTGAGTCAAAGAGCTGAGTTAGGTTACCATATTAGCAACATTTAATTAGTCCACATCTGATGTTAATATTGCTTGTGTTTCATTGTTATTTCTTAATATAAGTATAAAAAAAGAGTCCTTTTTAAAAACTAAAAACTAGGAGGCTTTATCTTAAACTAGAGGTGGGTCTATATCTTTTACCTAATTTCTTATTTAAAAAATTAAATAGATAACATTTACTCTTTAGAAATGTATAAAATAAGATATTCATATATGACGCAAAAATTATTCAGACGTGATATTGAATGTTTAGATTTGTGGTATCGTATGTGTTAAGACATCGTCTTTTTTTATACTTAATTATGGTATTGACAAATTAAAGTCAAGATGTTACTAATATGGTACGTTAGATGGTATTCTTGGATCATAAGAGTAGTAATGATACTATGTAGTTTTGGTATTACTAATGTACTTTATGTTTGCAAGAGCACAGAGTTAATTGTAGATAGCTTACTAAAATTATAGTGATTTTAGAGTATCAATCCTATAATGAACTAGTCATTAATCTTATTAATCTTAGTTAAACAAACAAACTAAATAAAACTAATGAGTTGATTGAAGATAATTAAACTAAAGAACTAACATAAACAAATCAAATAACTAATGAAAGAAGTCAATACAACAAACTTTAAGGATTCGCGGTTCATTTATATGAAATTTTGATTGCCATATACAATTAATTAAATAGGTTGAAATAACAATTAACCTAATGTATTTATACCCTTAAGCCAGGCACACAAGTATGTCTAATTAGGTAACTACTACTTGTCTATACGTAGTATAGCCTAATCAAACTCAATAAGCATAGTTAATTAATATGGTTATCACTAAAGTGTAGGATACTGTTGCTTTCTAGCTTAAAGTATTTATTCTCCTTATATATGGATCATACTTCTCTTATTAGTCCTTTATACAATCCCTAACAAGGAGAATAAATAATTTAAGCTCTCCTATTAGTCTGTTATACAATCCCTAACATTGAATCTATAGTGGCTAATCACAAATCCAACATTAAGATCAAAGAAAATAAATTTAACATTTGAAATAATTAACACTCACATGAATAATTGAATAAATCCTTACAAAAATACATCCCTACACCTAACTATATTTTATGGACACTAAATGTAATAAAAACTAAACAAAAACAAATCAATCTTAGCATAAAAAGAAGAGTATAAGAAAGAGAGATAGAAGATGTTACTAGCTTCTCCAATCATGGCTCCTAATCTTCTTCTAATGCAAAGAAAGAAGAAAACTATGGAAAACCTTAACTAAAGAAGGCTACAACTAGTTGGAATTATCCTTAAAAGTATTTTAAAACAAGCACTTATAGATATATTTATAATAGTAGAGTCCTAGATTGCTTAAACTTGAAGAATCACACATCTTTGTCTTTCCCTGTTTTGATACCAGCACCTGACACCTTTCATTACTAGTATCAGTCTTAGTTTGCTTCTCTTTTATATAACTTCAAAGATAAGTTTGATGCCAGTCATATGCTATATCTTAGCTTCAGGACATTTGCAAAAGATAGGCGTGGTTGTTATTATTTCCTTTAACTTCATTTTTAAACATCTTCAAGTTATTAGCTCTCTTGTCTTATATAAACTTCTTTTTCAGTAAGTATCTTTCTAATGACTCTGAAATAATTTCAACTGGATATGGAGAAATTTACAATAAATCTTATATTACTTCCTCAAAATCATCCTATAAGACAATAGACTAAACATAGAAAAACATAATAAAATCTATATGAAACACGTTATAAAGATGTCAAGTACAAAGTATATTAGCTCCAAGTAATATGTAAAATATAGATCTATCAATTATTTATACTAAAGTATGGTATTATTTGTATTATGGCATAGTGTTGTTAAGTTTGAAGTTTCTCATTTTAACATGTTGATATACTACTGCATTTTGGCCAATTAAGGTTAACATTGCAATATGATTAATTATTTTTTAATAGTTATCCAACTTAGTAAATGTAGTAGACATCTAAGACGAGGGTGTTTATTTTTGTGTTCAATATGGAATTGATAAACTAGAAAAGTATATTACACGCTCATTACTGACCACATGCTTGTTTGATTTCTTGTATCTCCTATTACAAAACTAACCATATGGATGTGTTAATGGCTGTGATAGGCTTTGGAATATGGTTTCAAATAAGGAAAATTTCTCAAATATGTTTATCTCATAAATTTTCTTTTCCCCTTCTTTTTTAATTAGAAATTTAAATTGGACTATATTTAGTTGATTCCTCTATTTACTATAATGAAATATGATTGAAGTAATTTTAAACCACAACTATACGGTGTAGCTATAGTTAGAACTAACAAGTATGGGCTAATCCTACAAGGATTACAAGTACTAGTAATAGCCTCTTTTCTATTTTCTAATCGTCTAATAAGATAATTATTTAATTTAGAACTAAACTAAACTAAAATTTAACACAATAATGAATCAATACAAATATATTACAAAGATTAATTCAATATTAAATAAATAGTACCTAAGTAATGAATCCCTCTAGGATATCTTAAGTGATAACCCTTTATTATACTATTTAACTATTGATCATTGGACCGTAGAAATTTCTATCTTATGTTAATATCTTTCTTAAGACTATTAAAAACTAATCCTCGATTAATTAACTAAAACTAGTTTCTAATTAAAACCCCTAAGATCACATTACTCCAATTTATGAATCTCTCTATTAGGTTTGACCCTAATCTAAGGGATTTATGATGACATATCTCTAGGTTTGCATTTTTCTCCTTTTAATTATGGTAGATCTATTTATATAAAAGATTTTCTCAATCTCAATCATATGAAATCAAAAATTGTACTAATATCTTAGACATATTAATTCAAGAATAGAAACACATAACTAAATCTCAATAAATCAATCAGTTAAATTACATTAAATAAATGATCAAGTCATAGTATCCATCCTAACTCAAGGCCTATCTTACCTGCACACCAAACAAACTTAGTTCCTAAACATAGCAAAAGAAACAATCGCCAAAATTTCAAAAGAAGAAATAAAACGAAAAGAATCTATAGATATGTATATCCTCATCTCTCTAATGAAATCCCTTTGAATCTTTGGTGAAAGGCTGCTCTCTATCAGATCTCTTGAAGTACTATTTGTGTTTTCATTGTTATAAGTTCAAAATTGTGTCTTCAACTTTAACTTTGGTTATAGCTTTTGACTTTAACCACTTCTCCCTTGTCTCCTCTTCATAAATGCCTTTTATATTATGAAACTAAGGTTTTTAGATTATAAATAATTAGTAACTCAACCATATGAGTGACAGTGAACTACAAGAAAATTACATATTATAGATAAAATATTACCGAAAGATCAAATTTCGTAGTAAATTAGCAATAGAAATTGAGTTTTGTAGGTAAACTTGTTGGGGAAAATTGTGTATTACTATGAAAAAAAATTCCATCGGTAAATATGGAGGGAATTTATTTGCACAATTGTAGTGACGAAATAGTGAAGGTCGTCGAAAAAATAGGCAGCAATAGTTGGCGGTAAGAATAAGCATCAGAGTTTGCCGATGGAAGAAATGTCTGTCGATGATATACTGACGGAAATATTATTCCATCGGTAAATGAAAATGAAATTGTTTACATTTAAAGTTAAATGAAGTCGTTTCATCTAGGAAGAAAATAAATACTCGAAGCCCCCTCTGTCTTTCATTTTTGTTATTCTCTTCTTCTCCGTCGATCCTCTGTTGCGCACGTTGTCTTCTTCCATCTACTCGTCTTCATTTGTTCTTCTACCAACTGCTTCCATTTTCTTAGGTTTTTTGTCTCCAGGTTAGTTGTCCATTTGTTGCTCTTAGTTTAATTTTGGTGTCTTCAATTTTTGTTTGAATTGTTGTATGTTCAATGTGTTAGTGTTACTGTGGATTGAGTTTTGAGGGTTTATTTGGGTTGTTAATGGGTCATTGTTTGTTTTGTTGTGGTTATGTTGGTGAATAATGGAAGAAGACAGTAGTTTTGAAACAAAGTAGGGATGAATTTCAATAGGGTACCAAGTTTTCAATGAATGTTCTATAAGAGGTCTCTAACATCATATATAATGTGGAATGTTTCTTTTAGTGGTTCATTAGTTTATAGAATGATTTTATATCATTTAGTGGTTCAATAGTTTCTGTTGTCATAATCCAAAGCAACTTTAGAATAATTTTAAAGAAAAAATCTCTTAAAGTTTTCTCAGCTTTAGAATCATTTAGTGGTTCATTAGTTTCCTTAAGTTTGTTCTTCACTTTCTTGTCATTCGCATTGTTGTCACTTGTTACACTTGTTACCGTTGTCCCATACTAGCCCCAACTTCTCCTCATTATTTAAGAGCTTGTGTTTATGACCTTTTATTGTTAATCTCTTAAGTCTCACTCAAACTTAATTATATGATTGAGTTTGAGTTTTGAGGTAATCATTTGCTTTCCTAGGAGATTATTTTAAAATATATAATGCTTTAGGCAATTTATACATATGGTTAGGTGCATCATGATTTTCAAAACCAAGTGGTTAATTAACATATATGAACTTCTTTTTGAATAAAAATATTTAAAATGTATTTTTATGGTTTGCACTTCTTCCAAATTGATTTAATTTTTGATTTATAGTAATAAACCAACTTATATCATTAAGGGCTTCTTCCATAGTCTTAGGTTCAATTCGAAAAATAAAAAAAACAAGTGATATATTTCTAGAATAAGATTTGGTAATTTCCTCTTATTAAACATCATTTATCATTTAATTTAGAGGATAACCTTCTTTTGTTTCTAATCTATTTTAAGCATCTCTTCCTTCCTATCTGCCTAACTTGATTCAACGACTAACTCTTGCAAGGTACCTTGGTGATCATTTTTGTTCTCTTTAGAGACTAATTTCTTCAATTCTTTAGTTAGATATTTTTTATCCTCTTCAAGACTTTTTTCATAGGTAAGAGGTTTAGATTCATCAAAACAATATGCCTAAAATTCAATAATAAGAGTTTTCCTATTAAACACTTTATATGCTCTGCTAATTAAATAATAACTACCACCAAAATTCTTCCGTCCATAATTTTAAATAAAAAAATTTATTAATGGTCAAAATATAATACTGATAACCAATCGCTTTGAAATAACTAATAATTGGATTCTTCCATTACTAAAACTCATATGATAGTTTATCTATAGTTGATTTTATAAGACTATATTGGCTATATGACATGCAGTTATTACAACTTCTATAAAAAAATACTTTGGGAGGTCATTAATTAATTTATTATATTCTATTCATGTCTTGAAATGTCCCATTTTTCCTTTATTAACTCCATTTTTTATAGGGGTTCTAACATTTAAATTTTTATTTAAAAGATATCATTATGCCTATAAAAGTCTCAAACTTCTCATTGTCAAGTTTCATACCATATAGTCACCCTTAAGTAATGCAATAGAGGGTTTCTTTTCATTTTGAAATCTCTTATGAAGGTTAACAAATTCCCTAAAGCATTCATCTTTTTTAGCTTTAAAAAAACTTATAGTTTATTTTTCTTTTTTTTCAGAAAGAATTTTTTAGGATCCAAAATTTGATGTTGTAATTTATAATGTATAGGAGAGGTGAGCTCATACACATTATAGAGACTTTCTTGCTTCAATACCCAAGAATGATGTTTGACCATCATATATATCTGAAGAAATATAGAGTCATTGGCAGTAGTATTGGGCATCACCCGAGGCAATATCCATTTCAGAGAATAATTTTGCCAATAGACATGGAGGATTAGACAGAGAGAGTTTACTCATACACATTGGAAGATTTTTAACCTATTAGTAGCATGCACTTCAACTTGTAAGTATCAAAACTATACACTTATATCCTAATTTTTGTACTTTGATGTATTAAATTTGATTTCAATGTAATTTGATGTATGAAATTTAAAATACAAATATATGGTCAATATGGAGAATAATAATGTTATAAATGACGGGTGTCATTAATGGCTCTGTTGTTAAGTTAATTTTTTTTGTCTAATAGGGGGAAAATATCATAAAAATGGAGAGAATTCTGCCAAACTTTTTGTAAATTTTAGTTCACTTATAACAATTTATTCTGATGCAGGAAAAGTCTAATGGTAGAAAGTCTACACCACACTATCTCTTTTTACACACTCACACCAAGAAAGATGATGGTGTGACCTTTATCAACACTCGATGTAGACAAATTCATGTATATAAAATCTATACTTTAATATTAATTCTTAAATAGTATCACTTATTAATATAAAAAATTATAATAATAAGGACAAATACAAGAAAGCAATGAACAATAGTCTCAGAACTCTAAAACTGTTGCTTAGATTCATTTGCGAACACATTTTATTCGCAATACTCCATATCCAATACAGTTGGATCTAGTAGGCAATCCGCATCAAATAAGAGAGTCCTCTAGCTTGAGAGCACAATGGAGATGCTGGAAACTCAGTTGTAACAATCGATGGACTATATAGCCCAACTTCGTAATAAGATGGATCAATTAAAGGGAAGGGACAATACCTCATCGCATTAGTCAGAGCATCTGTCTTCACCACCTGTATAAGTGAATGTATTTGATGTTTTACTACAATTAAGTTTTTGTATAAATTCTTAATTTACAGTTAATTTCAATGATTGCTTATTCGCGTACATTTTAATTTTTTTATTATATTAAAAATCAGGATAATGTTTACTAATATTTATCAATTAATTTTATTTTATTTACAAAAATTAAATATACAAAAAAATTATAAGATTATGAACAGCAAACTCGGGTAGGAAGTGATAAATGGGAGTAGAAATTTATCAAAGTTAAATTTCCTAACAGAACTATAGTATTTCTTCACTAATTAGAGACGGGATGATAACTTCCATCGATACATTACTGACAAAAAATACCATTCCATTGCAAATTAGCGACGGAATAAATAAATTCGTCTGTAAGTTACTGAAAGAATATATCACTCTATCCGTTTGTAAATTTAGTGAAGGGAACAAATATATCCGTTGACAACTTTAGTGACAGACATATGATTTACTGTCAGTAAATTCACCGACAGAATAATGGATTCCACCCACAAAGTAACGATGGAATTCTATAAATCTGTTGGTAAATTTTCTTTAACTTATTGGTGGAAATCCAAAATTTTGTCGTTAATGGTACCGATGGATACACAAGCTTTCATCACTAAATTTACCAATGGCTATTTCTCTAACTTTTTTTTTCGTCGGTAATTTTCACCACCAAATTTGTTTCCTTTTTTTCTTTTAATGATGTACTTCAAAAATACTTCAAAATTGTGAATTCATACGTTCATAGAAGCTTACACGAGTAAGGGACATAACCATGTATGTTACTTACACGAGCGTGTATCTCTATAAAGCCAAAAATAGAATCTCAAAACTTTACACATTTATAGTGTCTTACACAGTCCCTTTACACGACCATTCACTCGGAATTATATGTCTAAAATAACTATAATTATTTTATTTTATGCTATGATTTCTCCCAAATTCTTCTCCTTTTGATTTATAAAGAAAATTAAGACCTAAAAATACACTTAAAAGAAAAAAAAGTACTAAAAACAATGTAAAACTCTCAAATAACAAGAAAACCACACTCAATATGGGTATAAAAACATAGTATAATAATCAGTTATTGAACATCCCTCGTTTATCGAATATCCCCACACTTAAGCTTTTGTTTGTCCTTAAGTAAATCATAATCCAAATCATCAATAGTAAAAATGTCCATCCTTTATTAACCTCAACTTGTCCATCCACACTCTAAATCCTCATATTATATTAATCAAATTAACATAAAATTATAATCAAGTTATCTTAGAGCAATTTTCATAAGTCAATAACAATAGTAATCATATTGATAATCTTTCAAAACACAAAATCCACACCCTTATAAAGGATCCACTTAATGCACTCAAAATGTTTAGGGTAGAAAATATAAAACAACTCTTAAATCATCATATAGAAGGATTCTTAACCAAAATCTTATAATAAAAGCATATCTCCATCACTTATAAGTAAACTAGAAACAAAAATAAAAAAAGCCTTTTAAACAGGAGATGATGAGGCTTAGGTAAAGGTATGGTAACAATACATAAAAAGAGGAATAACATTGAAGAAAATTCACGTAAACAAGATTGAATAGAACTTGTTTCTTCATACTACAGGTCCTTCAAACAATAAATTCATTAGCATAACACTAATTATTCTCACCCTCCAACAAATATGACGACCTTTTTTTTTTTTAATATGCTTGCAACACATAATTTTCAAAATTTGAACTTCTTTGAAAAACTTTGAGAGAATATAAAATTATATAAATGAAGCACTCAAGAAGTAATAAATTTCACAATCGCTCCATATCAACAATTATAGAAATATTAAACCTTTTCTTTAGCATCTCAATATAACCCAACTTCCAAGCAATCAAGTAAAGAAAAATCCATTTAGGGTTAAAAAATAATGAAAGGTTCTCAAGAAAAATAGGGTAAAGGTTATCAATGTAGTTATACTCAATCAAGAAAAAAGGTTAAATCTCAAAAGTGGTTACTTCTAAAAGATAAAAATAAGTTGGATAATAATTAAAGAAAATAAGTTAAAACAAAGGCTTGAATCTAAATGCCTTTATCATTTCAATGCGCAGAGTTTTTTAAAAAATTGATCTCAAACTAAATGATGAAAGTAAGTTCTAGAATTGTACAATTATGCATAATAACAAACACCAAAGAATAAAAGGATATAAACTAAAGGTGTATATGCTTTTAGGCCCTAAAACTCACAAACATACTTTATATGTGTAAATAGTATGCAATTTTTATTCAAATTAACTATCTCAATGATTACTAAAAGTATGGCTTATAAAAGCAAGTTTGTTCTAAATTCAATCCTTTTGCATACTAATTTAATTCAATAATTCAATCAGTAATAAACTAAAGTGTTTTATATGGATTTTAACTAAATTGGGATGTCAATTGATAAGTATGAATAATAAAGATTATGATAAGCATAAAAAATTTACAAATTCAAAATTTTCGTTAACCCTTTCCCCACACATATAATTCTACATTATCCATAATGTATACAATAGGAGCACGAAAAATCAAAAATAACAAAAACACAAAATGTGAGAAAGTTATATTTTGGTACTTCCCTAGATAATAAAAATTGCATATTAGGAATTCAGTGAAGTGTCCATCTAATATTATGTGCAATCATCGTTGCAATATAGAAACAAAAGGGCATACAAATATAAAAGAAAATAAAAATTGAAATGAAACTGAGATTGCAATAATAAATGTTAAAAAATAAAAATAATTAGAAAATGAAAATAAGGAAAAATATATAGGTAATAAAAGAAACAAATAAAACCTAATAAAACATCTAGATTGCCTCAGTAATTGACAACTTGTCAGTGAGTCTAATATCTTGGTAAATGGACAATCCTCAGGTCTTTAAGCATCATATAACTGTGAAACCAAAGTTGAAGATGTTACTTTAAATGGTAGAGGTGGTATAGGCATCCTGAAGTGTCCTGTCATTTACAATATGACCTTTTTCATTCATCTATCATGGGCCTCTCATTTTGTTATTCTCTCTGTTAACTCTAGTTGGTTCACCTAGATAACGTGTTAAACTCTTAAGATCAGCCCTATATACTTCTCCAGTCGAGAAATCTTCAGTTGCTCCTGGTGTCTAGATGATTGTGGTGTTTTAGGTGATCTTGCATTAGCTAAAAAGTCTAAGTTCTCCGCATGTTCTATTCTTCCTGATCGGTGGTTTAGTTATGTGCAAGTTTTAATTATTAACCCTCAATAATCTGCAAGTGCAAGGTTCGTTAGTGTAGTACCAAAGGTGTCGATCCCATGAGGAGGGAGTTAATCAAATCCTAAAATCTAAGGTAAAAAATAATAACAGTTTAAAAATTCCACAAAACTAAAACAAGAATTTAATTCAATCAATCAAATTAAAAATCAAACACAAAAATACTAATTACTAAGCAATTGCAACACACCCAAGAATCCACCGAATGAAATTATCAATTGAAAGAAAGGAAATTTTACTTATCCTTAATGCTAACCTAATTGATTATTAATTATTGGATTGTTGACTATCCTAAGGTTGATTACTCTCTCTTGAGTTATAATCATTAACCCTAAATCATAAACCCTAATCAGATTATCGAAGTTGCAATTTCTCAATTCACAACCTATCCAAAACCCTAATTAGCTATAAAGTTCTCTAATAAACTATCAGAAACCTATGCAAGATCTCTCTTCACACAAATTCTTGATCTGATTCAATTCTTATTCTATTAAATCACCTAACTCTTGTTGGTCCAATTTAATCATTTTTCATTTGATTCACCCTCTTAGTTTATTATTGGATTATGCAATTAGAGAATCAAACCACAATAATTCCAATAAACAAATAAACAATCAAATTTTCATTAATTCAAGAATAAAATTCTGAAGGTCAGTTTAGAACATCCTCGACATTCTAGATCCTACCATCAACTGTTCATTCCAATTCTATACAATAATAAAACTAAAAATAAATAAAAATACAATCTAAATGGATGATGGGAGGTAGCGACGTCGAGAAACCTCCTGATTTGAAAAGTATGTTGAGTCAACTTCTTCTCCTCTTCTCTCTTCCTTCTTCTCTTCCTCTATCTCTTGATGATTTCTCTCTAGTTTTCTCAAGGTGGCTAATGTAAAAGCTCCCTCTCAACCTCTTTTGTTGTTCTTTTTATATCCTCTTGTGTTTTGGGCGACCTTATGGTTTTTTCGAGATATGAAAGGTCCAAAAATTCCCTCAAAACTTAACATTCTTGAGTGTCTACACGTCTGCTCAAGGCAGACCATGATCTTGGGCCAATAGTTACGCTTCTGTCACTATCATGTCATGTAGGCCACGATCATGGGCTAACTTTGGTGTTTCTGTCACGATCGTGGCATGACAGGCCATGATTGTGGGCCGTTATTTTGGCTCGAATGTCTTCAAAACTCCTTCGTTATTCGATGTTGACCTTGAAACACTAGCAAACATATCAAGTAATGAGACAATGGCTTCAATTTCATGAAATAAATTTAACTTTAAACATAATCATTCAATTTGTTCTAAACCATTAACATGTAAAATTCGCGTCTAGGAGCTTTGGACTAAATATACATATTAATCAAAACTTAAATGTCAAGTTAATTTGCCCCTTTCAATTGCACACACACATTAATAATTATTTGGTCCTTCAAACTTTGTAACTACTCCTAAGTTCGTTTTAATGAAAAGTCAAGCTATTTACAAGTTCGGTAGGTTTTATTAGAAAGCACATTTTTATTTTTATTTTTTTTATTATTATTATTTTGTTTACTTTTTGTGAATGTGGACCTAGTCTTTTACACGAAGGCAAACATTGTTGATGAATGTTGATCCACTTAACTAACTAAATCATGTTTTTATTAAGCTACTTGGTTGGAACGTCATTATAACCTTTTGATGTGGAGGCACGAATTTGTGATACTTTTGGATCCGTTTACTCTGCTACATCATGTTTTCAACTAGTTACTAGCTTTATTCATAACTCGAAGGCCAGCGAAATAATTATTTATTTTAAATTTACAAACATTTTTTATTTAGTGCTTACCTTGTTGCTTTATCTACTTGTTTTCATGAAAAATACTAGCAAAGCCACCTTATTCGAAAGACCTAAAATTATGAATGAATGTGACAATATATAGGTAATAAACTAACACTAAATCCTGATTAACTTGCATATTTAGCCATAAAACCCAAATTATTAATTTCGTGACCTATTAACTCTTCACAACTTAATAGATGATGTTCAAAATTAAACAGATTTCATTCCATCTAAGCCATTGACACATTGACACAATTCATAATATGTAACCTAAATAAACTATCACACAATATGCAAAATTCACACTCAAAGCAAAACACATAACCCTCCCCACATTTGAACAACACATTGTCCTCAATGTGAGAAGGAGACAAACAAACACACATAGTTGGAAGAAGCATAAAATAAAATATAAATAAACACTAAAATTAAAAGAAAAGGGTTAGAACTAAAGCCTCACAGTGATGGAGGTGGGGATGGTGTCGGAGGTGGCAATTAAACTATCGATGAATGTAGCGTATATCCTAGCTCGACGTCTTTGTGTGTGGGCCGTATCCTTAATCCTTCTAGAGTTCTTTACAAGTGTATTTGTAACTACCTTGGTATTGGCAGAGACTGTATCGAGCACTTTTTTCGAGCCAGGTTTTTTTGTGTCTTCTTCCTCTTCGAAGTCCTCGTTAGTCGAGTCTTCTTCTGCCTGCTGAGGCAACGCTATGCTGGAACTTGATCATAGGTTTATGTGTGCTAAGTTTTACTATTTAAACCTCGATAATATCGCAAGTATATGGGCCATTCACGTAGTACCTAAGGTATAGATCCCACGAGGAGGGTTAATCTAGTCTTAAAATTTAAGGTCGAACTAAATCTTAACAATCTAAAATAAACAATAAATGTAAAAAATTAATCAACCAACAATCAATTATGAGAATTAAATTTCGAAAATAATAAAAAAATAGCGAATCACACAACCAAGTCAAAAATTAACCTAGGAACTACCAATTGAGAGAAAGAGGTTTTTAATCTGAAATTAAAAAAATATAATTAATTATACAATTACTGAATTATTGGGTCTAGACAGTCCTAAGGAGGATTACTCTCTCTCGAGTTATAATCTTTAAAACCTAATTTAAATTAAGGAATATGATCTCTCGACTCAAAATTAACCCAAAACCTAAATTAGTTCTAAAATTGTCTAATAACCTATCGGAAACCTATGCTCGATCTCTCGTTACATGATCTCATTGGTTTGATTCAATTTTTATATATCAAATTACCTAACTCTCGTTAGCCTAATTTGATGATATTCACTCGACTTACCCTCTCAATTTATTGCCAAATTATTAAGAACAGATATTGAATCACAAATAACTTAAATAAAAATGCAATAAATCAGATTTCATTAAAATTAAAGACAAAATCCTGAAGGTGAGTTTAGATAATAATCAACATTCAACATAACCTATTCTCAACAATTATCTTAATTTCATACATCAGTAAAACTGAAATAATTGGAAAATATGCTCAGAATGGATCAATGGAGGCAACGACGGTGGGAAACCACTTGTTCTGGGAAATACTTTGCGTCAAGCTTCGTCTTTGTGTCTCTCTTCCTTCGTCTCCTTCCTCAAATAACTCAATAACTCTCTATGGTTTCTGAATTTAGGCTGATGTGAAAGCTTTCAAAAGGCTGCTCTTTTTGTCTTATAATGTTCTATTTACATCTTGGAAGCCCTAGGGTTAATTTGGCGTCATAACGGTCCTAAAAAACTTGCAAAATTTGAGTTTCTTTATCAGCCTGATACAAGCCATGATTGTGGCCCTACCTGCCATGATCGTGGCCAGCGCCTAACCCTTTTTGTCACGATCATAACCTAAAATGCACGATCATGGCTTGGTACATAGCTCTCTATCACGATCGTGGCCCAAAATGCACGATAGTGGCCAGGGTCCAGTCAGCTCGCTTCTTTCTGTCATGATCACGATTGTGGGCCGTGTTTTTGACCTGAAACTCTTCAAAACTTCTCCGTTCTTTGTCGTTTACTCTGAAACACTAACAAACACATCAAGGTACCTCAAAAATATAACATTTAAGCTCAAAGACTCATACTAACCCATAAAAACACTTAAACACATAAACTAACACAATTAAAACATATACACACTAAACCCTCAAATTAACACTAATTACTTAACAAATTGAACTAATAAATAATTCAAATCACAAATATCAACATCCCCACACTTAAATGTTTACTTGTCCTCAAGCAAAAAAAATAACAAACATATAACACACAATGCAATAATGAGACAATGGCTTCAACTTCATGAAATAAATTTAATCTTAAACACAATCCTACTAAGTTATATCTAATCATTAACATGCAAAATCTATGTCTAGGATCGTTGAGCTAAATATCCAAATTAACCAAGTTATAAGTGTTAATTTATTCATCCTTTCAACTGTGCACCCACATTAATAATTCTTCGGTCCTTCAGACTCTGTAACTGGTCCTATGTAAATTTTCATGAAAGGTCAAGCTTACTACAAGTCCAGTAGGTTTATTAAAGAATACATAATTATTTTAATTTATTTTTAAACATAGACTTAGTTTTTTACACGGAGGCAACCATTAGTAATGAATGTCAATTTGGTTACTCAACTAAGTCTTATTTTTATTACACATCTTGGTTGAAACGTCATTATAGTTTTTTGACATGAAGGCACATATTTATGATGCGTATCGATCCAGTTACTCAGCTATATCATGTTTTTAACTAGCTACTAGCTCTATTCATAACTCAAAGGCCAGCAAAATAGTGATTTATTTAACAAAAACAATTTTTTTTCATTTATTGCCTACCTTGTTGTTTAAACTACTAATTTCTATGAAAAATACTAGTTAAGCTACTTAAGTTAAAAGACCTCACATTATGAATGAATGTGACAACTTATAGGGTGCCAAATTTACACTAATTCCTAATTAAGTTGTATATTCATCCAAAGACTCCCAATTCACTAATTTTACGAGATAATGATTATTTACAACCTAATAGACTATGTTCAAAATTAAATAAATTCCACTCCATTTAAGCCATTGACACATCAATCAATTCATAAAATGCATCCTAATAGTTATCATATAATATGTAAAAATCACATTCCAAAAGTAAAGCACATAATCCCTCCCCATACTTGAACAACACGTTGTCCTCAATATGTGAAGGAAACAAACAAAAGCATAAAAATTAGAGTTGAAGGCTAATATGAAAAAGAAAAAATAAATGGGTTAAACACAAATCTTATGGAGATTGAGGTGGTGATGGTTGTGGAGGCAGCAATTGAATGCCCTAAGCCTCAAACTATCAGTGGATCTAAAGGATATCATGGCTCTAGCGGTGTTTTGTTCGGGTCATTTCCTTCATCATTCTGGTGTTCTCTGTAATTGTCTTGTTAGTTTCAGAGATTGAACCCAGAACTTTCTTCCAGTCATGTTCTTCTTCCTCTTCTTTGGACTCTTCACTGATAGAGTCCTCCTCTGCATGTCGATGTGGCATTAAGCTCAAACTTGCCTAACTAGCCCTGATGCAGAAATGTGTCTTTTTGCTGATTTCCCTGAGTTCCATGTTATGGGAATGAAGGATTTCAGCTTGCCATAAGTGGTGATGGATTAGGAATTTTGGAAGATGAACAGTTAATCCCCTCTGTTCCACGCCAAAATATTCTGCGATGACAGACACTATATACCCCATTCCTAGATTGTAACTCCTCTTATGCGGAGTCGCAACAAAGGCATTAAGCATATGCATGGATGTGCAGACTAGAATAATGTGGTCCATGCACCATAACATAAAAAGTTTATTTTTGGAACATTTATTAGTTTTGGTTTTATCGAAAACCAGTTGACACATAAATTTGTACAACAACAAGCATTTATGGGACCTTATAATGTTGTTATGAGCATTCTTTACATGAAATTGGTTAATTTTAGTAAGCTCATTCTAGTACTGGGAAGGACAAAAGTCTTCATAATTATTGATGATAGAGGAGTTGGGGTATCCACACATCTTGCACATGATTTCGATAATTAATTCATAGGCTCGTCCCCCATCCTAAACCATAATTCTTTTGGATTCTTAGGGTCATATATTAGGGAAGTGAAAAATTCTAGTGTAAGCTCCTTATAAATGGGAAATTGAAATCGTATGAATTGAGCCCAACTCGTTCAAGCAATTCTATCCTATCAAGTGTGTCGAAATCAACGGACTTAAGAACCATAATTTCTCTAGCACAGAGGGATTGAAAATGAGTGCCTTCCTCCTCTGTGTAGATTAGGAAGGGTGAGCCAAAGTCTGCTGCGGGTTTCTTTATCTACGTCCCGCAACTTGTTGTCGTCCATATGGTTCCAGTTAGGTTGATTGTTTAATGCGTGACATGATTGGGTAGAAATTTGGAAGAAATTGGAGGTTGAAAATTTCTAAAGAGATGTAAAAGTATTTGGATGTTTAAATTCTAGATAGGTAAAGTGAAAATGAAAATGAAAGAAAAAGTGAAGTTAGAACTAAGTATATAGGTGGTAAAAAGGGTAAAATGGTAATAGTTCTTTTAAAGATTTGCGCCCTCCCTCTTTCTACATAGTCATAAGCCACGATCGTGGCTTGCGACTTACCATCACTTCCTATTTTATTTTTCCTTGTTCTTTTTCCATTCTTTCCCATTTCACTTATTAATTTTTTTGCGGCCCCTTTCACTTCTCTTTTCATGCTTGATATATCATCCATATATTCCAAAACCCTGTTCCTTCTTGATTTTATTCAAAACAGAAAAATGATATAATCCTAACTATCGAATTCAATCGTTTGAATAAAAATAATCAAATAACTACTTTTCCATGGGTTGCCTCCTATGCAGCACTTCTTTAAATGTCGCTAGCTCGATATTCCTTTAAGCTCACAGTGGTCGGAACGAATGGTGCGATGGTAGTGTCGTCATTAATATCAACATTTGAACTTTAGCTACTGTGTTATAGTTTCCACCTTCCTTACAATTCTCCTTTCCTTGCTTTCTTCTTTGTGAGCCCTTCTTCCTGAAAGCATTCCCTGGATCCTCGATATCTTCTCATTCTCTTTGAGGTTCAGGTTCCTTGATATCACTGGAGGTGAAGGAGATTTGTACTCCCTTGTAGTCACTTTGAAGGTCAAATTCACCTTCCTTATCCGCAGAGTTAGTTCGCCCCCACCAACATCAATGATTGAACGCGTAGTGGCCAAAAACAGTCATCCAAGAACTATTAGGGTGTTCATATCTTCACTAATGTCCAATACGTAGAAGTCTGTGGGGAAAGTATATTTATCAATCTTTACTAGCACGTCCCTTTTAATCCTCATCAGTTTATGCATTGTTCTATCGACTGTCTTTACTAGATACTTGATGGGTATTAACTCTCTTAACCCTAATTTCAGAGTGAAGGTGTAGGGCATCATGTTTATATTCACGCCCAAATCCTCGAATTCCCTATCTATAATGATTCTATTGATGATGTAGGGGATGAAAAAGTCCTTTGAGTCCTCCTTCTTTTCTGCCATGTTGGGGTCATCTTCCAGTTGTCACTTCTTGAACTTCTTTTTGACAGATTCTCATAATTTGAGCTTCGTCTGTACTTGCTCCGTCACTTCCTCGATCTTGTTTTGCTCAATCTGTTGTAATTTTTTTGTTTCCCTCTTTACATATAACTCTTGATGCTGCACAATAAGGAATGGAAATACACGTTGAGTTACTTAAGTGACTAGATTGCAGGCTCACTTAGAAAGTCTTCTTTATTTGCTTGACTTTCTCCTTCATATTCTCCTCCCTTTATCTTTTTCGGTTCCTCCTCCTGGGTTTTTCTAATGACCATGATACGTTCCTTTGGATTAGATTCGGTGTTGCTTGGAAGAGTTTCAACATTCCGAGTGGACATTACTTCTACTAGTTGACCTACTTAGACTTCCAGATTATGTATGGATGAGGCATGGTTCTTCGCAACTTACTCAAATTCATTCTCGAGCCTCCTGTGTGTTTCCTTCGTATCTACAATTTTATCCAAAATCTTGTCTAACTTTGATTCCAATGAGCTCGCTTTGTCTTGCTGAAAGCCCGATTGTCCCTAAGGCTTGAACTATCCGCCATTGTTGTTCGACCAAGAGAAGTACAGGTGATTCTTCCACCCAGGGTTGTAAGTGTTGGAGTAGAGATTGTTACCCCCCTCCTCATCAATATTGTGCTCCCATGTAGTTTATTTGCTCCTGACTGTCCTCCTTCATTAGGTAACACTCTACAGTATCATGGTCTATCTGACTACAGAGTTCACACTTAAATTGTGCGGCCTTCACCTGAGCTGAGGGTGATGCCTTCATGTTGTTTAGTTGTCGCGTCAAGTTATCGATCTTCACTTGCATCTCAATCATTTGATTGACCGTGACAATTTCCTTTTGCTCTCTAAAAGTAGTCGGTTGCCTTCCTCTCTCATTTGTCCACAAGCAACTGTTGCTTGCCATCTCCTCAATCAGGTCCTTTGCCTCATCAACAGTTTTTTGCATCAAGGATCCTCCGGATGCTGTGTCGAATATGCCTCTTATCTATGGGTTAACTCCATTGTAAAAGGTCTGCAAAAGGAATTCTTTAGGTAGGTTACGGTATGGGCACTTCTTGTAACACCCCCACAACCATAGAGTATGAACTGGAACATCTTGAGGACATTCCAGTACATACCCTATAATAATGGCAGGTTAGAGAAATCATAAATCTCACTTAAACATGGCATTATCATTCTTTATTCTCTTATAAGACATCATCAAGAGAGTCACAATATTTTAAAACCAAAATTTTCCCCATTTCATTTCATAAATCCAAACATATTTACATTGTAGCTTTTAATGCCCATACATATACATTATCAAAACCTAATACAAAATATGTTACATGAAAGAGGAAATTAGACAAAAAAGTCTATCTAATCTTTCCAATCCCAGCTGACTGACCTTTGAGCCATTTCTTCTTCTTCCCAAAAGTACAAGACTATACTTCTTCTTGCGTCTCTCAATAGCTAAAGTCCTCTCTCGGTCCTAAAAATTCAACGTTGCAATTTTGGTGAGTTTTCGGAACTCAATGAGAACCATCATTGATGGTTCACTCAATTTATGCAACACATCACACATGTAACATATATTTCACATATTTGCATTTTGCATAAATTATCACATATCACATTCTCACATAAGGGTAAGACAAATTTTCATTTCAAACAATCAAACATACTTATTAAAATGTATATGAAATGCTCATATGACTCTTTTCCAATTATTACGTTGTTGTGGCCGAGTGCCTAAACTGTCCCGTATCTATTGTGGATACCAAGCTCATTTATACCGTCCCTTATCCATTGGAGATACAGGGCTCATTTTACATAGTGAGCCTTTGGCTCTTAATCACATTTAGAGCTTTAAGCTCATTTTCGGTGGCTACTCAGGTTACAACTCTTATTATATGATCATGCATTTATGTATGGAATGCATCTCTTATAATCAACCAATCATGTCAAGAAGCATTTAATTCGTCACATTCACGTACAAGTAGCACCTCAATATCACATTCATGCATCAAGGCTTAAACCTTCATTGCCCGGCATCAACATAATCAAATCACATTCATATCATCATCCAAAACATATTCTAAAGCAAACATTTAATTGCGTGAAACTGCCTAGGTTACTCACAGTTTGCTCCAGATAGCTTATTGCCTCGAGGTCCCTGCAATGTCTAGATGCACACGATCTATTTGCTCCTCTATATCATACAACACACATTTACACAAATTACAACATTGCACAATTATATAAGTACTCATTTATGCACACATATATATGGATTATGTACAATGCATGTTCAATGACAATCCTAGGTACATTTTCTTAATATGCATCTCAAAATCTATTAACATCATCATTCAATCATCCTTTAATACCTAATACACTTTCCTTACTTTAATCGCTTCATTCATCATCTACTAGGCTCATTCAAGATCCCATTCAAGCCTAACTACATCATAGGAAAACATTGATAAGTCAATAACTTATCTATGTATATGAATTGGGAAAATAAGCATAACTTTCATTATGCATGTCAGATTAAGATCATTTAGATACAGTTTCGAAGAGAACTTCGAGTTCTACAACTTCTGTGAAGACCCCAAAGTGAGATTTTGCCATTAGAAAGGTAAAAATAGAAAGTTACTATAGCTATCCTGTGAATGTCCACTAAGTGGACATGTATGTCCCTTCAAACGAATATGAACAGAGCTAGAACACTGAAATTCCCGAGAAGGTCCACCTAGCAGACACATATGTCCCTCCAAATGGACATTTACTAGAAAATTCCAAATTTTCAACTCCTTCAATCACCTCTAACACATCCTATACATATCCTATCATTCCTATTTCAATTTCTCTTCATTATCACCTCCATTCCAATTCAAAACATCCACAAAACATGTCATCCACAAAACACATCATGCAAGATTATTGATCATAACCAACAAAACAAACATTCATACTTAAACATTCATCCTCAATATTCTACACATCTTTCTACTTCATTTACACCTTCTTTTCATTTCTAACTATAATTCTAATTTACCTCATTTTAAGACATCATACTACTCCTTCTTATAAGCTCTAAACTCATTTTGAAACATCTTTAAAAACACTCAAAATAGAACATATTCGCGTACTCTCAAAATTAAACATAAATATATACATTCATCCACCAATTTGCTGTACCCATTTATCAATTTCATGTTAAGTTTTGAGACTTTAAAGATAAAATTTAAATTTCATGTCTTTATGAAAAATGTATTTTTATGTCTCTAGTTTAATCCAAATTAAGAATCATCTCGTTTGGATAACTACAGAATAAGTTATGGATAAAACACAGAAGCATAACCAGTGGACATATTACAGCTACATTTTCCAGCATTCATCTTCAAATTTTTCCAGATTTTATTCTACTTCATTTACTCTTCATTCTCAACTCCATTTCAACTCAATATCATTTACAAACAATTCATGATCTATATTTGATCATTAACCCAAAAATAGAACATATATATGTACCCATTCATCATCATTTTTTTGCACTCAACTAACACCATTTTAATGATTATTCTACCTCTAAAACATCTCTAAAACAATTTATGAAACATTACTCATCATACATATACAAAAGCAAGAGATTTACATCAACTATTCATCACTCACATTCATCATACATAAAAGACCATTTTATGCCATTTAACCTCTAACTATCATCATAAAAGCTTCATTTAACAATACCCATGAAGATTAACAAGCTACTTACTTGTTTAGCTTCAAAATCTTCAAATCCCTCTTATCCCTAACTCTCTCCTCTTACATGCACATCATCATCCCAAGGTGTTAGGGTTGGGTTTTTAGTGAGAAATGAAGAAGAGAGCAAGATAGTAGTAACTAAAGAGAGATGGAAGCAAAGTGTAACATTAATGATGGTTAAGTGAGTAAAATCGTGGGGGTGAAGAAAGATAGAAGAGAAGACAAGAAGAAGAAGAGGGTCATGAAAATGAGAAGGAAATGAAGAAGATAAAGCAAGTGAAAGACAACAATTAAATGGTCTTTCAAATAATTAAGACCATTGTGGGTTATAATATAAAGGCATGGCTTAGCAAGTGACACATGTCACTTGCCACATGTTCATTTCCTATTGGTTCACAATTGGTTCTTTTGTTAAACTAGTCCATTCAACTCAAATTGTCTCTAAATTTCAATGAAATAAGTCATTACATCCCAAATTCATTTATAAAAATTTCCACTGTCATTTGACATTTATTTCTACTACCATTCATCAATTGTTCTGCCACTTGGCATTTTTCCTAGCCCAAAAATATCCTTAATTCCAGAAAAATTCTTAAATTTCCCTAAAAATTCTAAACCACTAATTAAATACACCCACTCAATTTTCAATATATATAAACCATAATTCTCAATATAATCATATTCACAAATCTATTATACCCAGATTGTCAACGAATGCATGTACAATCATTTTAAAGTGCAAAAGTTAATATTTATATATGTGTGTGTATGACATTATGAATGAGTATGAAATGCACTTTCTAATCTCTCATATTTACTATTCTAGCCTTAACATGGGTAACGGGATGTTACACTTCCTTTGCAGGTTCTTATATCTTTCCCACGCTTTATAGATGGACTCCCTGTCACCTTGTTGGAAATTGGTGATTTCCTTTATAATATTCATTGTATTGGTCAACGGGAAGTACTTGTCTAAGAAGGCACGCACAAGTTGATCCTATATTGTGATGTTAGCTGGGCTCAGTGAATGATACTATGTCCTTGCTTTATCTCTAAGTGTAAAGGGGAACAACCTAAGTCTAACTACATCCTTTGACATCGGAAGATATCACAGATCTCGAGGAAATTAACAATGTGCGCTTTGGCATCCTCATTCGCCAATCTATAGAATTGCACATTCTGTTGAAGCATATTGAGGAGGGCCAGTTTTATCTCGAATGAGGCTGCTTGAATTGGCAGTCTAGCCACTCTTTAGTTTCATCAGGGTCCTCTGTTGTTGTCCTTAGTTTTCTTCTTGATCCATATTCTGTTGAAATTCCTCGGTAACATCCTACTACCATAAATTACAAACCAGAACACCCTGTGGACATTCTAGTATCACTACAAGAATACAACCCAATCTGCGATGTTTTTAAAACGTCGCAGAATCTCTAAATACATCACATATTGCCTTTTGCAACTTTTAAAAAATGTCATAAAAAATGTCGTAGAATGTAATGTAGGCAAAAGGTTTCTGCGAAGTTTTAAGGGAAACATCGCGGAATGTATTAATATTCGGTGACGTTTAAGAAAATGTCACAAAAAATTTGGGCTTTCAGTGACGTTTAAATAAAACGTCGCGGAATCCTATGATTCCGTGACGCGAAATCATAGGATTCTGCGACGTTTAGATAAAACGTCACGGAATCACAAGATTTCACAATGTTTTTGTAATCGTCGTGGAAAGGAAGTTTTTGCGACGTTTTGGAAAACGTCACAGAAAGGTAGCTTCTGCGACGTTTAGGGAAACGTTGCAGAATCGTTAATATTCTGCGAAGTTTTATGAAATGTCGCGGAATCGTTAATATTCTGTGACGTTTTATGAAACTTCATGGAATGTTGGTGAATCTGCGACGTTTTAAAACATCACGGAATGCCAAAAAATGTCACAGATTGGTCCGAAAATAAATTTAATTTATTAATTTATTTGTTTTTTAATCCGAAAATAAATTTAATTTAATAATTTTTCAATTTTAATAATTTTTTAAATCTTATTTATTTGATAACTATTCAATATTAT
>JAOQML010000197.1:21159918-21184164 GCA_027568935.1 Erythroxylum urbanii | reverse complement strand
GTATGTGAAATTTATGGTTTAATATTAATGCTTAATAATCATCACTTACTAATATAAACATTGCCTTCTAATAGGACCAAATACAAGAAAGCATTCAACGACAATCTCAGCAGTCTGAAGATATTGATGAGACTCAAACTTATCTTCATGTAGTGGGTGGTAAGGACTGTCAGGGAAGGATATTCGACTTAGATTCATTTGTGAATACATGTTATTAGCAATCCTCCACGTCTAGTATAGCAGCATCTAGTAGGCAGTCCACAACCAATGAAGTCCAAGAACTTCGAAACACAATGCAGACATTGGCAACTTAGTTGCACAGTCGATGGATCAGCTGCAACAGTCGATGCAGTACATAGCTCAGCTCTATAATGAGGTGAATGAGTTGAAGGATAGGGGTAGCACCTTATCGCACCAATCAGAGCATCTGCCTTCTCCAAATTAATAGTGTACTTTTGATCATTTTATTTAAATTACGAAAACTTATTATATACAATTTAATGTTTTTATTATCAATTAAGATATTTTCAACTTTATATCATCAATCAAATTTATTTTTAAAATTTAAATATATACTATTACATTAATAGATATTTAAATTATGCTTCAATTATAACATCATGAAATAAAATTTATTGACGATATTGACAATATATTATTAAAAAAATTCTAATTTATTTACCAACGGATATCGATGGTTCTGTCGGTAAAATTAGAACCATTAGGAAGAAGACTGACCATCGGAAATCACAGACAGAATAACCACTTACGTCCGTAAAATCACCGACAGAAAAAGAATACCCGTCGGTAATGTTTATGTAAGCCGCTGGTAATCACAGACGGAACCATAGGCTGTCGGTAATCATAGACGGAATAACCAACAGTAATCCATCGGTAATCATAGATGGAATAACCAATCGTAGGTTATCGGTAATCACAGACGAAATAACCAATTCCGTCCGTAAACTCACCGATGGAAAAAACATAACCATCGATAATGTTTGAACAACCATACCAATGGAAAATCGAGGCTATGTTCTGTTGGTAAATATATTGACGGTCAACCACACAAGAATCCATTAGTAAATTTACCAACAGGACATTAGTTTCCATCGGTAAATTTACCAATAGAACATGATCTTCCATCAGTAATTATTAGTTATGGTCATTTTTACGACGCCTTTATCTGTCAGTAATGTCCGTTGCTAATCTAAATTAACTATGGAATATTAATGTTTTCTGTCAGTAATGTCTGTCACAAAATTATGTTTTTCTTATAGTATGCTTTGACCAATAATTATTGTTTTTAGGCTTCCTCATAGCTCTTAGGCTCCACTATGGCCAAGTTTCATAATTTGTATATTTCTATTAATGATCAATTTTTTCTAGAAAATGATCCTCGTAATGAACCTTACTAGCGTTTGAGGAGTTAGAGATTCGTGAGTTTGAACCGACTCCTCCTCTATTTGTGATTATATTGTTAGTACATTAATTATCTTTATTTTAACTTCTTTGGCTCCCAATCGTATGATGCATTTTCGTCAAACTCCATATCTTGACTAATAATTAACTTCTTTATCTTTAAGCTATAAACCTGATAGCCTTTTGATTGAGTGTTGTTGCCAAGAAAGATTACTTTTTCTATATTTTCATCTGATTTGCTTCTTTTTTTTTCTTTTAGAACGTGAGCATTACAAATGTAACCAAAGACTTTAAGATATTTTTCATATGCTTTTCGTCCACGCCATACTTTAATAGGCATCTTCTCTTGAATAGTTTTTATTGGACACTTGTTCAGTAGATAAACGACAGTATATTCTACTTCTTCTTAGAAAGGTTTTGGAAGACTTTTCTACATTAGCATAATTCAAGCCATCTTTATAACAGTCTTATTTTTCCTTTTTAATACTCCATTTTGTTCTTAAGCATATCCAACAGTTAATTGGTTCTCTATACCTTTGCCATCGTAAATTTTTTTGAATTTTTTAAAGGTATATTCTTTTCTATAATTGCTTCGAATAGTTTTAATGTACTATCCACTTCATTTTTCAACTAGAATTTTAACATTTTTAAAGATTTTGAAGACTTTTGATCTTTCTTTAAAAAAAATAAATTCATGTCATTCTAGTATGATCATCAATGCAGAAAATGAAATACCTATTTTGGTATAGTTATGGAGTTTGTATTAGATCACAAACACTACTACTTAGTTCGAGTGGCTTCTTTACTCTCCATGCTCTGCCCATTAGAAATATCAACTCTAGTCATTTTCTCGTCTTCTCCATAGAATCATTTCCTAAACTAACTCATCTCAACCACCTTAGTTGCACAAGTGTTCAACCTCTAATGGTATCAACAGAACGAGTTGAGAGAACTTTATAACTATTGTAGAGAATGTTAGGTAAGGAGTGTTAACTCTATTAGAGCTTAAGCCTATTTACAATAGGTTTTGTACATTTTAGTAATTTAATTAAAACTAAATTCTAATTTCAAATAAATTTTAATTAAAAATATAAATAATTCTAATTAAATACTAATTAAGCCCAAATAAGATCTAATATCTCATATGGATCCTTATTTATTAAATATCTCATATTTAATCATAAAATTTCTCAAACATTACAATCAAGTCCAACTTGATTAAAATACATTTGCTTGCTTCAACTCATTCTTTATGTGTGACCATTATGTTCCCAATTATATTGGCAATGAATACAAATAATAACCTCAAATCATATTTAGGATTAGATAAATTAAACTCCTTTAATTTATCTTTAATTCTCTAATTAAACAATTTATATCCATTGATTAATATTGGCATCTAGCAACACATCGTGACTACCCAAATATTTGGGAATGTCAAAGTGGTTTTGACTAACCTTTCTGTCTATAATTTTTCCATATAATTTAATATTTTCATCATACAATGTTTCGATTAGACATAGAGCATATAATGAATGTCTACTTTATTTTGAGTCTAATTATATTAGTTCTTCATCATTAGTTATTGATTCAATTAATGACATTAGTAAACTATTTATAAAGCATCATTTAATCTTGGCTAAGGATTTCTCGAATCAATGATAATCGAGAATAATGAAACATTCTCTTTAATTACTTTAGGGTGATAAATCATATCTTGATCATTTAACTACGTCCATATAGCTCATATTACATCTAATCACTACCAAATAAACTATCAATGATTAGAATAAGTCATAAATAGTATTAAAACATAACAATATCTATATAAGATAACTTTGGAGGCCTCAAGTCTAAAGATCAGCTATATAATCATCACAATGAGAATTTCCATAGACATACAAATAGTGTTCTATAGATATACAAGTAGTGTTCCAAATAGATTTCTCATATATGGTCGATTCAGTGAATTTGTACTCTAACAAAAACCAACATGTTTGTTTAAGTATCTCCATACTTTAGACTATAAGATCAACTCCTTCCTTTATAAAGAGAAATATTACATGTACTAGTCTTTTATATTCTATTAATGTTTAATCTTAATAGAACAATGACTAGAGATAATTTACGGATAATACATAAATGCAATATGAATTTCATAATTATAATCTCATCATAATTTCATTTGCAATGTATAATTATCCCATGGAATTTATTATATACATCTAAATATGTCAAGATAAAGAATTCCTTTCAATTATTTTGTCACTAAACTACAATCAATCGATTGTCTTTAGAGTATAAACCCCCAATCTCTCACTTGCACTAAGCCAATCATTTAAGTGTCATATGCCATATTACTATATGGTGATTATGCTACTGTTGGGACAGTTGCTTCATGAGAGAATTTCATAAGATTCTCTATAGTGAGCACTTGCTTAAACCTTACAACTTTTATCTTAATTATCATCATAATGAAGAAAATTTTCTTAAATACATCCTTGGATGTTTGATGAGACCTTAGCTCCTTTTACATGCCCAATGGCTATAATGTTCCATAGTATATTCTTGTCTTGAACAATGCAAGGAATAAGTTCATTAAAGAATTTATTGATCCAATTAATCATTTTCACTAAATGAAAAATCTACATTGCAACATTTCCAATCTTAAATGTTATTGGTCTAAGTAAAATATACATTAATTAGGATTTACTTCTAAAGTTAATATTCGTAACCTCGAACTCAAACATCAACTCCATCTTTAATACTTTACAAGTATTAGATATCTCAAATACTAAACTTCTTTGGTACACTATTTATATACTTAGTCTTAAAATACGTAAACAAATTCCAATCTATCTCTATATGTAGTATCCCATCTCTCAGATTGTTGAAAGATTTAAAGTGTTAGACTATTGAGTCATATGAGTGGAATCATATATAATGAATTTGATATATTTATGACATGATTTTTATAATTATGTTAAAATGCATGATAACAGCATACACACATGAATTATGAGTTAGACAAATTATACTCAATTGACATATTTCAGGGTATGAAACTAAGATGAATATGATAAATGACTGAGCATAATGAATGTGTTATGAATGTGCATTTCCAATGTAACACACAACTTTCATAGGGCATATTCCCAAACTTATCGACAATATTCAAGAACATACTCTACGAGGATGACAGGTTAAGACAATCAGAACTACTCATAATAAATTTTTCCAGACATCAAATGCATTTTAAATAAACCAGTAACCATTTTGGCCCATTTCATTCATAAATACATCTTAAGCGAATCAATATTCAATTAGACAATTTCAATTACAAAACATATCCAGTCATAAATGTCATTACAATACAGAATTCACATATACATTGTACAGTAGTTGCCGAATACATTCCTTAACACAAAACAACTTAAAACATATATAGGTGCAAACTGGCCCCGACCCCTAGCTCATACCTGATTTCAGTGGCTATACTCCAATTAGTCTAACTGGATATCTCCTCTGAACCTAAAAAGCCAAGTTGTAATTTTTATGAGTTTTGTGAATTCAGTGAGTAAACCATCCTCAATGTGTTTACTCATATCAAACACAGAACAAATCACAATTCATATTTAATACACAGAAAAATCACATCAACAAATACTAAACATTTCTTCACATTTCTTCATATTTCACAAATACAATTTATATGCAATATTACACATTTTTATTTCAATATAGTCCATACAATGCACCTCAATCAATCATATTACACATATCAATTTTATATGCAATTGCTCGTGAGACTCCACTTTCATTATTAACTGTTATGATCGAGTGACTTTTTAACTGTTCCATATCCATTTTAGATACCGGATTCATTTTACTAGTCAGCTTGTGGCTCTTATACACATTCTGAACTTTAAGCTCTTTTGCACTGACTACTCCAGTCATAACTGCCTTTATCTAATCATGCATATCATGTAATGAAATGTAATCAAATCACATATATACAATCAATCATTTTCGTTCAGTACACATTCAGTTTTCTCTTTTTCATCAAACAATAGTCCAGCATTTAACGTTTCGTTGAGAACACTTAATTCTTTCTCATTCACATTTAATTATGAACACTTCCGTTGCAATTTCAATTATCAAACTCCTCAAACTATTTATGTCCGAAATTGTCTCAATCACATCATTAACAGTTCAATACAGAAATTTTAAATAGAATCAATCAATCAATGTGAGACTATCTAGGTTAACTCACAGTTTGCTTCAGATTAGCTATTGTCTTTATGATCTGGAAACGTTTGGACTCTGATGTTCAATCTAGTGTATCTAACTTCATTCAATACATACATTGTACACGTATTACTAGTTTGATCAATCACATAAGTATTTAATCATACATATATGTATATGTGTTATGTACAATGCATACTCAATTTGACTATTCCAAGTATGTTTCCTTAATCACATCTCTTGATCATCTAAACATCATCATTTGTGTATGTTTAGCTTGCACTTAGGTTCATATCTCAAATACACTTGATTATTTTAATATCCTCAATCAATCATTAACCAATATTATTCTAGCATTATATGGTCACATAATATCCTATTTCTCATTCATTTTTTTATTAATATACCTTACTCATCTCCTTTGAATCACATTTACAATCATACGAACACCTTCCTTCCTATTATACTCATAATTTTTTCCAAATTTTGGTACTTTGATATCAACAATTCATTTACTGTGTTATATCCTCAATTATAACCTAAACATATCCAACACTTTATCAACTCATTCAACCTCAAACTAGGTTCATTTCAAGTATCATTCAAGTCTAAATGTATCAACGGAAAGTACCTTATCATTAGTTGTTTCGAGCATCACTTAAAAGAAGAAGAATTCACGTTAATGGCCATTCCCACGATCATCGATGACTTCCATGATCGTGGGTTAGTCAACCAGAACAATTCCAACACTTTATTTGCACTTCCCACGATTGTGGGGTCATTCCCACGATCATAGGTTATGTTATTCCAAAAAATCCAGCAATTCTTCTTCCCATTTTCCAGATTTTCAACTGCTACAAGTTACATCTAATACATCTTATGCATAGTTTATCCTTTTTACTTCATTTCCTCTTCATTCTTACCTCTATTTTTTACTTCATTTCCTCTTCATTCTTACCTCCATTTTAACTCAATATCATCCATTAAAACAATTTATAATCTATTATTGATCATAAACATAAAAACAGAACATCAAACATGTCCATACATTCATCAATGTTTTAGCACACATTCAACTTCATTTTCACCATTAATTTATCTCTAAAACAACCAATAAATCCATGTTTTTATACATCCAAAATAGAACATATTCATAGTCATTCATTCATTAAAATTTTCTGCACTCATCATCAACACCCTTTTCATAACCAATCATCCATAAGACAACTCATAACCTACCATTTATCATTTATACAAAAATAGAACATCAATATATATCCATTTCTTCATCCACATTTCAGCATATTTTCAAATTCAATAACATTTTCAATCCATCTTAAAGCTATCATCATAAACATTTCAATCAAGAAAACCATAAAGAACAATGCTTTACACTTACTTGTTTAACTCCAAAGTTCTTCAAGTCACCTAACCCTAGCTCCTTCAAATCACCCAATTATCAACTCTTCAAGGAGGAAAAGGTTAGGTTTTTAGTAATAAGATGAAGAAGACACAAGGATCTTGTAGAAATAACGTAAAGGATTTTGGCAAAAATCAACATGGTGAGGGTGTGGATGAGAGTGTCATGAGATGGAGAAGAAAACGAAGAAGATGAAGAAAGAGAGCATTTGGTGAAAATACAAGACAACAAAATGGGTCTTCCAATTTTGTGAGTTTCATGGGTGATGAGTGGTGAGTGGTAGTGACACTTATCACTTGCCAATTGTTTCCTCCTGATGGTCCCTAACTGGTCTTTTAATAACTAGTCCATTTATCTCTAATTTTCAATTCATTTGTCACCCAGTTTTTTATGACATTTGTCAATTATTTTTAGTGCCTTTTGTTACTTATTTCTATTGTCATATGTCACTTATTTCTATTACCACGAATCAATTTGGCTTTCCACTTGACATTTTTCTGGTACAAAAATATACAAAATTTTCGAAATCTCCCAATTTTCACAAAAAATTCTAAATTAATATTAACAATCATCAAACCAAATTCAAGACACAATAATTCACAATTCACAATTTATATCATAATTATTTAAAATCGCTCATACCCAGAAATATGTGAATTGAGTGCATATACAGTCTTTGTAATGTGTACAATCAATATTCACGTGTGTATACTAATGATATGCATGTGTGCAATGCAACTTATAATTTCTCAATGCTATTCTCATATATAATAGTCTAGGGCCCTATGTCCTAACCCTCAGTATAGACTAATGGGATATTACAATTCTCCCCCTTTAAGAAATTTCGTGTCTAAAATTCTTACTTGATTGATCAAACTGTTAGGGGTATTGTTTTCTCATATTCTCCTCCATTTCCCATATAGCTTCTTCACTCGAATGATTCGTCTAAAGGACTATAACCAATGGAATCACTCGATTTTTTAGTTGCTTATTCTGATAACCCATTATCTTAGCTGGTTACTCAACATAACTCAGATTACTCATAATTTTCACTTCCTGTGTTGATAACAAATGTGTCAGATCAGACCGATATCTGCTAAGCATACTCATATGTAACATATTGAGAATCTAAGACATCTTTGTTGGTAAGGCTAACTTATAAGCCAATGGTCCTATTCCCTTAATAATTTCATATGGACTAATATATCTCGGGCTTAGTTTACCCTTTTTACATAACCTTAGCACACCTTGCCAACATGATACTCTCAAAAACACTTTATCTTCCATTTGATATTCCATATCTCTTTGGTGTTGATCCACTAACTCTTCTGTCTATCTTGAGTCACTTAAATTCTACTATAGATTAATTTCACTTTATCAATAGTACCTTAAATCAATTCTGAGCCTTTAACAATCCTTAGGCCCTTTTCATCCCAATAAAAGGCAATCAACACTTTGTGTCGTACATTGCCTCATATAGTGTCATACTGACACTACTGTGATAATGATTATTATAAGCAAATTCAATCAGAGCTATATATTGATCCCATACTCCTTGGAACTCCAAAACGCAAGCTTTGAGCATATCCTCAACAGTCTTAGTCTATTAGCAAGTCAATCATTTAGCCACATATTCAACCACTTGCTTCTTCATCCCTGGCCAGCAAAATTGCTGCTTCAGCGTATTATACATCTTGGTAGTACTAGGATGCATAGCATAGACTGCTATGTGTGCTACCTCCAAAATTTCTTTTCTCAAATCATCTACATCGGGTACACATATTCCTTGCTTCAACCACAATGTATCATTTTCCAATTCAAACTCAAAATTCGAATTTTCTTTCAATTTCTCAATAAGATTCACTAATTCTAGATCCTTACTTTGGGCTTTTCTAATCCTTTCTTGTAAAATTAGTCTTAATTTCAATATAGCTAATAATACTTCATTTTGCCCAAAACTCATCTTAACATTCAATGCTCTTAATTGAACTAGATTTGGTAACCTTGATATCTGAATTTGTGCTAAACTGTTATCATATTTTCTGCTTAATGCATCATAACACTCAATTGTACAATCATAACATTTAAATAACTCTATCCATTGCCTCTGTCTCATATTCAACTCTTTCTGACTCAATAAATAACTCAAACTTTATGATCTATATATGTATATATCTGAAATATTTCACCATACAAATAGTGTCTCTAGATTTTCAAAGCAATTACTACTATAGCAAGTTCTAAATCATTTAACAAATAATTAAACTCATGAGACCTAACTGTCTAGATGTATATGTAACAACTTTACCATGCTACATTAGAATACATCCTAATCCCTGGTGTGAAACATCACTATATATTATATAACCTCCAGATCCAAATGGAATAATTGACACCGGTACTGTAGTTAATCGGTGTTTAATTCCTCAAAACTCTTTTTGCATTCATCAGTCCATCTGAGTGGCATATTCTTCCTCATAAGTTTTGATAAAGGGGCTGAAATCAGTAAAAACCCCTCAACAAACCTCCGATAGTATACAACTATTCCAAGAAAACTCCAAACTTCAGACACATTTCACAGAGTTTCCCACTTCATTATTACCTCTACTTTCCTTGGGTCTACCCATATACCCTATCCAAAAACTATATGATCCAAAATACTACTTGATCAAGTCAAAATTTACACTTACTGAACTTGGCATATAATTGTTTCTTCCTCCTAATTTGTAAGACTGACCTCAAGTGTTCAAAATGTTCCTCTCTACTTTTCAAATACACTCAAAATATCATTTATGAACACAGTCACCGATTGATCCAAGTAAGGTTAGAATACTTTATTTATTAATGCCATGAATGTTGTCGTGGGCATTTGTCAACACAAAAAGGCACCACCAATAACTTAAGTACCCATAACTAGTTCTCGAAATTCTTAAGTAACTAATTCCTCATATAGGGTAATGTTATCTCACGTTTTTCTTTATCTCCCCATTGACTTCTTTTCTCGAATGATTTTCTTCAATCATTCGATTTCCCCAAATTCTTTAATGACTTATTCTGATGTCTGACCAGTCTTACTGGTTTCTCCACACATTTTAAATTATTTACAAGTCTCAATTTTGTCAAATCTAACTTGTGCCTTCTAAATATACTAATATAGAATACATTGTGGACCTAAGTTCCTTTATCAATAGCAATCGTATTGTCTCAAATTCATGAACCTAATAATGTTGTTGGGATACTTTACATCAAACAAAATACATGCACTCTCTGTAGCATATTCAACTTCTTATGCCTGAGTCGCATTTCTAAATGACTCCAATATTCACTTCTGATTTGTTTAATAGTCATTCATTTCTATAAAAAGAACATTTGATCTATATGATATAATTGGATGAAAGTCTCTATCAAAAGAAGAATTCTCTCCTCAATCATCTGTACTATTTACGTAATCTTTATTAGTCAATTATATTCATTATCGTTTTTTAGCCATTCTTAATACCTCAATAAGATCAATTTTAACTATTCATGATATCTCAGTAAGATCAATTACTATCATATCTTACATGATCAAAATATTCTTTATAATAAAGCTCGGTGAAGCAGTAAACATATTCATTTACTCTCATACTTTGGTATGTACCATCAAGATCATTACATCTTATCTAGAGATGTATTTTCGAAAAGTCACCATTTAATATCTTGCACTAATGATACCTTAATCTCAATTGATCCTAGATAACATTTGAGTATTCTATCACTATAAAAAAGTTACTTCTCCTTAGTAATTACCATTTCAATACATCCATATAAATCCATGCTTTCCACTACGCCACTATGAGTCATCTCAAAATTTTAACTATGGGAACTATGACTAAAAAGCATTCAATATGTCATAGTTTAACTCCTATACCATATCCAAATATGTATTACATATGTGGTTAATAACATTGTTCACCAAGGTGACCACATTATCGGATATAAACTCCTAATAACTGATCAACTTAACTTTAAGGTTTCTACATATATCGTTATATCTCATCTTCCAGTTATCATTTATTTCATCTTACCTCAGTATGTTCTCCATTAATCTAGCAATATAAGTTACGTAACCATCATGAAATTCTAATATCAAATCCATTGATATAACCTTATACTAAATCATAAACTCTTAACACGATAATCAAACAATCATTCTAGTTCCAAATTTAACCTCTCAAGGGCATAGAAAATTTTGTTTTCGTTCAACTTTTGCTTTTACACTTTAAATCTTGTCTATCTCTCTATTTTTCTCAGTCAATCCACAAAAATGTTTTCACATTCATATTAATTCAAGGATATACAACCATAGTATAATATTGATATCATATTTGATGATATCATATTCATATTAATTCAAAGATATACAACCACAGTACAATATTGATATCATATTCGATGATACAATCATAAATACAAATACGCTGAATCTTTGTCTATCATGTCGAACCATGTAATATTTCTTATTTCTAGATATCCATAAACTTTCATTTTCTTACACTCTGACAGATCATTATTCTTCTCATTATTGTTAATAGCTCAAACTCTTAACGAATGTTCAAGCGTGTGACTTATGTAAATGCGACTTAGACTGGGGATCAGTTGCCACTTCATGCTATGATATGTTTAAAATGCATGTACGTTGACATACATTTTGAAAAATGCCCATATAAAATACTAAGTATGGGCTCTGATACTAACTATTGTAACACACCACTCTCATAAGGCATATTCCCGAACTTATCAATGATACTTGAGAAAATACTCTACGAGGATGGCATATTAAGATAACTAGAACTACTCATTACAAATTTTTCTAGACATCAAACGCAATTTAAACAAACTAGTAATCATCTTGCCCCATTTCATTTGTAAACACATCTGAAGCAAATCAATATTCAATTAGACCATTTCATTTACAAAACATATCCAGTCATAAATGTCTTTACAATATATAATTCACATATACATTGTACAGTAGTTGCAGAATACAATCCTTAATACAAAACAACTGAAAACATGTGTAGGTGCAAACTGATCCCAACCCCTAGCTCATGTCTGATTTTAGTGGCTATACTCCAATTAGGCTAACTGGATATCTCCTCTGAACCTGAAAAGCCACGTTACAATTTTGATAAGTTTTGAGAACTCAGTGAGCGAACCATCCTCAATGCGCTCATTCATTTCAAACGTAGAACAAAAATCACACCAACAAATATTGAACATTTCTTCATGTTTCACAAGTACAATTTATGCGCAATATTACACGTTTTTATTTCAAAACAGTCATACAATGCACCTCAATCAATCATATTAAACATATCAATTTTATATGCAATTGCTCGTGAGACTCCACTTTCATTGTTAATTGTTGTGACCGAGTGCCTTATTAACTGTCCTATATCTGTTGTAGATACCAAACTTATTAATAACTATCCCGTATCTGTTATGGATACCGGGTTCATTTTACTAATGAGCCTGTGGCTCTTATACACATTCTGAACTTTAAGCTCTTTTTGACTGACTACTCCAGTCATAACTGCCTTTATCTAATCATGCATATCATGTAATGAAATATAATCAAATCACATATATACAATCAATCATTTTCATTCAGTACAAATTCATTTTTCACTTTTTCATTAGACAATAGTGCGGCATTCAACGTTTCGGTGAGAACACTTAATTCTTTCTCATTCACATTCAATTATGATCACTTTCATTGCAATTTCAATTATTAAACTCTTCGGATTATCAATGTCTGGAATTGTCCCAATCACGTCATTAACAGTTCAATACAGAAATTTTAAATAGAAGCACTCAATCAATGTGAGACCATCAAGGATGACTCACAATACGCTCCAGATTAGCTATTACGTTCATAATCCGAAAACGTCTGGACGTTGATGTTCATTCTTATGTATCTAACTTCATGCAATACACACATTGTACACACATTACTAATTTTATCAATCACATAAGTATTCAATCATACACATATATATATGTGTTATGTATAATGCATGCTCAATTTGACTAATCCGGGTATGTTTCCTTAATCACATCTCTTGATCATTTAAACATTATCATTTGCGTATGTTTTGCTTGCACTTAGGGTCATAGCTCAAATACACTTGATTATTTTAATATCCTCAATCAATCATTCACCAATATTATTCTAGCATTATATGATCACATAATATCCAATTTCTCATTCATTTTTTTCTTAATATACCTTAGTCATCTCCTTTGAATCACATTTACAATCACATTAACAACTTCCTTCCTATTATACTTCTAGATTTTGGAACCTTGATATCAACAACTCATCCACTATGTTATATCATCAATTACAACCTAAACATATCCAACATTTTATCAACTCATTCATCCTCAAACTAGGTTCATTTCAGGTCTCATTCAAGTCTAAATGCATCATCAAAAAGTACCTTATCATTAGTTGTTTCGAACATCACTTAAAAAAAGAAGAATTCACGTTAACGGCTATTCCCACGATCGTGGATGACTTCCCACGATCGTGAGTTAGTCCACCAGAGCAATTCCAAAACTTTATTTGCACTTCCCACGATCGTGGAGTCATTCCCACAATCGCGGGTTATGTTATTCCAAAAAGTCTAGCAATTCTTCTTCCCATTTTCTAGATTTTCAACTCCTACAAGTTACATCTAACACATCTTATGCATAGTTTATCCTTTTTACTTCATTTCCTCTTCATTCTCACCTCCATTTCAACTCAATATCATCCACTAAAACAAATCATAATCTATTGTTGATCATAAACACAAAAATAGAACATCAAACATATCCATACATTCATCAATGTTTTAGCACACATTCAACTCCATTTTCACCATTAATCTATCTCTTAAACAACTAATAAATCCACGTTTTTATACATCCAAAATAGAACATATTGATAGTCATTCATTCATCAAAATTTTCTGCACTCATCATCAACACCCTTTTTATAACCAATCATCCATAAGACAACTCATAACCTATCATTTACCATTTATACAAAAATAGAACATCAATATATATTCATTTCTTCATCCATATTTCAGCATATTTTCAACTTCATTAACAGTTGCAATCCATCTTAAAGCTATCATCATAAACATTTCAATTAAACAAACTGTGAAGAATAATGCTTTACACTTACTTGTTTAACTCCAAAGCTCTTCAAGTCACCTAACCCTAGCTCCTCCAAATCACACAATGATCAACTTTTCAAGGAGGAGAAGGTTAGGTTTTTAGTAATAAGATGAAGAAGACACAAGGATCTTGAAGAAACGAGGTAAAGGAGTTTGGTAAAAATCAACGTGGTGAGGGTGAGGATGAAAGTGTCGCAAGATGGAGAAGAAAATGAAGAAGATGAAGAAAGAGAGCATTTGGTGAAAATGCAAGACAACAAAATGGGTCTTTCAATTGTGTGAGTTTTGTGGGTGATGAGTGGTGAGTGCTAGTGAAACTTGTCACTTTCCACTTGTCACGTCCTTGTGGTCCCTAACTGGTCTTTGAATAACTAGTCCATTTATCTCTAATTTTTCAGTCCATTTGTCACGTAATTTTCTAGTCAATTATTTCTACTGCCTTCTATCACTTATTTCTATTACCATGAATCAATTTGTCTTACTACTTGACATTTTTTCTAGTCCAAAAATACAAAAAATTTCAGAAATCTCCCAATTTTCACAAAAAATTCTAAATTAATAATACTAATCATTAGACCAAATTCAAGACACAATAATCCACAATTCACAATTTATATCATAATTATTTAAAATCATTCATACCCTGCAACATGTCAATTGAGTTCATATAAAGTCTTTGTAATGTGTACAATCAATATTCACGTATATATGCTAATGATATGTTTGTGTATGCAATGCATCTTATAATTTCTCAATGCTATTCTCATATACAATGGTCTAGGACCCTATGTCCTAACCCTCAGTATAGAATAACAGGATATTACATCCAATGTCTTGTACTTTGGATTACCAATGATAAGAATTGGTGGATTATAATTAGTAATTTGGAATTAATTGTTACAATTGGGAGGTTTATGAATTAGTGTGTATTTTTGTACTAGGAAAAATGTCAAATGGCAAGACAAATTGGCATATGCTCATAGAAATAAGTGATACATGGCATTAGGATTAAGTGACAAATGGCATAGATAATTGAGTGACAAATGGATTGGAGATTTAGAAACAAATGGACTAGTTATTAGGTGACATTTGGAACCATAAGTAGAAGATACGTATCATGGCTCATTATGTGACAAGTGTCACAACACTTGCCATACACTTGCAATTCACGACACCCACATGTTATATTCATATGAAAGACCATCTTTCATTTTCACTTTTTACTACATGCCCTCTTCTTCTCCTTCTCTCATTCACGACACTCTCACCCTCACACTCACGACTTTGAGTTGCCAAGATTCTATATTTTACCATCTAAATATTTTGTCGTCTTCATCTAGTTGTTGAAAACCCAATCTATTCCTCCTTGAAAATATGATGATCGTGTAAGTTTGGAGGCTAGGTTAACTTGAGGATTTGAGAAGCTTTTGAGCTAAACAAGTAAGTATGATGCTAATCTTTATGGTTTGTTTTAATAGAAGCATTTATGATGATTGTTTAGGGATAGATTGATGGTGATAATGGTGTTTAAAGTGTGCTAGACGTTGATGAATGAATGGATACATTTGATGTTATGTTTTTATATACATGATAAATAATAATTTATGAATTGTAGTATAGATGATTTTGAGTTGGGATTAAGGTGAATTTGATGACGAATTGAAGTCTAAATAAACTATGAAGAAGATGTTTTGGATTTAGTATGTAAAGGGTTAAAATCTGAAAAAAAACAAATGTTGAAGGAAATAGCTGGTAAATTCAGATATCACCCATCCCACGATCGTGGGAAGCCATCCACGATTGTGGGAAATGCATGGAAAGTGAAATCTTTTCTTTTATGTGATTATTGAACCAACTAATGATAAGCTACTTTACTTTGGTGCATTTAGACTTGATTTAGACTTAAAATGAACCTAGTTTGATGTTGTTTTAGTTTATTAAAGTGTTTGATATGTTTAGGTTGTTAATTGATGTTACAACTTAAGAAAGGATTGTTTGATATCAATGTATCAAAAATCTGGAATTTATAAGTGTTAAAGAAATGAAAGTGTTCTTATGAATACAAATGTGATCCAAAGGATATGAATGATGCATTAGGAATGAATGAATGAAAAATGGGATATTGTGTGATTAGTTAATGCTAGAAAAGGATTAATGAATGTATGATTGATGAATTTAGAATAATCAAGTATACTTGAGGTATAAACCTAAAAGTGCAAACTAGACATGTATAAGTTATAATGTTTAAATGATTATGACTTGTGATTTAAGGATACATACCCGGGAATAGTCAAATTGTGCATGCATTGAACATGACACATATATATGTGTGTATGATTGGATATTTATATGATTAACAACTTAATGATGTATGAAATATACGTGTATTACATGAAGATAGATACACAAGATTTAACGTCAACATCCAGACATTACCGATTTGTCAAGGCAATAGCTAATCAGGAGCGCACTGTGAATTGACCTAGATGTTTTCTCATTAGGATTGATTTGTTTCTGTTTAAATTTCAAGTATTAAACTATTACTGATGTGATTGAGATAATTCTAGATATTTATGATCCAAGGAGTTTGATAATTGAGATTGTATTGAGAGTGTTCCTAATTGAATTTGAATCAGGAAAAATATGTGTACTCAACGAAATGTTGAATGCCGAACTTATATCCGATGAATATGTGAAAATGACCATGCACCATGAATGAAAGATATTGATAGCATATTTTGTGAAATGATGCATTTAATAACATTGATATGCATAATTAGATAAAGGAGTTGTGACTGAAGTGACCAATGAAAAAGAGCTTAAAGCTAAAAAATGTGCATAAAGAGCCACAGGCTTAATTATTAATAAGCCCGGAATTCACAAAAAATAAAGAACAGTTTATAAAATGAGCCCAGTATCTACAATGAATACGGGGCAGTAAAAAGGTGCTTGGTCACAACAAAGTAAAAATGAAATTGGAGTCACATGTGTATTTGCATATACAAATTGATATGTATTACACGAATAATTGAAATGAATTATTTGGATTATTCTGAAATAGTGATATAATACGTTTGTGTAAATGTCGATGATATGAGTGTTGAGATAAATGATTGGATTATTTTGAAATGTTTATATGAACTGTTTGTAGTTTATGATGTTTTGTTGAGACTTGATGTGATACATCTGTTGAATTGGAAATATATTTGTGATATTCATATTCTGACTGAGTGAGCACATTGATGATGGTTCACTCATTGAGTTCGCAAACTCATCAAAATTGCATTGTTGATTTTCAAGTTCAGAGGAGATCTAGTTAGACTATATGGAGTATAGCTACTACATTTGGACATGAGTTAGTGGTCGGGATCAGTTGTACCTGCACATGTCTTCAGTTATTTTTGTATCAAAAATTATATTTCTCAACTTTTGTACAATGCATGTGTGACTTCTAAAGTGCAATGAAATTTATGACTAGATATGTTTGTAAATGAAATGGGCCAAAATGATTACTGGTTTGTTGAAGATGTGTTTGATTCTTGAAAACTTTGTAATGTTTTGATTCGATCGTCTTAACGTGCCATCCTCGTAGAGTATGTTCTCGAATATTCATCGGTACGTTTAGGCATATGCTCTACAAGAGTGGTGTGTTACACTATAGATGTAATTTCTAGATTTAAGTTGTTAATTTTTCATATCCAATGAGAGTTGTTCCTGGATAATTATATTTTCAACAATTGAAAATTAGAATGGTTGTTTACTATGAGCAGTATGTCTCTACATACTCCCACTAAAGAGGATAATTATACTCCCACTAAACTTCGTGTAGACATGATAAATTTGCAATTATCTCCAAAACAAACTCTTTGAATTCATCATAAAAGTGAATCTTTCAATATCTCGTAGCCTTTCAACTATACACCAAATGTATTAATAAAGGCACTAGTTCCAATTGAATGTACTATTATAAGATTTGAACTTTTAAATTTTCTTCTTGCTCACACTACTTATCTTGAGAACCATTCTCCTATAAGTATACACTGAAACAAATAATTTGTTCAATAGGTTAGTAAGATTATATCCAACCTTTTGGATATCTCATAACCTTTTGTTACCCACTTTAGTTATAAACTTAGTGGATAATACATGCTTTAGCTAAGCGTCACATCCTTAAATCATTAACTTTGACTCTTTCAAAGACTCAGTGTTTCATATCTAATATGAAATCTTACTAATTGATTCAATTAGAACTATTAAAGTTAAGTCATTATAACAGGCATAGTTATAGGAAAAATAATATTACATCATATAATATCTCATATTGTATTTTCCTCCTTACATAAATCCACACGCTTATGGAATTTTGTTCTGAAGCTATTAACCAGATAATCTCATTTCTTGTAGATAACCAAAAATTTAAAACTTGCCACAACGATCTCATCAAAATTCTTCAACATTCTCAATGCTTAATTTTTACCTATATTTAAACAATTTGAACTTTTCAAAAATTTTAAATCAATATTCCATTTAATACATATGCCTATATCACATAAAGTCATTAGTAATATAATGAAATATAAGTATCATCCTTTTATAAATTGTTATTCCATCTAATACATCACTTGTATAAATTTAAAAATTCAATACCATTATCATCCTTTCACAAAAGATTGATTTGGTTAGTCTTCAACTTAATAAGTTTCATACAACTCATCAAGTTTCATACAACTCATAATTAAAAGGATACTTATATCATTGTATGTAACTTTATACTTCTCATCACGTTGATTTAGCCAATATGGCATAAAAGAATAGTCTCGATTATCAAACTTTGTATTCTTGCCACTTATACTAAGCATAAGTCTCTTTTGATTCAACACATACAAACCATTTGCATAAATTTGGATCAACTACTTTTACTCAACAATTTATTTCATATCATGCATTAAACATTATAATAATTTTGAATCTAAATTCAGTACCAAATACTCATAAGCATGAACTGAAAATACATATGAACTCATAATATCACATATAAGCAAGAAAAGTCGTGCAATCATGTTCTTCTTATAACAACTATTATCATACTATAGCAAAGTAATTACTTGATATCCACGTTTATGCTTTTAGTAGAGTAAACTGAATTAAATGGTTTCATCAAGGTACTATACCTTTCAGTTCTACTCCACATAACCTCTTGCATCTTGATATCATAATGTTGACATACATCTTATATGTCATCAAAATTTTCAAAAAACAAAACTTATATGTTATCATCAAGTTTATAAGACATTATTCAACTCAAAATATCAATACATTTTGTCATCTATATGATTTTGACATATCTCTAAAACTTTAACATCAAATCCTCAACAAAGATTAATAGCAAAATTACATAATAAACATATAATTTTCTTTTCTAACTTTGAAAACTCTTCTCAAACATAATCCTATATCCAAGAAATTTAGTTCATTAACTCTTATTATCAATTTGTACTAAAGAAGATAATTTCCTCTTAGAACAAAAAACCAGTAACTAATTATATACCATGACTACTAAATGAGATTAAGACTTTAATCATGTATTTGGTTACTTATACTATTTTATTTGAAATTATAGCCCTTACTAATATTCGTAAAGATTACTCTGATCTTTCTTATTGCTAGGATCCCATTAAAATTTAGTTGATCTTGAGTTTGTTCAACAACCTAACTAAACTTAAATTAAGTAGAAAATATCCTTATCAATCACATCTTATATGACGCCTAGATCCGTTAAGTAATAACTCTTGCCAAAATATATCTTACATGTTATCCTAACCATACTTCTAAATTTATGTGATCATGAGTTTGCTCATCCAAATCACACAAATTTAATTAATTTGGTCTCACTGTCATAAGACTAAACATATTTAAGTTAAAACAAGCTTGAGTTTCCTCAACAAGCCTAACAATAAATCGAACTCTAGTTTATTCTTATAACAATGGAAGGTAACAATCATGTTTGAAACATGTACTTTTAGAAAGGGATTAATTTTGTTCATCTCATCAAATAGATATTGCATGTAAAATATCATGCATATAAAATATACAAGTTAACATGCATAATATATCAAACATGTATTAAAATATGCAACTTATGCACTTATCAAATTATATGCATAAAACATCAAGTTTTATTTGATTCTAGTTATTGATAATTGTAATCTAAAATAATATTTCCAACTCTTTGAAAAAAATAAATTAGATTACTCACTGATTCTTAAATAAACTAAGCTCCTATTCTAAAAAGAAATTTAATTTTATCTTAAAAATTTTCAAATCCATTTAAAAATTATTTCCAATTATCTTGACTCTTTTAACAAAATTTAATTGAAAAATATTTTCAATAAATTATGCTTTTTACTTATTATAATTTGGGAAAACTCTTTTTTCAAAATTATATGAGTAACATATTCTAATCTAATTAGAAAACTATTTCTATTCTAATTAAAAATTACTATTCCTTAATTGGAAAAATATTTTCTAGTATTAAAAGGAAAATACTTTTAAAATTAAATAAAACTAGGAATGTCAATAGCTCGGGTCGGGCCGAGCTGAGGACCCCGAGCCATGGTGGCCCATGGGTTGACCCGCGGCTCGTCGGGCCCTGGCTTCAAAACGACGTCATTTTGGAAAAAATAGGCAAGCCATTGGCCTGGTGGAGCCGGTTAGAGCTGAGCGGGTCGGGCCATTATTGACATCCCTAAATAAAACCTTTTATTTAATTAAGAAAGTCATTTTTATTATTTATTTAAAGATTGATTTCTTAGTTTATTAGAAAACTTTTTCTTAAAAAATTAGAAAACTAATTTTCAAAATTATTAAAAAGCTCATATTTTCAATTAATAAATGAAAACACTTTGCAAAATTTAACAAGAAAATTATCTTTTCTAATAAATCAAGAAATTTGTTATTCATAAATAAAGAAACAATTTCTAAATAAATAAAATAATAATTATCTAAACAAATAAAATCTTAAATTTAATTTATCTCAATAAAATTGAAATAAATAAATTCAATTAAGAACCACTCTTCTTAGTCACTTAAGAAAACAATTTTCTTAATTTTAAAGAGTCTAATTATGTAATTTTAATCCACTTAAAACTAATTAATTATAATATTAAAAACTACTTTTTAAAATTAAGTTAGGAACTAACAAATTGTCAATCTTAATCATATTAAGATAAATAATTACTTTAATTTTGAATTGAATTTCGATTTTAAGAAATTTTTAAAACTTTTATTTGGTAATATGTCTTGGAATACTCTATTCCAAATTAAAAATAACTTTATTTATCTTTAGATTACTTTAATCGAATATATAAACATACCTTATTCTAATATTAGAATATGTTTATCTTTATTTCCAAATAGCTCGTTTCAGGTCAAGAACATCCTATTTTTTAGGGGTTAATTACTAAAAAAATCAAAATTTTGTCAATTTTTGAATGATAATTCGAACTTTAAAAGTAGTAATAGAATACCCAAATTTTTAATTTTTTAATTTTAGCCCAAATTTAAAAAAGTGGTAATAAAATGTTCAAACTTTCATTTCTCTTCAGTTATAGCCTAACGTTATCTGTTATTCTCCCGATGCCCTTAGTCCTTTGTTTTCTGTTTGTTCTTCTAACACTCTAAATTACTGTCGCATTACAACGTACTGCACCAATAAGCTCTTGACTTTTAGTTCGTTCTCTTAATGCCCTTAGTGTGAGGACATCAGGACTGTGTAATCAGAAAATTGAAGGGTGAGGACATCAAGAGAATAATCTAAAAACGAAGGAAAAAATTAAAATCAAAGCGTAAGTTCGTCAGGATTGCTTAATTTAATTTAAGTCATTTTTAAATAATGACATCATTTTATTTATGTGATTAAACGACGTCGTTTCATTAATCTTCATTTGTTGTGTTAATTTTGGCTGACGTGTATTAATAGTTAAGGTTTCTGAAATACGTGACAAATCACGTCAACAAATTTAAAGAAAACACTAACATTAGGCTAGAATTGAAAAAAATGAAAGATTGAGCATTTTATTACTACTTTTTGAAGTTCAGGGTAAAATTGAAGAAAAAGAAAGTTTGAACATTTTATTACTACTTTTTAAAATTCAAGTTATAATTAAAAAATTGACGAAAGTTTAAACTTTTTTAATAATTAACCCCCTTTTTTTTTACCAAACAACTCTTAATTTATTCTTTGGATAGTTATATTCATGTTGTCAAACAACCTCTAGAATAAGCATATTCTATTTTTTTAATACAAGGAAAATAAACAGAAAACATGACTAAACTAGGTCAGCCGGCAGGCAAACCCCGGTGATACAAAGTGCGACTCCAATCAGAAACTAAAAAAAACAGTATGGAAGTCGGAGGATCCATAAGAACGTGCAAACTTGGGTGAACATGCGTAGCTTCAGCTGCCAGACTATCTGCGCATGTATCCCCCTCCCGATAGACATGGTTAACCTGTACCTCTCAGTCACGCTCCATCAATGCAAGTATCTCCTGCACCAAAAGAGAATTCATAGTCAGTAAATAACCCGAAGGGGATAGGATATTGATGACCTGAAGTGAGTCGACTTCCAGAATGATTTTCCGATAGCCAAGGTCCCATGCCACTGTGAGCCCTGTGTGAACCCCATGTAATTCAGATACCAACGGCGTGCTTGCTTCAAACTTGTGGAGAAAACCCCCTCGCCATGGGCCATGACAGTCCCTAAGCAACCCCCCAGCCGTACTGACTGAGGAGCCAGAAAGCATTGAACCATCGATGTTGACTTTAGTCCATCCCTCCGGCGGTGGTGTCCAGCGTACTGGTGTCCCTACTGGCAGACCTCGTGGGGAGTGACACACCGCGTCACTGCGTGAGTTCGGCTGATCCACAACACATACCCTAAAATGAGATGATGTCCCGCGTCTGGCCACTCGAAACCTTCCTCAAAAATAAGCATATTCTAACCCTAGAATAAGCATATTCTAATACTTAGATATCCTTATCCTTGTCACCAAACATCCTGCTCTTCAGCAAAAAGTCCTAAACACCCTAGGTTACAAACCCTAGCCGCCACTCCCAAGTTGCCACCGCCGCCGTCAACCTCCTCCTCGTGCCTCCAGACGAAATCGCAACTACTAGCATGACTAATGCCCACCAGCTACTTTTCTGCCGCTCTCGCCAGATGCTGCACGACTGAAGTCGCCGCTGGCGCTGGCGCCTTCTACACGCACGTTCGCAACACCTTCATCTCGCTGTTGAAAACGCCTCCAGTGTTACCATGGAACTAGTCGCCTCCCTTCATGTCGCGCCACCAGCAGTCTACCGCCTGCAGTGGCTACTACCTCCACGAATGTTCAACAGCGTTTCCAGCCACAGTGGAAGCCTCCTGTCGTGTCTTATTCCTCACCATAACAACACAGCCCCAATGAATTTTCCAAAACCTTAAAACTAACACACAAAACCCAAAACATATCCAAACCATAGGCAACCAGAAGCTCCACAATAGTGAAAAAAAAAATTTGCCAGCAATAACAAATTCAGTTGTGCCATCAAACAGCTTTAGCAAGGTCAAACCCGGGCAATAGCAATTCATCCAGAATACAAATAGTCAAATACTTAATGTATTCTTATGGTTTCGTTATAAGGTCTTAACAAGATGTGACGATGATGCTATAATAGAAGTTTCCAATAGGTAAGTTTCTCAACCACAAACAAACTTGTATTCTAGGTTTTTATTGCATTGAATGTTTTACTATTAATGAAAGTAATTTCATATATTTGTTTAACTCTTAAACTCTTAAACAATTTTGCAATAGCCTTGAAAATTCAATTCTAAATGATCCCATCAATTTTCATATAAGAAATCAAGCCAATCTTAGGTGGAAATTAAGGTAAAATGTAACACACTA
>JAOQML010000197.1:21132945-21143400 GCA_027568935.1 Erythroxylum urbanii | reverse complement strand
GATGTCACCTTTAATGAACAAGAAGCCTTTTTTGTCCAACCTTATCTTCAGGGGGAGAATCTCAAGGAAGATAAGGAATTCTTTCTTGGAGTGTCGGACCAACCTTATCTTCAGGGGGAGAATCTCAAGGAAGATAAGGAATTCTTTCTTGGAGTGTCGGAGCATGATCCTTTACTTATATCTAAACCCAGTCAAATACCTTCAGCTCAATCAGAATCTACTAAAACCAAAACCAAACCCAGTTCTGAACCTAAATCTGCTTTTGGAGATGTGAGATTTGGAAAGGTGTAATCAAGGCAGAAAGAGGTTAATCCAGAATCTATGCATGTACAAGAATCTGAACCAGATTCCTCAAATGAGGTAACAATTTCTGATTTGCCTACTTTGCAAACTGAAACTGAAGTGCAGATTAGTGAGGAAGATCAAGATCAACCTATTGCCATTAGAAAAGGAACCAAAACATGGACTAAAAGGTCATTATACCCACTCTCACACTTCATGTCCTTTCAAAATTTCTCACCAACATTTAAAGCCTTTTTTGTAAACCTCAATACCACAACCATTCCTACAACCTTATTTGAAGCATTGTCTAATGAAAAATGGAAACAAGCCATGGATATGGAGATGGAGGCTCTAAGAAAGAATAAAACCTGGAGTTTGGTGGAATTGCCAGCTAGAAAAAGGCCGGTGGGCTGCAAATGGGTGTATACAGTAAAATATAGGGCTGATGGGTCGATTGAAAGGTACAAGGCAAGGTTGGTAGCCAAAGGATACACTCAGACTTATGGGATTGATTATCTAGAGACATTTGCTCCTATGGCGAAGATGAATATAATTAGAGTAATTTTATCTCTAGCAGCAAACCGTGGCTGGGGACTACAACAATTTGATGTAAAGAATGCATTTCTGCATGGGGAGTTAACAGAGGAGATTTACATGGAGGTCCCATAGGGGTATGAAGCAAAAGTGGCCACCAATACTATATGTAAGCTGAATAAAGCTTTGTATGGATTGAAACAGTCCCCACGGGCCTGGTTTGCAAATTTGCAAGAGTCGTGTTATCTATAGGATATAAGCAAAATCAAGGAGATCACACCTTGTTCATTAAGCATTCAGCCACAGGGAAAGTAACAGTATTATTAGTCTATGTGGATGACATCATACTCATAGGAGATAATGAGATAGAGCAGCAGATCTTGAGTAATTGTTTAGCTAAGGAGTTTGAGATTAAGACCTTGGGAAGGTTAAGGTATTTTCTCGGAATTGAAGTAGCACACTCCAGGAGAGGTATTTTTATATCCTAATAGAAGTATGTTACTGATTTACTTAAGGAGACAGGGAAGGCTGCATGTAAACCCACAACTACACCCATGGAGCCGAACCTTAAGCTGGGAAAGCAGAGGAAGATGTTCCAGTCAATAAGGAGATGTATCAACGACTTGTAGGACGACTAATTTACTTGGCTCATACCAGACCTGATATAGCCTATGCGGTAAGCATGGTAAGCTAGTTTATGAATTGTCCTAAAGAAGTTCACTTACAGGCAGCACATAGAATTTTGGAATACCTTAAGGGAACTCCAGGAAGAGGGATTTTGTTCAAAAGAAATGGAGTTATGACACTTGAAGCATATACCGATGCTGGCTATGCAGGATCAGTAGTAGATAGAAGATCTATGTCGAGTTGCTGTACCTTTCTTGGAGGGAATCTGATCACATGGAGAAGTAAAAAACAGGGTGTAGTAACACGATCTAGTGCAGAAGCAGAATTTCATGCTATGGCACAAGGTATACGTGAATTGCTTTGGGTGAAAATCATTCTAGAAGACTTAAAGATTAAGTGGGATGCTCCCATAAGGCTTTACTGCGATAATAAATCAGCAATAAGCATAGCCCACAACCCGGTTCAGCATGATAGGACTAAGCACATTGAGGTGGATAGACATTTCATCAAGGAGAATAGACAATGGCTTGATATGCACTCCGTATCCGCCAACACAGGGACAACTTGCTGACATTCTCACTAAAGGATTGAGTAGCTCAATATTTGAGAACATTGTATACAAGTTAGGAATGGAAAATTCCTATTCACCAGCTTGAGGGGGAGTGTGAGAATATGTTCTAATAAGTATAGATACTTTATTAGATAAATATCAAATATAGGAGATAAATATCAGATATAGGATATGTATTAGGATCCCTAAAAATAAGGGATCCTCAAATAGGGTTAGATTCCTAGTTCAGTGGGATTAGGAGATTTGTTTCCTAATCTATGTTGTACTCTTTATGTATATAAATCCTATTAAGTGTCAATAAAGAAGGTACCTTGAAACCTTAAACTGTGATAAGAACAAGATCCAAAACATTACTGGCTAAGAGACTTTAGCTCATCTGTACAGCTAAAGACAACCTGTGGGTCAAGTGGATCAATGAATATTACACAAGGAATGAAAGCATCTGATCCCTCAAAGTGAAAACAAATACATCTCACACAATGTAGGGAACCCTCACAACTAGAAGTTTTATGCAAGATCATGTTAAACACAGCATTAGAGATGGTTTGGAAACAAGTTTTTGGTATGACAATTGGCTCTTAATTGGCCCATTATACAAATTGCACAACCTTAGTACGCTACAATCCATTATTCCTCCCTCAACTAAAGTAGCTCACATCATCTCTAATGGTAAGTGGCATTGGCCATTCTGTAGTTCTCAAGGCTCTTCTAGAGTTATACTACTGCTGAATGAGTGCTCTCCCTACAAAAAGAGGAATGGTTGGATCATATGGACAAAGGACTCCACCAAGTTATTCACCACCCTTCATGTAGGAGACTCATACAGGATTATGGTCAGAGAATTAACTGGACAAATCTAGTATGGGATACAACAACTCCACCATCAATCTCCATCCTCTTATGGCTTGCAGTGCTCTAGAAACTTAACACTAGAGACATGATTAAGTTTGAAATAGAAAACAGAATGTGTGTGTTGTGCAGACTATCTGAGGAAAACCATTACCACTTAAATGCTTTTACTCAAAAAGTTTATGGCTCACCCATTTGGATCTGTTCAGTATTTCTTCACCATCTGTAGAATGCCCACAGATCATCAACTGGGCTATTGCACTCAAACTAAACACTAAATGGGACAAGAAGGTGTTCATTCTCGGGTTATGAACAATTATACAGCTAACACGGAGGACCAAGAACAACATGATATGTAAACAGGAGCAACAAAAGTCCATAGATGAAGCAAAAGGTAAATTTTTCCATAAGATGAGACAATTGGTTACAACAAATGACTTGAGGGACATAATTTCTTTAATTGTAAAATTAAAGCTCTTTTAGATGATTTAGTGACTAGCATTCTGCTATTGGCTATCTAGATTCCTTTCCATTGTTATGTTTGGAAATTTGTATTACTTAGTCTACTTTAAATGAATCAATTAGCTTCAAAAAAAAATCTTTAATCATGCCTATATGTGCATGTAGGGTCATATATTCAAGTCTAAATTTGAACTACATACATAATTCTTAAATAAGCATGAACAACCAATCATATGCATCACCTGCACCATAGGTCCAGTTCCCATAATTGGAACAAGGGTCATAATCCAAAAGGCATGTCTCAAACCATTCAGCTCCCATCCTCCAGTCAATGCTCATATCTCGAACGAGAAAGGAGCAAACAATCTGTGAAATGTTAGAGAAGCATGTTCGTGGTAAATGATTAACGAACATAGTCACTTGTTGATAGCTAAGTTGTCCAGAGAAAACATAATAGACCAGAATACTGCACATGTTATTTGTGCATAGTCATGTATACCTGCCTTCCTCGATTCGACATGAAGCCAGTAGAGGCCAATTCTTTCATATTGGCATCAATGAGAGGGTACCTACAAGTTCAAAAAGCTGACCATATTTAGACAGCTTAGGAAAAGATCAGATTGTGCTATTGTAAATTCAAAGTTATATCTCTTTAAGGCAGTTGGATGTAAATGAGAATGTAAAGAAGTTAATAGATAACAAAGAATGTGATAAATCATACCCTGTACAGCCATCTCTCCAGGAGTCGAACAATTTCTGGTCTAGACTCCACGGACGTTCCACTTTTCTTGGTCCACCTACAGACAGAAATTGGAGTCAGGAAATGAAATAGAAGAATTTCTGGATTCACTTTTATGTTATACGTTCTACTTCAATGCTTACCTGGTCACTGCTTTTATTATTTTCAACAAGGCAAATTTAGTTTATAGTTGAGGTTTTAATAATCCGTATGTGAATTGAGTTCAAAGAAGAACTTGTACCTAAATAGAAAAGAGAATTCCTATATTTGACCGAGAGAAATCTGAAATAATCCCTCCATATCAATTCAAACAAGACCCTGAAACATAAACTGATTTCAGACATTGTAAAACGATACAGTGTGATGATGGAGAGTGCCAGCAAACAAAAGAAAACGCATTTATGATTTCTGGAGATGAGAGAGAAAAACCAGTATGTGGAGTCATTAGCATGCCTTTCTTTCTCGTATCTCCTTACCTAAAGAAAGTCAATCCAAAAATCTTATTAAACAATACACAGAATATAAACGTAAAAGCTCCTAAGCAGCAGTATGGATCAGAAGTCGTGAACCTCTTCATATACAAAACGGGGCGAAAGGCTTCCTGAAGCCAACCATGGAGAAAATTTTGTCGAGTAATCAGGTCCCAACATCCCATTTCTTGTCTCCTTGTATATCTTTAGCAAATCCTGTTACACAAATACAAGATTCTGGAAATTACCAATTGCTTCAGAAAAAGCATGCTGCTCCAAAACATTCAACTCCAAAGGAAAGTAAATACTGCACACCCTCAATGGCTGTCATCTAATCAAGCACTAAAAGAGATAGTAGTGAGCAATTTCCACTTTACCTTCTTCCAGAAGTACTCATATACTCTGCTCAGAGCCGCACTTTCGCCTCCCAAAAATTTCATTCCTCTGCTAACCTTTAAAAGGAGAAGCAAGATACGGAAAGAACTGAATCCCTTTCTATATATTTAAGATCCATATCACATTTGATCAACGTTGTAGATTTTGCTCGTAAGTGTAAAGTAACCCTTGCCTCCTGAGGTTGAAGACCAAGCTGATCAATTGATGGAACACCTCCCCAGTCCTCAACAGGGGGAGGTGGTGCAAGACACACTGGAGCTTTAACACACCCTCGCGGAGCTCCTTTCGCTTCCACTGACTGCAAAGTTTGGTAAGGTAGCACCATCCATAAATTAAATATAAAGTGTAATGACCTTCGAAGAAAAGTTGAAATCGAATTAGAAAAGGCATGCCTTACGAAACTGAGTATACACATCAGGTACATTCTTGGCGCCGAATGGAAGGTCATCTATGTGGTACATTGTGCTGCCCCACACCAGCTGAAGTATAGGAATCCTTGTATCAGTCTGACTGCTTGACTTCTCTGGAATAGGTGGTAAATGTACTCGTTGAAGTGCTTTATTCACCAATTTCTCGACCATTAGCTCTTCACTACATGTTTCTTTTTGCGCAAACACCTGACTAGATTGTACTTTGTGTATCAAATAACAGAGTTATGGATGCAGTAACATAAAATTCATATAAAGGAATATATTAACAGATTGATGAAACAACACATGTATTGAACTGCTCAACTGTGTGGGCTGCAAAAGCTTTGGCAAGAGAAGGGAGGACTTCCTCTGGTTTTCCTTGTTGAATGAGCAGGTTGAGTCCTTTCTTTATCAGATTCTTCCTCAAGTCAGCTAAACTCTCCATGAGAAACTGTGCTCGCAAAGCTGTTCAACCATGAAAGCAGAACGTCACACTTAAGATAGTGAGCGCCCAATTACAAGAAAACCAAATCCGAAATTCAAACAGAACAGGGACAACCACATTTCATTCTTATAAGAGTCAAAACCCATCCCGCCGAGAAGATCTAAATACAGTAAAAACGGGTTTAGTGAGGATGCGAATGTCATGCGTATACCTCCTGTTTTAGGGAATCCAAAATGGTAAGTAGTTTGGAAAAGTCGAGGGTCTACACAGTAAACAGGTAAAACCACCTCAGATGAAACCCAAGCCTTGTACAAAGCCTCATTGTCCAATACTCTTAAATCATTCCTGAACCAGACAATGGCAGTCCCTACACCATTCCTCTTCATCGTCTTTGATGTGTATCTTTCAAAGGTTTGCTCAACAACATGGTCTATCTCTTCAACGTCTAGCCCCGGTACCTCATACATTATGGTACCAGATGATCTAGAATGCAAGCTCATGATCTTGAAGCAGACACAAGGCTTGTATTGGGTAAGGAACAAAAGCTTTATAGCGTGGTTAGAAGGCTGTAATAGCTTTTCCCCACGAAGAGAAAAGGAAAATAAAGAGAGGCTGGCCATTCTTCCAAGTTGTTAAGAGACCAGAGATTTATGCAGTTGGGAAGATGACACGTGGCATATGTTTATCTGGTGATGACGTGGCTTATTCATAGCCCTGTAGCTGGTGGTGGATTGGATCCGAAGTTGGGTGGGACGGGCCTCGGGCTTTTCGTTACCTGTGTACAATCTCTAACAGACTGCAACATAAACACTACAAACTCAAGTCAAATTGATTCCAAGTCGAGTATAAAATTTTCTCAAATTATAACATTACTGCCTCTGTACCATAATGCTAACGTCTTCAATTTTAAGGGCTTGAGTTATGATGATATAATGAAGAACTTTCCTCTCTCTTTGTTTGTCTTTATCTCTCTTCTTCTTATCTAATATATCAAACCCTTGATTGTTTTGATGTACTTTCTTTTTTTATAAAAAAGCTATGAATAATTAAATTAAGTCATAATAGTCAACCAAAAGTGAGTTCTAGTACATCACAACTTGTAAAATACAAGAGAAACAACTAACCACAAGCTGAAATTTAATTATAATAGTGATGATGTACTTGTGTTTTGATCATATGGGAGAGAAATTTTCTTCGATTTTAAGTGGTGAACCCAAAAGACATCTTCTATAGGTTTGTTCCTCCTTTTGAATTCTTTTGATGGCTTCTTTTTTTGGTTACTATTGATGAATATTTTTGTTACTAAAGAGTGTATCTTTTCTTTCATCTTTTTGTTCTAATTTCTTTTTTGTGATTTTTACTTCCCCTGCAAAGTTTTCACTTGGATGATATATTTCCTTTCATTTGATAATAGTGACTTCTATTTCTTGTATTCCTCTCTTTTCGTTTTAAAATAAAGATTCTCATATCTTTGTTCCTTGAGTTTCTATTTGTTTACGAGAAAACTTGAGAAAATCATAGTGAAAAAGTCATGCTTTTGTGATTTTTATATAGTTATGGTGATGATGAAGAAGGTATTGAGTTAATTTGAGTTGGAATTTTCAAACTTAGCCTAGCACAATTGGGCTTCAAAATAGGAGTAATTCAATTAAGCTTAGGCTCGGGCAAATTTATTTGTTCCCAGTTGGACTTTAGTCTATCCAAAGTCCTATTAGGCTTGGAGTTAGTCTCAGGTCGCATAAATTAGGCTCGATTACTTAAATAAAAAATTCTGGGTCGAGCTTGAGTCTTAGACAACCCAAACCTAACTCAACTTATCGCTAACCCTAATCTCACTTCTCACATTAGCTTCTAGATAATTCTTCACTTCTTTTAAAATCTCTATTGATCATAGAACTAATAATTGATGAACTTATAGTTTTTGCAAATTTTTAGTTGATACTCATATGATTATTTATGCATATGATCATAATATAAGTAAATGGCCTTTATAAAAATAGTTTTGGAATTGGATGGTGATCTTCCATAATTGAATCCAATTCCATTCCTATCAGTAGAGCTTTTTTGGGCTCTAAGTATGCTAATTAATTTTTCACTTCCTAGAGTAGACTTAGATAATGATTCTTTGAGGATGTTGACATCCTTCTTTAATGCATCATTTTTATACAATAAATCATTCACTTTATTATTGGTAATAATCACACTCATAGATTATATCATGTCATGCATATCACACTTCAAATTTTGATTCTAATCATAAATGCATTTAAGAGGTTTTTTTTGGCCCTTTTATACTTAAAAGATACTCTCTTCCTTTTCATGCTTATAGCCTCTAAAATTTCATCTAAATCATCATATGAAAGATCAACATTATAATCATTGTTATCAATATAAGAATTTGATAAAGAGGGTACCTTATCATTATTAACCATAAAGCATATACTTGTCACTATATTTTTGGATTCTCCACTTAATAAACTAATAGTTTCATTTCGTACAACCTTAAATTCTTTTTTCTTCAATTATGTTAAATTCTTTTTTTCTTCAATTATGTCCCTTTTATTCTTTAGGAACTTGTTGAATTTCTTCTTGATAAGCTTTATATCATCTGCATCACTCTTACTTATAAAGGTCTCCTCTTCATTAACTTTTTCGTCCTTTGATACTTTAAACACCACATCTCTTCTTTTTAGAGCCGCTTCATCTTTATAAAATTCATTCATCTACATCTCAGATGTGAGGAGTGATCTAACTATCTATTCCAATTGCAAGGTGCTCAAATCTTTGGTTTCTTGTGTGACTATGACCTTTGGCGCCTAAAAATTTGGTAAAGAATTAAGAATTTTCTCAAACAATTCAAGATTAGTGAAATCTTTATCTAGAACTTTAAAAGCGTTAATAATATAAACGAAACAAGTACTCACGAGTTATAATTATATTAAACAAAACACAAGATATAATTATAATTTACCTAGGTAAGTGCACTTATCATTTCCGATAGTATAGCTCAGTGAGTCGAGTGTTGATTCCATGAAGACTATAATTACTAGTTCTAACTTTCTACCTATTCCCTAATCAAATGAAACCAGTGAATGATTTATAGAAAATAATAAAAATTAACTTAGATCACAAAATTAAGGTAATGAATAATGGTAGAGCAATCAAAATTTAAGTAATATATATGTAAGAATTGCCTAGAACCTTTCCAATATCGAGAACTTATGTTGAATCAATGATTAATATTAATTCCTAAGACAGGTAAGAAATTAAATTCTACAATTATATTGACTCTTGATAAATATAGTTCCAATCGTTAAGTTGATTGAATAAAATATCTTTCTAATTAAAATCCTTAAGAACATATTACTTTGCTTTATAAATTCCCATAATAGGTTTAACCCTAACCTAGAATATTTATATAGCCTTAATGTAACATCCCGTTTTTCCATGCTAAGGGGTTAGAATCCTAGAATACTATACATGAGAGACATTATTGAGAAATTAGGAAATACATTTCATTCTCATACATACTATAGCATACACACATATGTGAATATAAATTTTTGCACACATTATAATGACTGTTTATGCACTCAATTGACATTTTCCAGGTATATTGATTTATAAGTGTGATTATGATATTAATTGTGGATTATATGTCTTAGAAATTGAGTTGGTGTGTATGAATATTGATTTAGAATCTTTGGTGAAAATTTAGGAAATTTTCGAAATTCTAGGTATTTTGGACTAGAAAAAATGTCAGAGTGGCAAGATAATCGATAAATGATAGTAGAAATAAGTGATGAATGACAATAGAAATAATTGATATGTGATATTAGGATTTAATGACAAATGTCATAGAAAACAATTGGATTTGAAATCGGAGACAAACTGACTAGTTTTAAAGAGGGTTACGTGAAGATCCATGGGAAGTGGACATGTGGCAAGTGACAAGTATCACCTGTCGTCCCATGTCTTAACCCACGATATTTCTCAATAATGAAAGACCATCTTCATTTTAATTTGTCTTTCACTTTATTCATTGCTCTCATCTCTTTATTATTCTCTCTTCTTTATCTTCTACATCTACGACACTTACCCACCTTCATCAACGTTGGATCTTGCTCTCGCCCTTCACTTGCTACTTCCATTTTTGTCATCTTCTTCATTTTGTTGCTAAAAGACCTAACCCTTCCACCTTGAATTATAATGATCGTATAATGTTAGGAAGCTCGGGTTAAGTGTGATTTGAAGATCTTAAAGCTAAAACAAGTAAGTAACATATTGTTCTTCATGATTTGTTGAATGAAACATGTATGATGATGGTTAGTGATAGATTGATGAGTTAAATGGAGTTGATCATATGGTATAACGTGACTAAAGAAATGAGCATATAAATGTCTAGCTTTGTGTATATGATGATTAATGATTCATAAGTTAATGTAGAGATGATTTTGAGATAGAAATATCATTATAATAGTGTAGAAAAAAGTGCAGAAAATTTGATAGATAAATGGATTTTTATTTTCTATTTTCTTGGTATAATAACATGTATTGTTGGACCCCGATTTTTTTTCTTCTTACTATATGTTGAGATTAAATTTTGAAAGCTTATGGTGTTAGTTAGATTAAAAGAACAAGAGTTAGTGTAAGGGTATTTTAGGAAGATC
>JAOQML010000197.1:21097245-21108379 GCA_027568935.1 Erythroxylum urbanii | reverse complement strand
AATCTAATATAAATTAAGAATTTAATTTATATAATTTTAGATAAGATTTAAGATTATAATGATAGTTATTGCCAACATAATTAGGGCCTAATGAATCACACACCAAAAACGGTTAAAGAGAAGAAATGTAGTTTAATTAACTATGGCTTGATTATAAAGTTTAAGAAATTTTAGGATTGAATATTAAATATTTAATAAACAATGACCAATATGAGTTATCTAAATAAACAATGACCAATATGAGTTATCTAATCTTTTTGGAGTCTAATTGTTATGTAATTATAATTAATTATGATATTAATTAAAATTTAATTTTAATTAATTATGATATTAATTAAATTTTAATTTTAATTAGAATTATATTTTAAATAAATTATTAATGGTTCAGGCCAACTTGTTCTAAGGTTAGACACATGTTAGAAAATGATTAAACCGTATAATATGGTACGATTTATAATTCATACTTTATTGTGATTATGTATTAATTTTATTATAAATTTTAAAGTATTATTGTATTTTGAGAAATTAAATAAAAATGTTTCAATCTTATTCGAGTATGTGTAGCCCAAATCAGAAATTCAAAAGTTATAAAAACCACTGTTTGAAACATCTTTTTAAATCCCACTACAACAAAAAGGACATTTATAATCTACGAAAAAAATCGTAGCAAAGTTCCAAAAATGATTGATAATAATCATTAATGACGATTATGTTCATCACAAAAAACTTTGCTAAAATCGCGTAGCTGAAAATAATAGGCGACATTTTTCTTATGCTTTATATTTATAGCGCAAAACTTTTAGCGAAATTTTAGGAAATCGTCGCCAATACCAATTGGCTATGCTTAGTTTTCGTAGGTAAAAACAATTAGTTACATTTTCGGAAATGTAGCCAAAAAATGTAGCTAAATGTTTTTGGCTACGTAAAAATGCAGCTAAATGTTTTTTTTAGCTAAGTTTTTGGAAACGTAGTCAAAAACTTTTAGCTTCGTTTTTTAAAACATAACCAAATGATTTTAACTAGGTTTTGTAAAATGTAGTTAAAATTTTAATTTATAATTTAACAAAACGTTATATCAAGTTGAATTGTGATTATTTTTTACATCGCTAGATTAATCAATGCCCAAACATGTTTGTCAGCCTTAATATCCTCTTTGAACTGAAAGGATGAAGTTTAGCTTCTCATAGTCTAAGGGGTAAATAATTTGCCTCCCTTTTTTCATCTCTAAAGTCTTCATACCTCATTTGTCCTCATAAATGCCCTTTTATAGTAAAAATTAAGGTTTTGTCACAATACATGGTCAACTAAATGGGCATATAGGTGGTCGTGTATATGAGAATTGTAAGAATCATGAACTTACACATATATAGTGAGTTACACGATCATATAACTCATTTAAATTGTTGTTTAAGTGCACACACGAGAGTGTGGGTTGTAGAGGTGCTTAAAATGGCATCTTTGTGCTCCCATATGCTTCCAGTGAGTTATATGGTCTCATATACGACAGTGTAAGTTGTAATATCTTCATTTCATGTATTATTTGTCCCATATTTAGCCTAATTAATCTCTTTCTTACTCTATAAAGACAATTAAGATTAAACATTAATAGGATGACTCCAAGGATATATTTTTACCTTATTTTGGTTCTTATTTCTTCAACTTATTCCTAAAGTAGAATATGAATCGAGATAAGTATCTTAAGCATAACATAACATTAATCACTAAACATTAACAGTAAATTTATAGCCAAGCATTTATCATAAGGACCAATAAAAACCACTCTCCAAAACCTTATGGGTAACCTTTTTAACTCCAAAATGCACTTCATATGCATAAGAAAGGTTAAAATAGAAAGAATCTTTCTCTCGAGTACACACCTTCTTCTTACTTGGTTGGCACAATGCCTCTAAAGATAGGGGTTATCCCACATATAGTACTTGACATCACTCTTCAACTTGTCCCTTTGAGCCTTTGACCAACCTGTAAGTAACTTATTAGCAACTAGAAAAATCAGAATTTTTTTATACCATGGAGGTGTCAAATTGGTAAAAAATAGTTGTTCATTTACAAATGTTTCTCACAAAGGAACATCATTTTCCTCTCAGACCAAATGACTAAGGTGAGTAGCAACCACATTCTCCACCCCCTTCTTGTCTTTTATATATAAATCAAAGTTGTAAGACCCAAATAAATAATAAATTTCGCACATAAGTAGGACCAAAATTTTTAAGCAAATACATCAAATAAAATCAAACACTTCCTTAAGAAAGAGATGTGTTTTGAATCATAGGGGAGGGGGGGATTGGGATGTTAGGAGCTCCTTCAGCTTATAAAACACTTCCTTGCACTTTTCATCAAAATCAAAAGGGACATCTTGTCATATCAGCTGACATAAAGGAGTGCTAAGATTTTCTATAAAAAGGACTGGGCATTAAAGTTAGATGAAGTTTTATGGGCTTATAGGACTGTGTTCAAAACACCTATCAAAACAACTCCCTTTAGGCTTGTATAAGGTCAGGCTTATCATTTGCCTGTGGAGTTAGAGCATCGAGCATATTGGGTGATGAGAGTTTTCAACTTCGATTGGAAGCAAGCGGATGAAAACAACTCCTGCAACTACATAAACTTGAAGAGTTTTGTTCCAATGCGTACAAAAATGCTAAAATTTACAAGAAGAAGGTGAAGAGATGGCATGACTATCATATTTAGCAGAAGGAATTCAAGGTAGGAGATACAGTTTTGTTATACAATTCGAAGTTGAGGCTGTTTCCAGGGACGCTGAAATCACGATGGAGTGGAGCTTTTACCATCATCTAAGTTTTTGGTCATGGAGGCCTAGAATTGGAAAATGCATACAAAGAAACCTTTAAGGTGAATGGGCATTGTTGCAAATTGTACGTTGGTGGAGTGATTTCAGTAGGAAAAAGAAGTAATCTCTTTCATTTTGAAAAATTGAACATGCTTTCAAGGACGCTAGGTCAAGCTAATGCTATAACTTATCACATTTTGTAGTTAGATTTAAATTGTTGTACAGTTAGATTTGTTTTAAATTCCATAAATAAGTCTTAATGATTTGGACTAACTTGGCTTACTAATTCTCTTACTCTTTGTTAATCAATTATAAGATAGGAAAACAATCTCGGTGTCAAGTTGAGATTCCACCTTTGACACCATCACCACCTCAATCACCATGACGATTCTATATTCAAACCCTTGACTTTTATTTTATTGTTATTTTCAATATTTCTAATATATTTTTTGTTTCGTTAATTTTTATTCCCACCTTATTTATTACTTGTTTATTCTTCTCACATTGAGGACAATGTGTTGTCTAAATGTGGGGAGGGTTGTATGCATTATATGTTTTTTGTATGAATATGAATTTTACATATTGGATGTTAATTTTGTTTAGCATTGCATGATGTGATTCGTGTGAATATGTCAATGGCGAGGACTTAATGGAATCGATTTAGCTTTGAACATAGTCTTTTAGGTTGTTAAACTTTATTAGCTTGAGAAATTAGTGTTATAGGTTGCTTCGGTTAAATATGTATGTTAATTAAGATATGATGTTTGTTCGTTCACTTTAGGAATTTACCACATTCTTTTATAATTTTAGGCTAATTGAATAAGTAGCATCGTTAGTCCTTTTCATAAGAATGATTAGCTTAAGAAATGAGGTAGGTAAGAATACATATAAAAAATATGTGTCATTCTTAAACAAATGACTATTCTGCTGGCCCTTTTTGAAACAATCGGGTTATGAATAGAGCTAGTAGCTAGTTGAGAATGTGATGTAGCAGAGCAATCACAAATGTTTGCCTTCGCATTAAAAGACTTGGTTCATATTAATAAAATTAACAAAAATAGTGTGTTGTTTAATAAATCCTACTAATCTTGTGAATAACAGGATTTCTTATAAAAAGCCACTTAAGGATAGTTACAATTTTGATTGACCAAATAATTATCAATGTGTGTGTAAGTGATAGGAGTGAATGAATGTGACATTAAGTCCTGATTAGTATGTATATTTAGTCCAAAGTACTTAGACAGATTTTAAATGTTAATAAGTAAATGGGGGATTATGTTTATAGTTAAATTTATTTCGAAAATTTTAATGTCATTAACCCATTATTGCATATGTGTATGCTTTATTGATAATTATGTTTGGTATGTTTTTGTTTTGCTTGTTTTTTCTTTGCTTGAGGGCAAGCAAAAGTTTAAGTCTAGGGATATTGATAGTGATAGGTTGCATAATGATTTAGTTGGTTGTTTAGTATGTATTTAGTGGTTAAATTGAATGATTAGTGCATGTTTAGGTTAGGATTGTGTTGTTTATCTAGACATTTATGTTTTGAGTGTTTTATGGGTTAGAGTATGTTATTAAGCTTAAATTTTGTGTAATTGAGGTGCCTTGATGTGTTTGTTAGTGTTTCAGATCAAATATTGAAGAACAGAGAGAATTCGAAGGAAGCCTAGAGCAAGGCTCACAGCCACAATTGTGATAGAAGCATGGAGGCTCTGTCACGATCATGACAGAGAGCATAGTGTCACGATCGTAGCCGTCACGATAGACAGCAAGAACATCCTCTCAAATGCAACTTACCTAAGGACATTTGAGACTTTTTGTACCTAGGAAAACCCTAAGGTTTACCTAAAAGGGAAAAGACTATATAAAGAAAGAGAAAGAACCCTAGGGAGAGCTCCAACTTTTGCAACTTTGGGAAAACTCTAAGAAGAAAGAAGAAGAAGAGAGAGAAGAGGAAGAAGAGGAGAGAAGAACGGGCTTCTACTGCTATTGCTTTCCCGAGCCATCCCGATCTCGTCCAAGTGACATTTCCTTTTCATCTGTCATTTTTCTTCTTTGAATGTGTAAAATGGATATGATGGTGTTGATGGATTTGGGATTGATGATGTTTTTGTAACTTTTCTTTGGGGATTTAAACTTGATTCAATGTTACAATAGTTGTTTTTGGGTGTCGTGATTATTTGTTGTAACATGCTTCAGTAATAAATCGAGAGAGTGAACCAAATGCACAACGATTGGGTTGGTTAATGAGAGTTAATTGACTTAATAGATCACGCAAATAATCAAATCGGTAATTATACAAAGAGAGATCTCAATTAAGGTCCCGATTGTTTAATAGAAAACTTAAAATCTAATTAGGTTGTGGGCTGATTGTTAATTGAGAGATTACATGTTCAATAACGTGACTTAATTAGGGTTTATCAATTAGTGCTTAGTGATTATAACTCAAGAGAGAGTAATCCACCTTTTAATAGTTTAGAACTGACACCATATTAACACAAAAGTGATTAGGTAAGCATTGATAATAGGATAAATCCCTTTCTCATAATTTGGTAATTTTCTTATGAGATTTTCCATTATAAATTTGGTGGTGTTCAATATTCGATTTCGTTTGTGTTAATTCTAAAAATTAATTTTTTGTCAATCATCTTCACGTATTTACTTTTCAGTTCGTTTTTATTTTCATTTTAATAATTCTGTAGGACTTATATAACTCAACTCCTCGAGGGATAGACACCTCACATATTACTCTCACAACCCGTGCATTTGTAGTATATTTAGGGTTTTAAATAGATTAAAACTTATCTCAACATTGGGCATATGTTTAAGCACTTTTGGAAGTGAAAAACTTAAATGTAGCTTCTTAAGATTTTCTAAAACTTTTACAAATTATGTCTCAGTAAGGTTTTGCCTTAATCTCTGTAGAAATTGTAACTTGGATAAGTACTATGGAGGTGGAATGTAGGGGGTTCCTCCTCTTTTATGACCTTATGTTTGCCTTTCTTTAGACTTGTCTCAACCTAATATTTGGTTTCCTCATGAACTGATTCTACCAACGCCTTCCCACTTCTCAAATACATTGCTTTCACTTGCTCCTTCAGGTTGAATTCAGTAGTACTAGGAATGCTACTTGAATTTTTTTACTGTCAATATAGTTGCAAGTTAGCCGCCCTACACCTCTAGGTTATGAATGGAAGACATATGATTCTTGTGCATCAGGTTAGTACTTCTTGTATCTTCTTCTGTTCTTCATCCATACTGTTAACCTTAGACCCTATGGAGCCTATCGCATCCATTATTCTTATAAAATGGGATTCCATCTTTGAATCGAGGCTTTTGTACTTTGAATCCTAATGTCCTAACCTGTCTTAAAATCATGACAGTCTTTGTGATCTCAAATTTGCACCTACATTGTTAATCCAAGAAAAATTTAGGTGGTTTTTCTACCCAGAGGTATAAGTGTTTGAGAAAAGATTATTACCTGACCGTTATGGCACACCCAAATAATTTGTTTGTTTCGTCGCATCATTATTCATCAAATAACATTCTATTGATGTGTGGTCATATTATCCACATATTTCACAAGCCTATTGCATTAGTTTACCGAACTGAATGAGGCATTGATGTTGGTGGACTCTCTAGTTAATGTTACTATCTGTGCTTGTATGGTTGAAGTTGACTTTGTTGCCATAATTCCCTTTTGTTCCTTCACATTGTATGGTCTACTTCTTTCAATTAATAGTTGTTAGTAGCCATATCCTCAACTAGATCCTATGCATCACGATGGTTTTTTCTCATCAACGAGCCTCCGACTACTGCATCAACTATAATCCTGGTCTATATATTAAATCCATTATAAAATATCTGCAATAACAGCTCTCTTAGCAGGTTATGATGATAACAACTTATCTGTAGTTACTTGAATCTCTCCCATGCCTCGTAGAGGATTCTCCATCATACTATTGAAAGGTTGTGATCTCCTTGACAATCCTTGTCTTCATTGTTAATGGAAAGTATTTAGTTTGGAAAGCTTGCGCTAACTAGTCCTATGTAGTTACAGACTCTAAATTAAGAGAACTTAGTCATGCCTTTGCTCAATCTTTCAGTGTGAAGGGAAAGAGTCCCATCCCTGCTGCCTCCTCTAATAATCCATTATACCTAAATATACTGCAAATTTCCAAAAAAATTAGCAAGGTGAGCATTTGGTTCCTCATGTGGTAAACCATAGAATTGAACAATGGTTTATAAAATATTCAATAAATCAAGCTTAATTTTAAAATTGTTCACATTAACAGATGGCCTGACGATCCTCTGTTGGTTCGAATTAAACCCAAGCTGCATAAAATCCATTAATGTTCTTTGATCACTGCCTTGATCTCCTTAATATGTCATTATCTTTTCGATTTTGTCCTAATGCCTGCGTTTTCTCAATTCCCTTTCAAGTTTGGTAACGTCAAGTCTGCTTAATTTGCTTGCACTTCCAAAACCTCTCATGTGCATACACCTATTACACAGAAGAAAAGAGTATCAAATAAAAAAAAAGAAAGCTCAAATCAAAACAATTCAAATTGCACTTGATGCTAGGTGCAATCCCTGGCAATGACGCTAAAAACTTAATAGCTACTTCGTGTTTAGCTTAAAGTTTTAAAATTAATTGAAGTTGTCATACTATAAGTATACATCCAGAATAAAATAGTATAGCAAGGTATCGTTCCCTTAAGGATTGGTTAGTTACCTTATAATTCAAATTGAATTTTGTTTAAGCAAACCAAATAATGAGAGATTGAAATCGCAAAATTCACAATTTAAAAGCTTACAAACACACTTCAAAATGTTACAAAAATAAGAACATAATTTTGGTTTAGAGAATCAAATTATAAAGGTTAAGGTCATTATGTCCATACCATATAATCCCTCACTTTGGTAACGTAATCATGCTTAGTCCTAGGCATTCTAATGTATTGGGCCTTTCTCTCTCAATACCTAAACATTGACATACAACCATGCAAAATATATGTGCATCAAAACACATGAAAAGCATGCAAAACCTAAGTTAAAAACCTTCATTTATAACCTAACATGCAATTTATCATATACAATCACATACATATGCAAGTTATATGAAAATAACACAAAACCTAGGCTAAATGTCCTAGTATATATACTAAACATACATATTATCACATAAAATGACTTAGACAATCTTATATCAAAAATCACTTATAATTGGTGTAATAGAAGTTTCATTTTTTGGCAGAATATAATTTATAAATTTAGTACTCAACTCTATACATATGTATTAGTCCTTACATCTAGTGTTTTTGAAAAGTTTGATCAAAATAATAAGATGCTCATGTGTTTTATGTGGTTAGGAGCTATCATAAGGAAATATATTGCCAATGTGAAATGAAGTGATGTGTGTATGGTTAAGGAGGAAGGGGGATTAGGGATTGTTCCTATAACACTCACCAATAAGGTTTTAATGTTTAAAAGAATATGGAGAGTTTTGATAGATAAAGAAACCTTATAGGTTAAATAGTTATATACTCAATATTTGAGGGGGAAGAACTTTTACAATTTTAACTCAAAAACTAACCCATTTTAGACTATGCTTTATTTTCTAAAGCTGAAGGAGCAAATGAGATTAGAGTTTAAACACAGGCTTAGAGATGGTTCCGCCACATAGTTTTGGTTTAATAATTAAAGTAACATTAAGACACCATATGAAATTAGTAAATTCTCAACTCTTAGAGATTCAATTTAAGATAATGTAATAGTTAAAGAAGTCTTAAAATACAATTAAAAGTGGATTAATAAAAGGATTTGATCTTATTTAATAGAAATTGAACAAATTACAATCCTAACTTAAACAAAGAGGATTCTTTATAATGGTTAAGGCGCTCTTCTTACTATTTCTCTAATAAATCTTATAAACCACTACTAAGAACTAGAGCTCCAAAAGTCCATTAGCACAAAATGGTATGGAAAGCGGGCAATTCCAAAGATTTCATTCATCTGATGGCTTGCTATCAAGACGAGAGTAACCACGATGGATATACTATTTGGCAACTCCAATTTAATCAACTATTATACACTCTACAAATAAGAGTCTAAATCTATAAATCATCTATTTTTCCTTGCAACTTCTTTTCATACTTGAGGGAGGAAATTCCATAGCTTTGTATTCTTACTTGTCTAAAGTTATATTGGTTTGATGCCATTTATTAGATTAGTCAAAGCCAATAGAGATGCAAAGATGATTTTCTTATCTTTAAAATATCATTTAGGATGATGATTTATATAATATGGTCAAAAACAACCTCTTCACTATGTAAGTATAAGGTTGCATACTATCAAACCTCTCTAGACCTTGCGCCTCAGCGGGACTTCAACTGGGTGTTGATGATGATGATGATTTATATAATATAGAGGGAAAGGTATCAAAAAAAATTTTCAAGAAAAATTTACTTAAAAGCAACTAATTCTATAGGAGTTAAAAAGCTTAATAAGAGAGTAACTTGTAACTCATCAAATACATCTGTAATATCTCGTCTCTCAAATTGTTGAAAGATTTAAAGTGTCAGATTATTGAGTCATATGAGTGGCATCATATAGAATGAATTTGGTACATTTATGAATGATTTTATAATTGCATTCAAAGGCATAATATGGGCATACTCATGAATTGTGAGTTAGACAAATCAATTGACATATTCTAGGGTATGAAATTAAAATGAATTTGATATGAGATATGAATATGCTTTTCCAATGTCTTGTACTTTAGTTTACCAATGACAAGAATTGATAAATTATAATTAGCAACTTGGAATTGTCAGAATTAGGAGATTGATAAATTAATATGTACATTTAGTCTTAGAAAAATGCCAAATGGCAAGACTAATTGACACATGAAAAATTAGGATGACTAAGCCTAAAATTGAGTGACATTTGACAAAGATAAATGAGTGACAAATGGACTAGTAATTAATTGACAAATGGATCAATTATGAATTGACAAATTGATCAATTATAGAGTGACAAATGGACCAAGAAATAGGAGACAAATGGTAGCATATTTAGTGGAAAACATGCCTAATGACATATGTCATTAAAGGATGAAGACACCTTGCACCTAATTGCATGAAGCTAATGTAGAAAAATTTCTACTGGAACTCTTTTCATCTTCTTCCTTACTCTCCACCGAAAATTACTCCTATCTTCTGTCTTTATATTTTGGTTTAATCCTTGCTTAATTGCTACACCAAATCTATACTTTATATCTTTTACAAGATCACTTAAGAACCAGCTGATTATTATCTTCCATCCTTGTCGAAAACCAACTCATTTGTACCCTAAATTTGTGATGAACTTGGAAGCATAGAGGGCTTGATTAACTTGATGTTTTGAGGTGGAATTAGAGCTTAACAAGTAAGTAAAAGTCTGATCTTTATGGCATGGTTTAATAATATGATGATGATGAATGGATTGGAATGAAGTATATATGATGTTAATGATGAAATGAGTTCTGGAAAATGATGCTTCAATGATAGTTTCTAGTTGTATTTTTGATGCTTGAAAGACAATGATTTGTGAGCTATCAATTGAATAATTTTGAGTTGGAATTAAAGATGATATTGATGAGGAATTGAAGTATAATTAAGGTACAATTGAGGTATAACTAATGGACTATTATAAAGGTGTTTTGAATTTGGTATGAAGGTGATAGAATATGGAAAAATGAAGGAAAAAGGGTAATCCATGATCGTGGCACTCAGCCCACGACTATGGATAGATGCATTTGCTTCTGTCACGTAGGAAGGTACCCCACAATCATGGGTAGGGTTTTGAAATGGTAATTTCTGTTTTTTGCAATTATTGAACTATATAAGGATAAGACACTTTACATTAGTGTATTTGAACTTGATTAAGGCTTGAAATGAACCTAGTTTGATGTTGGATTAAGTTGGTTAAAAGTTTGATAAGTTAAAGTTGTTAAATGATGTTATAACTTAAGGAAAAGATTGTTTGATAATAATGTATCTAAGATTGGAATGTAGGAGTGTTAAAAGGAATGAAGATGTTTTTATAAATGTAAAGGTATTCCAAAGGATATGAATAATGTATTAGGTATGAATGAATGAGAATTAGGAATGGTATGAATACTTATAATTCTATAAAAGGGTTAATGAATGAATGATTAATGATATTAGAATGAGCAAGTATTCTTGAGGTATAAACCTAAGTGTAAATTAGATACATACAAGTGTTAATTTTTGAATGATTATGACTTGTGTTTAGGGATATATACCTAGAAATAGTCAAATT
>JAOQML010000197.1:21067989-21085039 GCA_027568935.1 Erythroxylum urbanii | reverse complement strand
ATATGAAAGTCATTATTAGCCATTTTAATTAAATCATTGTTATCTATTAAATTGAGTATTAAATATTTTTCTGAAATTTTTGTTCTTGATTTATGTATTTTATTGTCTATGCTTATTTTATGATCCTACCACGCACTTTTCCCGAGATTAATGCTTTTTGAATTTTTTTATGATTTACCTCAAATTTTTGTTCGGAGGTAAGTTAAAAGAGTTTGTTCGTTTTAAGTATCACTGGTGGGGAATCCCTCCCTCGTGGGAAGCGTGCCCAGATGTCACGTAGTTATATGCAAGCTATGATATATGAATGGTTAAGATTTGTTAATAAGGATACATAATCAGAAAGTCAATTGAGCATGCATTGAACATGACATATATACATGAGCTTAATTGCATATTTATATGAGTGATCAACTTCATAATGTGTAAAATATGTGTGTGTTGCATAACTAAGGAAGCACATATTGGTCGTCAGCATCCAGACATTATCAGATCATCAAGGTAATAACTTATCTGGAGCGCATTGTGAGTTAACCTAGATGTTGTCTCATTATGATTCATTTTTGTATATTTAAAACTCAATTATTGAATTGTTACTTATGTGATTGTGATAATTCCAGACATTGATGGTCCGAGGAGTTTGATATTCGGGATTGTATTGAAAGTGCTTTCTAATTGCATGTGAACATGGAAAATATGTACTCAACTAAATGTTGAATACTGGACTCAGATTCGATGAATGTGATAAATGACTGTGCACATTGAATGAAAGTTATTAATAGCATATTATGTGAATTAATGCATTCTATCACATTGTTATGCATGATCAAATAAAGGAGTCATGACCGGAGTGACTAGTGTGAAAAAGAGCTTAAAGCTTAGGAGATGTGCATAAAGAGTCATAGACTCAGTTATTAATGAGCTTGGTATCTACAATTAGTACAGGAAAGAAAATGAAATGAGTTCGGTATCCACAACGGATACGGAACAGTAAATAATCGCTCATTCATAACAAAGTAAAAATGAAAGTGGAGTCACATGTGCATTAGCATTTATATATATATATCTTTACATGTATAGTGTGAATGAATGTGAAGAATTACTGAATTGTGTTGATATACTGATATGTGACGTTGAGTACCTATTATACTTGTTAAAATGTGATGAAAGGTGTTGCGGTATACAAAATTGGATACTGTGATATAATTGTGAATTTGGTTTCATACCTATGATGTTTATGTTTTGACTTGAGTGAGCACATCGATGATGATTTACTCACTAAGTTCACAAACTCATCAAAATTGCATCGTTGAATTTTTAGGTATAAGGGAGACCTAGCTTCTAAGGCATTCTAGTAGAAGTCTAGTACTGTCAATCTTAGAAACAAGAATAGCTCAAAGGTTTGGTCAGCTGATACCTACGGAGTCTAGATAAAAGACTTTTGTTTAGCTTCTCCTTTCATGTTGAACTTTTTGTGTAGAACTTTAAACTCCCAATTGTTATATTATGTATAAACATGGATTATAAAATGTAATGACAATGTAAGTAAGTTTCATTTTGTGAATAGAATAAGGAATTTTGATCTTTAGAAATACTTATGTTCTGTATAATGCCATTATAAGTTGATGTGATTGCTCTATCATGTCATTTTCATAGAGTATAGAATGTCCTCTGGATGTTCAGCATATGCTCTATGAAGATGGTATATTACAAGCATCGACCACAATTTTTGTGATACTCTTTTGGTTATTACTCTTTTAGCTGAAATGACACGTTTTCTATGTTTGGACATTTCTAATCAATTTGTTGGTTCTTATAGAAAACAATGTATCTTATTTAAGACAAGGGCTATGCAAGTCAAAAATGGATTGGAGAAAGTTATTCCTGGTGTCACTATAATACTTAACCCAGAAAAGATATTACCATCAAATACTTGTAAGCTTTATTTAGTAATTGATTCATGTGTTTGTTGCAAATTTGTTTCGACATTATATATATGAATTGTTTAATGACGTAATGTTATCCAATTGCATGTCATCTGATTGGTGAAATTGAAGGATCAATATAAAGTTCATTACTAGTTTGTTATTAAAAGCTTTATGATTTAGATGGTTTTCTGTTACAAGGGTTGCTAATCACTTTAAGAGGATGTTTTGAGTCTTCCATCAAATTTGACTAAGAATTTTAAGGATTGTCTTTATGGCATATCGAATTGCCTTCAAGCAATATGGAATCTGATGAATTAATGCTCGATATAATTGATGTGCTGTAGACTAAACTTGTGGAACCTTGTGCTTTCTAAGTTCCATGCTCCCAATTTGGATTTTCCACTAAGGCATTTTCTTTCCTGACAACCCAGAAAAGGTTGCTTTGAGATAAGGAAGAGAGGTGGAGAGAAGTTCACCAGTCTTTTGGTAATTATTACCATAACACTATTTATAAACTGCCTATCATTTGTGTGTGTGTGTTTGTGTGTGTCTGTATGTTAAGAAAGTTTATTTGCTTCCTTATATGCACTTTATTTATGTGCACTATCTATATGTTATTTTAAAACAGAGGAAACTAGTAGTCACAGACTTGTGTGATCTCCGTGAACCAGAAAAAACACATGTGTTTCATAAGAAGATAGTTCTATGTAATAAGAATGTGAATGCCATTATGTCGATATAGGATCAAAAGGATGCACGACTCTGTTTCCATTTTTATAGTTGTTTCATTTAGGTTTGGCAATTATGCCTGGGCTAGTCCTGTCCGATTTGAAGTCAGTAGGCTTGGCTTGGTTTAATCAAACTTTGGGTTATGCTTGAGTTTTTTCTTTTTGAAAATTTTAGGTTTTAAGCTGGATTCGAGCTTGGGCTTTCTGGTTTTGCTTGGCTTGAAGCCCGAACGTTTCAAGATGACATCAATTTTCAAGTTTTAAATTAAAAAAATTTTGAGCTAGGCTTGAGCCTGGGCACTAATTTTTGGAGTGGCCTGTTCTATTCTTATTCCTAATTAGATCTAGTTATTATGCCCTATTGTAAGGAGTGGCGGACTATATACACCCTTGTAGTAGAGAATTGGGCATTAGCTGGATTAGGTTGGGGACAAATATACTGTATCAATTTAAATGGCAGACAAAAATTATTTGATGTCTAATGTTAAAAGAATTCTTGTTGATTATGCTTATAGTGGTTTATGTTGGCTTTGTATGTTTCTTGGTTCCTGCTACTGTGATCTCCAATTTTATGCTATCTGAGTATGATATGCAGTTAGACATACTTTCTCTCATTCATTTATTTCACCTTCTGTTTTCTTTTTTCCATTGAACACTGAAATTCAACTTTCATTTAAGTTGTTTTGCATTTTTGTTGTATGGTCATGTGGAGTCTCTTATATTTATTTCCTGCTAAAAGTTACTAACCTTAATGATATCTGGTGTCTTGACTATTTTAGATGATCTCTAACATATGCAGCAGATGAAACGGCCATTTCAGCGAATGAAGGCACTTGACATGGATCAAGTCATTTCAGATATAATTGACAAGATTATATGATCCCAATTAAAGGATGAGCATATGCCTGCAAGCCTTAGGCTGCAAAGCACTTTTGTGGTAGCATGTGAAGTTACCAGCTGTATACTCAAAAGCAGGTGGTAGTACCAAATTCTATCGGTTTTGACATTCCCACTACTGTTAGGCTGTTTCCTTGTTCTGTTGATAATGGTTAGTGAACTAGTCTTGACACATATTTTTTGCATATTCTTGACTGGCTTATAGGTGAAGCAGTGCACACTTTGTTCACGAATTGATTTAATCTTGCAGCTTAAACCAAACTAATTGCATGCTTGGTTATTATTTTACTGCTAAATCATGGAGTATGCATCTTATTATTGTTTCTCAATCGTTGCATATAATCCAACTGCTGGAATCTGTACATAATATTGTGAAGCTAAATGGAGCTGTAACGCCATTTCTTGCGATTGAAGTTGCATATTGGTTTTTCCTATTCAATGGCTTCGCCGTCTTTTAAACAGGAGTGCACATTCATGCTTAAGCGTTAACGGAAAAATCTGATTCAGGTCATTCCGATCAAGACTTTTTTAATGTGGAAGTTGTGCATGATTTCTGTTTTGATATAGTTATCATCAGTATACATAATTTGGTAGCTTCTAGCTTGTGGACGTGAAGGGTTCATGGATTCTGAGACGGTAATTTGGTCCCAGCATGTCTGAATTGTTGTTAACTGTGTTAATGAGTCATATGTCTAAACTAACATAGTTTAGAGGCTTACCAGGCAATTATTTTCATCCGCTATAAATCCTAGTACCAATTCGTAAAACAAAAAACTGCTTATAAAATTACAAGTTATTTTCCATTCCGTTGAAAACATAAGTTCCAGATCCCAATGCAATCGCACGTAGACGTCGTCTTGATCGATCGCCATTATAGGGCCATCATGGACCATGCAACAGCCAAAGTCATTGCCGTTGAAACTCCACCTACACTGGTGCTTGGGTAGCCCTCGTTGGTCTTACCATCAGCTGTCCCTTGATCATCCTCTGAAGGTCCATCAGCGGCTGGCCCATCGCTGGGTGCATCAGCGACTGGCGCGTCTGTGGGTGCATCAGCGACTGGCGCGCCTGTGGATGCATCGGCTGTTGGTCCATCCGCAGGTACTGGAGCGGGCGTCTCCGTTGGTGGTGCTTCTTTGGATGATGGGGCAGGAGCCTCAGTCGGAGACTCCTCGGGAGTTTCAGCTGGTGAAGGTGGAGGAGGCGACGGTGACTTTGTTGGAGCTCCACCGGCACCATCAATCCCTGCGGCCTCAATAATGCCACTCACTTGGAGCACCGAAACGTTGTAAGGCTGGTTAGTCACGGACTTTATGAGTTGTGAAGTTTGAGAAGAGCCCTTCATTGCAGAGCCAAACATGATTCCATTTGGGGTTTTAGTAATGTTCACGAACCCTTGTTGATCGTCTGCAATACCACTTGCTTGGTACAAAGTGGTTACGGTGGTGATCTTCTTTGCTAGTTTTGAGATCTTTAATGGATCGTAGTAATCAAGGATTACATGTGCGCTAAGTATCCTCTTCAGAATGTCCTCTGGCTTCCCTGCGACACCGCCTGCGACACCGTTGTCCACGGCTAGGACAGTGACGGTGCTGCGGCTGTTGATTTCCTTGGCGAGGCCGGTTTGGCTGAGGATGTTGTTGAACGTGTCGAATTCAGGGTAGTTGGTAAGAATCTTTGTAATGTTGAAGGCTGTCGAGGTAGAGAGGTTGAGGCACAAGAAAACAAGGAAGAGGAGGGTCACAACCTTTGACTCCATCTTGGCTTCTTGGGTTATATTCCACAAAGCACCTAGCATGCATGGAGAACTTGGAGGCCCTTTTATACAATTGTTACTTGAGAAATTGGTATACAAAGAGATATGGACTGGGATTGTTGGTTGAGAGTAATTCTCTGGTTCTAGTAGTCATGGTAACTATTGATACTTAAAGAGTGGAATTTACCTATATTTGGAAGGTTTTGAATGTTTTGTACGTTCTGCGAATAGCTTTTTTTTTGCCCTAAATATAGACAAGTCTACAACATCTTCTTGCCCTCACATACAATAAAGAAGAAGAAATGGTTGGTTAGCGTTAACTGTTATTGTAGATTATGTTGGTCAAGTCCAAGTCGTTGAATCAGTTATCTTCTCAAATCAAGGATTTGTTTCTGCTCATTAACGGATGGAATTCTCAGAAGTTATGTTTAGAATCCGGTAACATCAAAATTTTATTTTGACATAAACAAGTTCAAATTCCTACTTTGTCAATCGAAGCACAGATGAGCATTTTTGACATAAACTCTCAAATTTCGTAGCTTGGGAAACGCTTAATGGTATTATCTCTATGTCCAAGTCTACGTTCGGAAGAACGCCACTACACCGTGAATGGAATGAATTAGATTCATCCAAAAGCAGAAAATCTTTCGGAGTCTCAAAGAATGATATTATATAGGGGTAAAATGCAATCTTTGTGTTATCTCCATGACAAATGAATCAACTTAAAGCATCATCTTGCAATGAAACAATAAGCGTCACCCTCCGCTACTCAGCTTAGTCCATGTGTTGGAGCTTCCAACACAAACATGATAGTACCTCTCCAACTCGTGAGATGGGCTAACAATTTGATCGTGTTCAAACGCAGATGCTTGATATCTTAACCGTGACCGTCCGTTTTTTCGTCACTTCATTAATATTAACTTTAACCTTATTTTTTATAACCAACTTTTGATATTCAATTATCTTACATTTTTTAGAAATGCAAATTAGGATGAGATCCAATCCCGAGCATAGAGGAATAATTACAAATACTTTTCTGTATTTAATTTTCCAAAAATTAAGATTATTTAAATTTTATAAAATAATAACACATAAAGCATAATAAATTATTAATTGTAATTCATATCTTATTCTGAAACTTCATTTCATTTGAGTTAAAGCGTATTTATAATAAGTTGTGGACATTTTAGTTATTTAATTTAAAAATTATAATTTCAACTAAAAGTTGATTAGAATTATAATTCATTCTAAGATAAATTGTGCACAACTATTCTATTACATTGATCCTTATTTATCAAATATCGCACACTTTATTGAATATAAATTATAATCATAAATCATATTTAAGAATAGATAAATTAAATTCTTTTAATTTATCTTTAACTCTTTAATTTAATAATTTATATCTACAAATCAAGATCAGTATCTAGCAACAAAACATGACTACTTAAATATTTAAGAATGTCAAAGTAGTTTTGATTAACCTTTCTATGTATGATTTTTGATATAATTCAATCATTTTATTATACAATGTTCCAATTTCACAAAGATCATGATATTAACGTCTATTTTATTTGAGTCCAATCATATTAGTTTTCCAACGTTAGCAATTGATTCAAATAATAACATTTAAAAAGTAGTTTTAAAGTATCATTTCACCTTGGCCAAGGAATTTTCCAATCAATACTAATCATGATTAATGGAAGATTCTTTCTAATCACCTTAAGGTGATAAACCCTATATTGATCACTAATATATTTCCATATAATTTATGCTATATCTAATGACTATCGAATGAGTTACCCATAGCTAGAATGAGTCACAAGTAGTATCAAAATATAACAATCCTATATGAGATTATTTTGGAGATTATTAAGTCAAAGGATCAGTTATACAATTATCACTTCGAGAATTTCTATAGACATAACAAATAATGTTCTAAATAGATTTTTCATATGGGGTTAGTTCAGTAAACTTTTCTTTAATAAAAATTCGTACATTTATTTAAGTATCTTCATACTTTAGTCTATGAGATCAGCTATTTCCTTTTATAGAAGAAACATAACATATTCCAGTCTTTTATACGATATTAATATCATGTCTTAATAGAATAATGACTAGGAAAAATTTAGGGATAATACATGAATCTCATAATTATGATCTCATCAAAAATTTATTTATAATGTATATTTACTTCTATGTACTTTATCTTATAAATCTAAATAAGTATAAGATAAATAATATCTTTAAATATTTATATAACTAAACTATAACCAACTGATTGGTTGAATAATATAAACCAATAATCTCCTACTTGTACTAAGCCAATCATTTAAGTATCTTATGTTATATCACCATATGACAGATTAGGGATGACAATTATAGCCCGGTCCGACCTGGCCAATTTTTGGCTCGAGTTAGCCGGGCCACGAGGTGGCCCGTGGCTCGCTCACTTTTCTCGAAACGACGTCGTTTTGATTTTTTTCTTTACAAAATTAATGGACGAGCCGATCAGCCCGCCGGTAGGCTGGCCCATCCTGGCCTGTGGGGGTCATAGGCCAGTCCGAGGTTAACCATGACTGAGGTTGGGCTGGGCTAGGCTGCTCATTGACAGACCTAATGATGATTATGCTACTACTGGGACATTAGTTTAGAGAGAGAATTCTACAAGATTCTCTATAGTCAATACTTACTTAAATCTTACAACTATTATCTTAATTATCATTACAATTAAAAGAAACTTTAGCTCTTATATACCCAATGACTCTTTATTCTACAGTACATTATGGTCTTGAAAAATGCAAGGAATTATATCAAGTTCATTAAAGAACTTCTTAATCTAAATAATCATTTCTACTAGATAAAAATATAATTTGGCTTAATTAGCAATTATTGCTAATTGGAACTTTTCTAATTTCAAAATATTACGGATTACTTATAAAATTTATATCCATATGTCCTTGAACTCAAATATCAACTCATACATAGAATAATAGATATTTTAATACTTCATAAATAACAAATATCTCAAATAATAAGCACTTTTAGTATACTATCTATAGATTTGGACTAGAATAGGTAAACAACTTTTGTATCTATCTTTATATATATCTAATTATCAAATTTAAGTTGTTACCTTTTCATATCTTATATGAATTGTTTTCGGACAATTATATTTTCAAAAATTGAAAATACGAATTATTGTGCTCTCTATAAGCAATATGTCTCTATATACTCCAACTGAAGAGGACAATTGTACTCCCACTAAACTTCTTGTAGAAAAGTTAATTTCATAATCATCTCTAAAACAAGCTCTTTAAATTCATCATAAAAGTGAAACTTTTTAATGTCTCATAGCCTTTAAATTATACGTCAAATGTATTAACAAAGAAATTAGTTCTAATTAAATGTATTATTATTATATTTCAAACTTCATCTTACTCTCACTACTTAGTTTAAGAAACATTCTCTTATAAGTATATATTTAAATCAACAATTTGTTTAACAGGTTTGTGAGATTATATCCAACCTTTTGGATATCTCATAACCTTATATTGTCTAGTTTAGTTCTAATTTTATTAGATAATAAATACTTCAACTGAGCTTTAAGTCCTAAATCATTTAATTTGACTCTTTCGAAGTCTTAACATTTCATATCTAATATGAAATCTTGCTAATTGATTTAATTAGAACTTTCAAAGGAAAGTTATGGTACTAGTCATAGTTATAAATATTGCGTCACATAGTATATCATATTGTATTTTTTTCTCTTTACATAAATATTGAGCAAGTTTTAATCTTCTAAAAGCCTTAATATTCTACAAGTGCATGGGTCATAAGTGTAATATATAAGGTGTCGATCCCATGAGGAATTAGTGAACTAATCAAATCCTAACTTGTCTAAGGCCTAAAAGTGTAATTAAAATGAAAAAAATGAGCAGAAAATTAAGCAATTGAATATGAATAGATTGAAAATTGAAATTCTAAATTAGTGTAAGGAAATCAAAATTGAGCACAACCAATTGACAAATTGAAAATCACACTAGTAAAATTAACCAATTATAAGAAAAGGGGGATTTATCTAATCATCTAATGCTAACTTCATTACTTTTGAGTTAATTAAGTATTGTCCTAGAATTTCAAATGGTAGATTATTCTTTCTTGAGTTCTAATCTTTAACCTTAAATCATAACCTAATTGAATTAAATTAAGGAATTTGCAATCTCTTAATTAGCAAATAGCCCCCACATCCAATTATATTTTAAGCACTCTAATAGATAATAGAGTCCTCAAACGAGATCTCTCTTCATATAAATTACCGATTTGATTATTTGTATGATCTATTAGATTGTTTAACTCTCATTAGCCAACCTAATCATTTTGATATCAGTTCACTCTCTCGATTTATTACCGAAGCATGCAAACAAGAGAAACAATCACAATACCTAACATATTAACATCAAAAGCAATCAAATTAACATTGATTTAAGAACAAATCCCTAAAAGAGTTTAGAACATCCTCAAACCCAAATTCTTTATCATCATATCCATCTTATTCATCAAATGAAAGAAATAATAAGTTGAAATGAAGAAGTTCACTTTGAGTGGACTAGGAGTGGTAGCAGTAGCTCCTTCCTCCTCTCTCCTCTACTCTCTTTTCCTTGGTTCTTTCCAAATGTAGCAAATGGAGGCTCTCCTTTAGGGTTTCTTTTTTTCACTTTTATATTCTTTTTCCAATTAGGATAAAAACTAGGCTTTAACCGGGCCCAAATATCAAATGTCTAAGTGTGAATTACATCATGTTTTAGGGCTTAGTTTGTTATGTATTAAGTGTTAATTTGATTGTTTAGTATGTGTTTAGGTTAGAATTGTGTTAGTTTGTGTGTTTAACTATTTTTATGGTTTAGTATAAGTCTTTGAGCTTAAATATTATGTTTTTAAGGTACCTTAATGTGTTTGTTGGTATTTTAGGGTCAACATCAAAGAATGGAGAAGTTTCAGAGACACTAAGGCCAAAACAACACCCCACAATCGTAGTAGAATAGCCCACGATCATAACAGAATAGCCCACGATCATTGCCTAATTGCCACGATCGGGACAAAAAGCTAAGATCTGGCCCAAGATCGTGGCATGCAAGGCCATAATCATGGCTTCCATCGGGCATATGCAAAAACAAGTAAAAGCATCAAGTTTTGAGGGATTTGTCAAACCTTTTTGGCCCCGCAAAAACCCTATGGATGTTTAGAACACCCAAGGTATTTAAAGAACAATAAGAATAGAGGTGAAGAGCTTTTGCATCAGCCACAATTTCGAAACCCTATAGAGTTCATATAGAGATTGAGAAAGAGAAGAAGGAAGAGAGACGAGAAAAAAAAGCCTACGCAAAGTACTTCGAGAAATAGGAGGTTCTCACCATTACTGCCTCCGTCATCCATTCCGATTTGTCTCTGGTTAATTTTCCATTTTATTATTGTATAGAATTAGGATAGTCGTTGATGATAGAATTGTAGGAATGTTGAGATGTCTAAACTCACCTTTAGGTTGTTTTATTCTTAATTTAATGTAATTTGATTGTTTATGTTTTTATTGGATTAATTGTGATTTAATTTATACACTTGCATAATTCGGTAATAGACTGAGAGGGTAAACTAAGTGAAAATCATTAAATTGGGCTAATGAGAGTTAGATAATTTAATTGAATAAAAAGTAAATCAAATCAGTAATTTGTGCAAAGAGAGATCTTACATAGGATTCCCAGTAGTTTTTGGACAACAAAACTTAAAATCCAATTACGGTTTTGGATTGATTGTTAATCATGAGATTGCAATTTCCATAATCTGATTAGGGTTTATAAATTAGGGTTAATGGTTATAACTCGAGAAAGAGTAATCAACCCTAAGACCGTAGTTCATAATCAATTAGGTTAGCATTAAAGATTGATAAAATTCCCCTTTCTCTCAATTTGTAGTTCTTTAGGTTAATTCTTAATTGGGAGTTGCATCTACTATTTGGTTATTATTTCGAAATTGATTCTTGAAATTGAGTGCGTGATTAAAATTAATTCTCTTAGTTTTGTTTGTTTTGAATTATTGTGAATTATGTTGGCCTTAAATTTTAGGATTAGATTAACCCTCCTCCTGGGATCGACACCTTAGATACTACGTAAACGACCATTAAGATTGTGGAATATCAAGGTTAATTATTAAAACTTTTTCATACTGAAAACCTGCGATCAAGTTTTTTGTGCCATTACTGGGGAGGTGATTAGTTTAGTTTTATAGTTTAAGGCGTGAAATTAGTTTTTATTTTTTTTTTGTTTTCATTCTTTCTTTTTTATTTCTAAAATCATGCTCTTGCATGAACACAAAAGTCACGAGCTGAAATTTTAAATTTAGACATCATCCAACTAGAACGGACCATTAGGAAAGCTCGGCGTAAAGAAGAAAAGGAAATCGTAAAATCAATAATGGCTGATGAACTTCAGCAGAATATGGACCACTGAGCGAACCAAGGACGTCAACAATAGACCCCTATGGACTTCATGAGACTAGGGTTCAATGCAGCTAACCAAGGAGTAGCTAGGCTGCCTGTTCAAGCAACTTCATTTGAAATAAATCCAGCCCTCTTAAATATGCTTCAACAAAATGTGCAGTTTTACGGACTGACAAATGAAGATCCTAATGCACATATAGTGAACTTCTTTGAAATTTATGATACCTTTCAGTATCATCAGATGTCGAAAGATGCAATCAGAATTAGGCTTTTCCCCTTTACCCTTAGAGATAGAGCAAAGGCTTGGTACCATTTCTTTAACCCAGCCAATGTCATGACGTGGGATCAGCTAGTTCGCGCTTTCTTAGATAAGTATTTCCCCCTGACTAAGACCACCAAGATCATCAAGGAAATTACCAATTTTTAGCAAAGCAATGGGGAATAGATCTACGAAGCATAGGAAAGATACAAAGATTTGCAATAGAAATGCCCACACCACAACTTACCTAATAAATTCTTGTTGTAAACATTCTATAACGTAGTAATCCCACATATAAGAGGCACGATCGATGCAGCTTCAGGAGGATCACTGATGAGAAAGACAGTTGATGAAGCTAAAGAGCTGATAGAGGAGATGGCGAGTAATAATTTCCTATGGACGAATGAGTGGAGTAGGCAAACTACTTTATTCCGAAGGTAAAAAGGAATTATGGCTACTAATCAAATAATGGAAATGCAAGCAAAAATCGATAACTTGACTCGACATCTCAATAGCATAAAGGCTTCATCTTCAGCTCCAGTGAAAGCTGTGCAATTCAAGTGTGAGCTTTGTGGACAAATAGAACATGATACAATGGACTGTTACTTGATGAAGGAAGGCAATCCAGAGCAAGTGAATTATATGGTAGTTCAGTATGGACGAAAAGGGGGCAATAACCCTTACTCTAACACTTATAACCCTGGGAGGAAGAATCACCCTAACTTCTCTTAGACGAACAATGCTGGAGGACAATTTAGACCTCAAAGGCAATCAAGCTTCCAACAAGATAAACCAAGCTTAATGGAATCCAAGTTGGATAGGATTCTAGATAAGCTTGGAACTTTAGATGATGCACAAAAGAAGCTGGAAGGAAATTTTGAACAAGTAACAAAGAACCATGCCTCGTTAATACATAATCTAGAGGTCTAAGTACACCAACTGTCAAATGTTTTTTCTACGCAAAATTTGGGAAGTCTTCCTAGCACTTCGGGAAAAAAACCAAGGGAGTAGCTAAAGACTATTACACTTCGAAATGCGAAGGAACATAAACCACCCTTAAGGACAAAAGAGGAGCCCATCCATCCTATTGAGAAAATTCAAAAAAAAGGAGAAGGAAGTGGACATAAGGAGCGAATACCCTCCTTATGTTGCTCCTTCACTGTATCAACCCAATATCCCTTTTCCTCAATGATTACAAAAGAAGAAGTTAGATGCACAATTTGCAAAATTCATTGAGAAATTAAAGACACTACAGATAAATCTCTCCTTTGTAGAGGCGTTGGAACACATGCCTAAATATGCAAAATATTTTAAAGACATATTATCAAAGAAGTGTACTTAGGAAGATAATCAGATGGTAGCTCTAACCAACACCCACAGTTCTATACTCACCAGTCAAATGCCATCTAAATTGAAAGATCCAGGGAGTTTCACAATACCCTGTGTGGTTAGTGAGTTTGAATTTACAAAGTGTTTGTGTGATTTGGGAGTTAGCATTAATATTATGCCTTTGTCAATATTTAGGAAGTTGGGACTGAGGTCAAGCCAACGTCAATGTTAATTCAGTTGGCTGATCAATCCATTAAAATACCATCTAGAATAGTGGAAGACATTCTGATGCAAGTAGACAAGTTCATTATTCCTGTAAATTTTGTGGTTCTGGATTTTGAAGAAGATAAGAATTGTCCACTCATCCAAGGTCGATCATTTATGAATACAAGGAAAGCCATAATTGACGTTCACAAAGGGAAATTAACACTTTGAAAGGTGAGGATCAGGTCAAATTCAATATGAATAAGGCCTTAAAGAATCCAATAACGAGTAGGTTGAAATTATGGATCAAAATTTGCAAGAACAAGTTGAGAGTTGCATCATAAAAGTACAGTTAGTGGAAGCAGAGGTAGACAATGGATATAAAAACCTTGAATCTAAAGGAGATAATGAGATGGAGGAGTCATATGTTTAAATGCATCAAGATAAATTGGTTTGAACCGAAGCACCCATACCACCATCTACAGAAAAACCACCGACATTAGAGCTTAAACCTTTACTTGAACATCTTAGATGTACCTTTTTAGGTGAAGGTCAAATGTTACCGATAACAATCTCCAATTAATTGAATTAGAAATAAGAAAGTAAGGTCGTAGGAATTGTTAATAAGTGAATGAAAGCCATCGGATGGCAGATTGCTGACATTCAAGGTATAAGCCCATATATTTGCACGCACTAAATAAACCTGGAGGAAGAATGTAGAATGGTGAGGGAGCATCAACGAAGGTTGAACCCTAATATGAAAGAGGTGGTTAAGAAGGAGATCATAAAACTCTTAGATACAGGGATAATTTATCCCATCTCTGATAGTGAGTGGGTCAGCCCAGTACAATTTGTACCTAAAAAAAGTGGAATGACGGTAATAGAAAGTGATAGTAGAGAAGTGATTTCAACAAAAATAGTCACAGGATCGAGAGTATGCATAGATTATCGTAAACTCAACTCAGTAACTAAGAAAGATCATTTTCCTCTACCGTTCATAAACTAGATGATAAAAAGGGTAACTAGTCATTCATTTTATTGCTTCTTAGATGGATATTCAGGATATAATCAGATTTTCATCTACCTTGATGATCAGGAAAAGACTACATTCACTTGCCCTTATAGCACATACGCGTACAGACAGATGCCTTTCGAACTTTGCAATACCTCGGCTACATTTCAAAATGTACAATGTCTATCTTCGCTAACATGATAGAAGATATAATGAAAGTGTTCATGGACAATTTTTCAGTCTTTGGAGATTCTTTCGAAATGCGTTTAAATAATTTAGACAGAGTTATTTAAAGATGTGAAGAGTCACACTAGGTGTTGAATTGGGATAAATGTCATTTTATATTGCAAGAGGCGATAATGCTAGGGCATAAAATCTTACATTAAGGATTCAAAGTTGACAGAGCAAAAACAAAAGTGATAAAGAAACTCCCACCACCAAGCAATGTAAAATGTGTGTGAGGTCATGCAGGATTTTACTGTCAATTCATCAAAGACTTTTCACAAATTCCAGGACTTTTGACAAATCTTTTAGTCAAGGATGTGCCTTTCTTGTTTGATGACAAGTGTATGTTTGCATTCAACACACTAAAGGAGGCATTAATATCAGCACCAATTCTATCACCACCAGACTAGACACTTCCGTTCGAAGTTATGTGTGATGCAAGTGGCTAAGCCATAGGTTGCGTATTGGGCCAAAGGAAAGATAATAAGTTGTATGCGATTTACTATACCAGTAAGACTCTTGTAGGACCTCAACTGAATTACATCACTACAGAAAAGGAACTACTCGCAGTAGTGTACATGTGTGATAAGTTTCAGCAATACCTTTTGGGTTAAAAGGTAATCGTATTCACCGATCATGAGGCATTAAAATACCTTTTCAATAAAAAAGATGCAAAACCTAGACTCATTCAATGGGTTTTACTTTTACAAGAATTTGATAAAGAAGTGAGAGATAAAAAGGGAGCAGAAAATATGGTTGCAAACTACTTATCCGGACTTGAAGGAAGGGAATAAGCCAAGTGATGATATTAACGAAAATTTCCCCGATGAAACCTTGATGCTACTTAAGAGTCTGACTATACCATAGTTTGCTGATATCGCAAATTATGTTGCTAGCGGTAAACTTCTGTCAGATCTATCTTACCAACAAAGGAAGAAGTTCTTACATGATTGTAACTGATATATATAGGATGATCCAATTTTATATAGAGCATGCGTTGATGCGTTGATGCAACAATTTGTTCCAGAGGAGTAAATGTTAGACATTCTAAAGCAATATCATAAAGGTAAGTATGTTGGGCATTATGGAGCTAACAAAATGGTAGCTCGGATACTTGAGAGTGGATTTTATTGGCCACAGTTGTTTAAGGATGCTCAAACCTTCGTAACATAATGTGTTTGATGCCAGATAATATGTAACATCTTAAAAATAGATGAGATGCCTTTATCCAATATTTTAGAAGTGGAAGTCTTCGATGTATCGGGCATCAATTTTATAGGTCCTTTTCCATCTTCAATGGGAAATATGTATATTATAGTGGGAGTTGATTATGTTTCACATTGAGCTGAAGTGGTAGCATGTCCAACTAACGATGGGAAGGCAGTGAAAAAGTTCATTAAACGGTTATTTAACCAGTTTGGAGTGCCACGTACGATAATAAGTGATGGAGGCACACATTTCTGCAATAGATCTTTTGAAGCCCTCTTAAAAAGATATGGAGTGCACCACCGAGCTGCTACCATCTGCAAACTAGTGGCCAAGTGGAAGTTGTCAATCAGGAGCTTAAATGAATTTTGGAAAAGACGGTGAATAACTCCAGGAAGGATTGGGCAACAAAGCTAGACGATGCCTTATGGGCCTATAGGATAGCTTTCAAAACACCTATTGGAACAACTCCTTATAGGCTCATATATAGGTAAGCTTATCATTTGCTAGTTGAATTAGAACATAGAGCATACTGAGCAATTAAAGCATTAAATTTTGATTGGAAACAAGCAGGCGAAAAGAGACTTCTACAACTGTATAAACTTGAAGAGTTTCATTTTAATGCATACGAAAATGCCAAACTTTACAAGGAAAAGGTAAAGAAATGGCTCGATGCTCTTCTCAAACAAAAGGAATTTAAAGTAAGAGACGTTGTTCTCCTATATAATTCAAGGTTGAGGCTATTTCTGGGGAAGTTAAAATCTAGATGGATTGGACTATTTACGATCATTCAAGTTTTCGACCATAGAGCCCTCAAACTAGAAAATGCTAATAAGGAGACTTTTTGTAACATCCCGTTACCCATGTTGAGGCTAGAATAGTAAATATGAGAGATTAGTAAGAAATTAGAAAATGCATTTCATCCTCATGTATGATATAATATGCTCATACTCATAAATATTGAATTTTTGCACATGAAAATAATTGTACATGCATTCATAGACATTCCGGGTATA
>JAOQML010000197.1:21034983-21055545 GCA_027568935.1 Erythroxylum urbanii | reverse complement strand
GGTTATAATTTATAACCCAAAATCATATTCATGATTAAATAAATTAAACTCTTTTTATTTATCATTTTTCTAATTAAATAATTTATATATGTAGATTAAGATTAGTATCTAGCAACATATTATGACCATCTAAATATTAAGAATGTAAAAGTAATTTTGACTAATCCTTTTGTACATAATTTTTTATATAATTCATTCATTTTATCACACAATGTTTCAATTAGATATAGAACATAGAATTAATGTCTACTATATTTAAGTTCAATCATATTAATTATCTACTATTAGTTATTAATTATATTAATTACATTTAAAAATATTTTTAAAGTGTCATTCCACTTCGACTAAGGATTTCTTGAATCAATACTAATTGAGAACAAAATAACAGTCTCCTTAATCACTTTAGTGTAATAAATCCTATATTGATCACTCAGTTACTTAATATAGTTCAAGTTATATCCAATGGCTATCATTTGAACTTTCATGACTATAATTGGACATAATTAGTAATAAAACATAATGAGCCCTATAATAGATACTTGAGATCTCAAGTTAAAGAATTACTTATACAATTATCACAATGACAATTTTCATAGACATACAAGTATTGATCCAAACAGAATTCTCATATCAAGTTAGTTTAGTGAACTTGTTCTCTAACAAGCACCAGTATGTTTGTTTAAATATCTCTATAGTACAGTCTATGAAATTGACTACTACTTTCATAAGGAACAAGCATAACATGTGATAGTACTTTTATGCTTTATTAATGTCCTGCCTCAATAAAGCAATGACCATGAATAATATAGGGATAATATATAAATATAATATGAATCGCATAATTATGATCTTAATATAATTTCATTTTCAATATATATTTATCATATAAACTTTATCTTATACATAAATTATTTAGGTAAATATGCATAAGATAAAGAATGCATTTAAATAATTATATCACTACAACTACAACTAACCAATTAACTATAGGGCATGAACCAATAGTTCTAAAAATACTATCATCTATACCTAACCAAAATGGGATTGTCTTTACTCATTATTGTTTCTAGGCGTTTCCAACCTCTTTCCTTTGACAATCTTTTTCAATTATTATAACGAAGTATATTCTTCCCAAAAAAATGCTAAAATGCAAGGTTTGTTTATTCTAAGTCCACATATTATTTTAGGTGCTTTTGTACTAAGAATTTAGAAGAAAACTTCACAAGATTTTATTGCTAAAAGATCAAGGTTCCATTTATTTTTTACTTGGTGCTCATCTCAATGTTTTATGCTAGAGGATATGAAAGCTAACATAAGCTCTCTCATAGCTATTAGTTTGATTACTTTGAAATTATACTTGCCCTTGGATTCACTAAGAAAATATCATGACCAACACAAACATAAATTTAGTTGGTGATGAAGATTGAAGAAACTTTGCTATAGATACCCATTTCAGTTAACCTATTTCAGTTAACCTTGATTTTACCACTTAGATCCCTTTCAAAGGAATTAAGATTTTGTAAATCAAATATCACGTAATTTTTTATTTCTTGTATTCTTTTGTCCCTCAATGGCTCAATATTGTTATTAGTCTGTGACCATTGTTGGACCTATTATCCACTTTTCTAAGAATATGTCGCTTGTAAATTACCAAGGAGAAAGATATCATTGTAAATTGTTTGCAGTTGTACGATGATTGTTCTGAAGTATGTATAATATACGTCTCAATTCTATTCATTACCAATCGCAATAGCGCAGACATTCCTTTAGTTCGGTAGACCTTCACCAATTCAGGCCTAGTTCAAATGACATCACATGAACACGAGCAAATTGTAAACAGGAAGTGCAGTTCTTTCTGCTTTTAGTAGTAATCTCAAGCTGCTTAGAGGTAATTATAGTACATCAATGTATAATAATCGGTTTTTGTTACCGCATTCAGCAGGCTGAGTGGGTTGTTTGTCATGTTTTCCAAAAGAGTATCAAAGCCAAAAAGTTTTCCTCACCAATCACGTGGATTAAACACCTATCACCTTGACTTGGTCCCAAGTAAATTATCCCTACCTGGAATGGAATCCCAAGTAAATTACCCTGTTGATGGCGGAGGTTGCTTCACAATATGAGGGTTAAACTTGAATCTCGGAGGAGCTGCCACCAAATCATCCGATCATGAACCAACTAGAGGTGACCTCTTTTACGATGACTACCATTTGCTGCAGAAGCTAACTATGGTGTAGAAATAATTAATTCAAATGAATCAAGAAGGTACATTGGGGTCGATCATTGCATGGACTTAGATAACTACTGCCAGTGTACTAAATAATCAAGCAACGAGATTCAGAAGAGCAAAGTACGTAGAAAATTTTGTCGATATAGGTTATAACAAATTGAGTATTTTTAGCTCCAGGAGCTTTTGTTTTGATATATAAGCAAGCACCCTGTTAGGTGGCAGCGATCCAACGTTGATTAGCCTGCACTATGAGGCAGTGGACTCTCCGGCTTGTTGAGCAGTTTTACTTCAAATGATAACAACTTATATGTAATTTGTGATAATTATTCATGTTTTATCTTTCTAGGGATTCTTATTGCTAGGATATATAGGCATGAAAACCTCTTTTGTATCTCACAAAAGGGAAGTATTTTTGTCTCAGAAATCGATCGATCCTATTATCTTTTGTCATGCACTCTTAAAACTATCAGTGCATTCTTGTGCGATTCAATTCTAGCGGAAAGGATTGATTATTATCGATTCATAATTTATATTACAGCTCAAGAAATAGGTTTTGACAATCCTTTAAAATATAAGATATGGTTAAATATAATAATTTCTCTTATAATTGAACTCGTTTTCACTTTGTCTCCTAAAATTTTAGAATTATCACAATTCCTCTTATTTTTAATTATGGATTTCAAAAGCTACCTTACTATCAATGGTAGTTTAAGTATTTAGGGATGGTAATAGACTGACTCATTGGTCCAAATTTTGGTGTTTTTAATGCGTCGACTTAGGCTGATCAATCGTTTTGTTTAGAAGAGTTAAGTCTCCGGTAGGCCGGAGCCTAGACAGTCCAAGTCTGGATTCAATTAAAAAAAGACATATTATATTTTTAATTTTAAAGAAAGTTTAATTTAAAAAGATTTACGAGGTTGGCCTATAAACCGGACCATTGCCATCCCTACAAGCATTTATGAAAATTAGCAGTTTACATGTTGAATAATTATTATAAGTAAGACCAAATCATTTTTAAAAAATAAAACGATTCCCTATATGACATTATTGTATGGTAATCCAAGTGTATTTCTTAAGTGACATCGATTTGACTTGTAAATTATGCGTGTATATTTGATCTGAATGCAATATCCATTACAACAAAAGGGACCTTTACTCCTTGGATATGGAATTTTATAACTTGAAAAATAGCTTCATTAAATCCTTCCAATTCTATAAGAAAGTAGTTAAATCTAAATGGAATCATTCTCTTAAAAGCTCTGTAGATTTCTTGTATAAGAATAGGTGAATGATTATGGAATCTTAGTTCCATAAAACGTGCTCTACTCTCAATGAATCTTGACAACTATTCATTATTAACTAGTACTCTATCTGATTTCTTGCTTATTAATCATCTGAAACTTTGCTTATTACTCTATTAACAAAGCCATCCTTTAAACCTCATATTAGTTATTAACACAGTCTCTAAAATCTTCTGTATGGTTTCCGTCACTCACATTTCCTTCAGCTTTAGATATGTAAATGGTGCTATTGAAGTACCCAATGATAATCCAAGGATCCTGGATTGTTGCTTGTAAGCTTGAGATGCTTCCCCACAATAGTTTCCTTTGGAAGTTGTACACAGAGGTAACTGCTATCATCGTGATATTCTCCTGGATAAACTCAACCGTCAGGTGAACCAATTAATCACTTGGTCTAAATTACTTACTCTTGCTGTACTCGTATCATAGGCTATGATTATTCGACCGCAATGATAGCGTTAATGATTAAAAAATAAAGACACCTTAGTGCTTCAGCTTAATCATATTTTCCCGGCATAGTTTTGTTTTCAAAAAATCTGTTATAGCAGGTTTGAATTCCAATACAGAACCTCCCAACAATCATTGTTTCTTTGGACAACTAATGCCCCCTTTAGATACGAGGCTACTGTTGATATGGAGACGGGCACTTAGTAGAAGGTCCCTTGGATCTTCTCTCTCAAAGACTTCTATTATTAAGCTTTTAAGTCATCCTCTTTTGGTACCAGACCTGTTCCATTCAAAGATGACATTTGAGGTTCATATTGTTTTGGAATAACATTAACAATTTCTTGCTCTACTGGCCTTGTTTCTTTACTGTTGAGATGGTTTTCTCCATCATCTGCTTAAGCTACTAACTCCTGGCTCAGTAATCCCTTGGTTTTCCCTAAATCTTCTTAAAGCTACTGACTCCATTGCTGGCTCAATAGTCATCTCAATAATCCCTTTCGCATCTGAAAGTTCCTCTCCTTTCCTCCGCATTAGCCATCTCCTTTTCATTGCTCTCTCTTCCAACCAATTCTTTGAAATCACCTCTATCAAATTTGCAGACCGTTGGCCTCCACTGTTTCCCCCTCCTAATTTAAGGAAGGTTTCTAAGGAAGGTTTCCATGATAGAAAGCTATACTCTTCAAACATTTTATAAATCCTTCTCTAGCCAACACACATTCTTGCATACTCCATCCCCTTACTTATGAAAACTTGCAACATTAGTTGACCAATATTCCAAAGCCACGTTATGTAAATTTATCCAAATTGGAACACTCCAATTTGACAATTTTCAGGCTCATCCCGGTTTCCATTGGGGGTTTAAAAAAAAAAACTCGTTGCTATACTCGATTTCAGCTTGCAAAGCAACGAATATGGTTCTAAGAACGCAGTTTTCATAAGAAGTACAAAAGCAGAGGGCGAAGAGAGGACAGACGCCAGACAAAATGAACAAAATTGCAGGAAAAACAAACCATCTTTGAAATTAACAATTACGGTGTAAAAAAGGCACAAGAATATGGCTCTAATAACTTTTTTGATGTATCAAAAGGAAAATTGGTCTAGCAGTGGCCTTAGCATATAATTTATGGTTCATGGTCTACTTCAAATTTGAATCGTGATAAACAAAAGATAAACTAGATTACAACTCGTAACTACATTGTAACAGAAATGCCCTGCGTACCATCTAAAACTCGGGGTGTCTAATTCCGCAGCGTGAAAAAGTTCTTCTATTTCACATAGACCAAAAACATTTTTTTAAAAAAATTGGTGTGCCAAAGCTTCATGAACAACAACGACGAGACCTGAACCTGAGTGGGACTTCCGGGCCCCAAAAGCCAAGCAAAGAGCACTAGTAATATCTGCAAGAAATAGAAACGAACATTTGTGTGGAATTAATATTTAGCCAGCAACAGAACCTAACGTGTAAATAGAACGACCATATGAACTAATACTGGCACAACCTTTGCATTGCACTGCAGTTTACATGCTTAATAGAAAGAAGTGAAAACCGAACTGCATGACAGTTCACGAGAACACCAGTCCCTCCATCTTGACCATTCTTAGCCTGCTTGGCTAGTGCACCTTTTCCTTCTTAATTTGTTATTGTCATTTTCATAAAACATTTCAAAGAAAAACCCCATGGAAGCTTAATCAGATAATACAAGTTAATACACTTCCACAGAAAAACTAACAAATTAGTAGTTGATCAAAGAGGTTCAATTTTTCAGATAAACTGTTCATTCGCAGAAGGTATCAAGCTTGCTCTATAAAGGTGATGCATGAAAGTAATAATTGCATTTATATGATTATGAAGCATACCTCAAATATTTTCTAAAAGAAAAGGACGCAGCAGACAACCTCATGGCATCTTACTTTTCCGGATGCCCCCGTTTAGCCTTGCGACGTGAGTGGTTATTAGCATTTCGTGTGGGTTTCTTTGCCTTTTTGCTGGATCAGTAGAAAACCATACAAATGAAAGCATGAATGAAAACAAATATTTTGTGGAAGTATAGTTTTCGTAAAATGTGGAGGGAATTTCTCATTAAATTTGATAATTCCTAGGAATACTGACCAGAAAATAGCTGAACAAATTCTAGACAAAATGATCACAGGTAAGGCTAATAAAGCAGAGGCCTGTAGAATTCAAAAATCAAAAAGTTAAAAATTCTATAAGATATATGTTAGTTTCCGTACAAGTACAATGGTAAAATAGACGACAAAGTAAGCCTACCGCAAACCAAACCAACTCTTTAGTTGCAAATGCTCTTGTAAGCTCGTGCCTTTTCAGTGTTTCTTGAACAGTACCTTGCATCTTAGCCAAAATTATAGATGATAAGGTCTTTAACATGCAAAGTAAAGTACTTCAAATACAGAATTCAGATTACTTCTCATAATCGCAAAGAAACAAAGTAAACAATTCAAGTTATCAATATGATTGTATTGAATATTGCATCACAGCAATGTCATGAACCATAATTGATACCTGATGGTGGTACATGGTTGCAGATTCTAGAAATTTCCCATAAGCACGAATTGCCTCTTTTGTGTAGGGCTTCAATGCCACCCTAACCTTATCAGCATGAGGTTTTGTCACTGTGGCAACCTGATCAATGTACGGCTTACTAAACTTTTTAGCTTCCTGTAATAATATAACCTTTTTAGAAGAATATTAAACAACCAATGAAAAGGTGCATAACATTAAAACAGTCAGATTACCTGAAAGTAAGGATCAACTACTTCATGTGCTCTAATAACATGAGGAGTTATGGCAGTTTTTGAGGCCTTGTATGCTTCAAATGTTTTTGTTTTAAGTGAATGCACATGTGGCTTAACATGAGTTGATACCACCAGCCATTGCTCCTTTGCAGCAGGGATCCATCTCTTCAGAAAAAGAACAAAGATCAAATAGAAGCAGTTTTCCAGAAATTTTAGAGCATTAAGCAAGATAACAATGATCAATTTGAAACCAAAATGTGTGGATAGAAATCCTGCTGTACTAATAGTCCAGAACCACTAATCCACTCAAAGAATAAATTTCATTAAGACTATCCCCCTTCAATATATTTTGGCTTAAATCTCTACCCAGTTGCATGAAAAGAGTATGAGATATGTAGATAGCCATATAAAAAATAGGCCTTACCTTTTAATGAAGTAACTAAGCCACATAACATGAATTAGGGAAAGGAGAAAGAGAGCTTACACTTTTGATTGTTTCCACATGTGGCTCAGCCCACTTTTCAGCTTGGGCCTTCTTCTCCAGGGCCTAAAACAAATTCAAACACAGTGCTTTTACTACTAAATCACTTTTATGGCTAGAAGAGAAAGGTGTGATCCAGAACATCTCGCATTCATCATACATCCATGCTCTAGGAGTAAAGAGAGTCTCTAGGAGGAGCCACTGAAAAAGAACAGAAAGAAAATACCTTTTGCATCACCAACTCCATGGCAGGTTTTCCATGCTTATGCCAATGTACCTGTGCCGAAGACTGCAAAATTAATATGATAAAACAAGTTTTTTTTTCGAGAAAAGATACCAATTTTCCTAATCATATTACCTGCAAGTAAAGCAGTCTGACAGCAAGCCAAGGTGGGAGCCATGCACCATGAACCTGACAATATAACAGTACTGAATCAGAACCTAATATCTAATCTGTTAATTAATCGAGAAAAAAGATAACCATGATATCTGATCTTTTGTTGAATCCCAACCGATCTGTTACCACAGTTATATAAATAAAAGGGGGCACAACGAAGGACAAATCCTATGAAACTTATGAAGAGCAATACAAGAAGCAAAGCATATGAAACGTCCTTAGATGAAGCCACTGCCACAATTATCAAGGCTAAACTGGAAGTTCTGGATTTCATTTGATGTCTTAAGAAAGCTTCATTTGTCGTCAAGAGTGTCAAAGCTAACTTTTAATTCAATATAGAGTTACAAGGCAATAAACGGTCCAAATTGCTTAAGTGTACTATTGAGTTGCCTATTCAATCTATTAGCTATAAAATACTAACTCTATGTGTACCCCTAGCTCTAAGTGTGATTTGTATACTTCCTTGGTATTTTCATACATGAACCAGACCTTTCAGCATGCTAGATCATAGCTAAAAAGAAATATAAAAAACATAAATGAGAACTGCTTCAGAATGAAATACATAAAATAATTACCTCCATTAACTCTTTAGTTTTTGAAGTTGTCTCAAACTTTGCCTTCATCATTTCTTCCTAAAGAAGCAGATGATCAAGAAAAAAAAAACTGCATCTGAGAACCATAAATCTCAGAATCAGTGTAAAATGAAGTTTGCAAGTTAACAAATACCTCAGCATCCTTAAGAGCACGCTCCGTTTTACGAAGTTTGCTCTTCTGTTCATCGTTAGTCTTTTGAAGCTGTAAAAAGTATATAATCACATCATTACATGTCTTTGAAGTACCACATTGTTCAATCATTACAAACAAGAAAAAATAGAAATGCACACGACCTAGCCTGAGCAGAATGTAGTACTGCCAAAAGAAATCAATCACTAAGTCGAAATATTGAAAAAATCATAAACGAAGACATGAACACAGCCCCAAGTGCAAAGTTAAAAGGGTCATTTGCCTTGGGGTTCACCAATTACACGCTACTTCATAAATGGTCAACGTGTAATTTGAAAAGTCCTGTCCATGAATCCATCAGCTGATGGCAGATATACTTGATCAGGAAAATGAAAATGATAGAAACTAAAAGAAATTAATTTTAGTTCTCCATAATTTCTAGTAGGGTATTGGGCTTACACTGTCAATTTTTAAGAGCAATATATCTACTTTCTTCTCAGCTGCAAGAATCCGGGATTCCAGTGCTTCTTTCACCCTTTGATGTGTTTCCACTTCCTTTTTAAGTTTATCAATCTGCATGGAGAAGTGGCATCAGAAAGCTGCATAGTTCTTCCAAGATCAAAAGATCATCATGCTAGATGTGTCATAACCTGCTTCTCTAGTTCACCAGCCCTAGCATGTGCTTTTCCAACCTGTTCTGCAGCATCTAGCTTCCCCTTTTTCTGCTTCACAACAGGAACCGACATCATTTCATATTTAATAAGAAAGTTGAGACAAGGCTCTTCACGCATGCAAATTCAAATACCATACCTGTAGTGATGAGACCTCATCTTGCAAGGATGCAATGGTATCCAACTTATCTTGAATGATTTTCTCTTTCTGTGTTATTGCCTCGTCTTTGCTTTTCAGTTCTTTGGCTTTGTTATCAATGCTGGATTCTTCATCACACAAACAATACCAAACACATGATAAAATCAGTGGCCTTTCCCACGAAATAAAATAAAATTGGTAATCAGTGTATAATTCAAGTAAAAGTGAGTTTCCACCAACAGATCAGATATGAGTTTCTATGCTCTATCAAAAGCAAACGCTTTCTTGATATAGCACTTAGTTGACTTTCAATACGTTACTCAACATAAGCAAAGATATTCAACTTCAGATTAATGCAAGTCAACCTGTAAAATATTAAACAGGAACAGATAATCAATTTCGAATTCACAAACTACATATTAACAACGACCAAGCCAGAAGCATATGTTTGGGATCAATAAATACAGTTTCAGCAACACTAAGAAGTATAATTTGGAAAACTTTAAACTTTGCTTGAGCAACTCAATTTTCAATGCCCCATATGTCCAATCTAAAGTTGAAACGCAAAAAAAAAAGGAGGGAGAAATTCAAGATTTGGATAACTTTCTAAGTCAAGGCCAAACTAATTTAGCAAAACAGAAAGTAAAAAGAGCAAACTTGAGAAAATTAACCTAGGACATGGATCCTAGACTTGAGTTGCTCAAGTTCGATCTTCGAGACCGAGGTATCGACGCCCTCAGGAACACCGACTTGCAAAGCCGGTTCATCGTGAAAGCCTTCAACAGCAACGTCAGCCGTCACGAGAGTTAAAATTAGCGCAAGAAGGAGAGAGAAGACCGCGAGCTTCGAGGCCGCCATGGAAAGCACCGAAACTCTCAGAGCGGCGGAAAGAGAGGGGTGTATGATCTTACTTGAATATGATATTTTTTCTAATTCAAGACGTGGAAGGGAAGTGGGTGATTATTCCTTTTTTTCAATATATATATTTGATCTCGGGAGATAAATATACAGACACGTGTCTAGAATGAATGAATGTAATGGGACAGGAACTAGGACTAGATGTGGCGTGGACAAACAGCAGTTTTGCAGAGATTGGTGCGCAACACGAGAGGGGTAGGGTAGGTGGGTTGGGAGTAATTGGCATAAGAAACGTAGACAATGGAATTTAATAACGTCTATTTTCCTGATATTAGTAAAACAATTAGAGGATAGGTGGCGTGACCAGGATACACTTATTCTAATAATCTTCTTGGTTGTACCGCAAGCTAAAACTGCATACTTTTGGTGTTCCTAGTGGACTGCAATCGCTAAAATACCAACAGCTACTTAAATAATAACGAGATGATCCAGGTGGTTTTTAAGATTGGGGAGGTACATTAAAAACAGGCTATACTTCAACGCTAGTTGGGCCCACATAAACAAATCATTTACACTTGAAAATAACTGGAAAAGAGTGGCATTGCAATGGGAATAAACTCTTAATTAAGTTCGAATTTCAGTTGGACTTAGATTAGAAGCTATCATTGCTATCTTTCTTTCCTTTTAAAAATCAATTGAAGATCGAAATAAAAAAGAGGGAAGATATGATATCATATTATTGGATCTGTCCATAATTATAAGTCCACAAATATTGATCAATATTTGAATTATTTTATTGGGAATTCCAAAAAGTCGGTCATGTATAAGAAATGTTAGTCATGCATAGAAAAATGATATTTTACACATTGAAGATGGAAAAGTTTTGAAAGACTTCACAGGTCGGGGAAGAGATGTGTTTTATCAATTCATTCCAACCAAAACAGATATTCACTTCGAGTGAATAAGTTTGAGAAGAACATCTCTCCAACTTGAGTGTACGTGCTTCATGAAATTACGTATATGATACGTCAAGTTGTTATTTTGCTTTTTGAATAAGTGTCGTTATGGCCCTTAAGAATAGGAACTAAGTAGTTATTTAATTTCCATTATCTTAATAACTTCCATTTATGTTAGTAGTTTTAGAATAGGATTAGTGGGTTGCTAAAATTAAGGAACAGTAGTAGTTATCTCCTTGTATTTAAATGTTTGAACTAATTGAATGAGGGTATGAGAAGTTTAATTAAAACACTTGTGGTTCATTATCACCTTGAGTAGAATTCATGTGGTTTAATTCTCACCCGAAGCAGAATTTTATATCTTCATTGTTTTTGATCCTATCAATTGGTATCAGAGCCATGGCAACTAACAAGGAAAGAATTGAAAATCTTGAAGCAGCCTTTGGACAGCTTCAAAATGATATGAGCAAGATGGAGCTTGGCATCACTGAAAGATTGCAGCGGATTGAAGCAGCAGTAACAAAATTTTCTGAGATGGCGCTTCCTAGTAGAGATGGAGCCAGCGGCGCTGGTGATCGTAACAGTCAGGTTCGCATTAACAGAGAAGAATCCTGAGATGGAGGAAGGTCAATCTTTTCTTCTAAGCTAACAAAACTTGAATTTCCTAAATATTCCGGTGACGATCCCATAGAATGGTTCACCCGAGTGGATCAATTCGTTGAATATCAAGGAACCGTAACCGAGGAAAAAGTATCTCTTGCTTCCTATCACCTTCATGGGGAAGCAAACACATGGTGGCAGTGGCTACGTCGCACATTCACGAAAGAGGGAACAACACTGACATGGGAACTCTTTGTGGAGGAACTATGGGCTCGTTTTGGTCCTACTGAATTTGAGGATTTAGACGAAACTTTGTCGAAAATAATACAAACAGGGTCCTTGCGTGACTACCAGAAGGAATTCGAAAGATTGGGAAATCAAGTGCGGGGATGGTCTCAAAAATCTTTAGTAGGCACCTTTATGGGAGGATTGAAGCCGGAAATTGCTGAAGGTATCCGAATGTTCAAACCAAAATCTTTAAAAAAAGCTATTAGTTTTGCTCGAATGCGTGATGAACAATTAAATCGTCAATATAAATTTATCAATTCAGTACAATCAGGTCACGCCCAAGCTGATCTTGCATCTCCAACGAAAGCAATCGCACCTTCGTCCATGAAACGCCTAACTTGGGATGAAATGCAGAAACGGCGAGCCCAAGGATTATGCTTCAACTGTGATGAAAAATTTCTACCAAGTCATCGTTGTAAAGGACCACAACAACTATTGTTAAAAGGCAGCAATGAATTAAATGACGATGAAGAAATCCGTGGAAGAGTTCATCAATTTGAACCTTGAGGACAAGGTTCCTCTAGATGGGGAGGGTAATGATAGGTCAAGTTGTTATTTTTCTTTTTGAATAAGTGCCATTATGGCCCTTAAGAATAGGAACTAAGTAGTTATTTAATTTCCATTATCGTAGTAACTTCCATTTATGTTAGTAGTTTTAGAATAGGATTAGTGGGTTGCTAAAATTAAGGAGCAATACTAGTTATCTCCTAGTATTTAAATGTTTGAACTAATTGAATAAGGGTATGAGAAGTTTAATTAAAACACTTGTGGTTCATTCTCACCCTAAGTAGAATTCTTGTGGTTTAATTCTCACCTGAAGCAGAATTTTATATCTTCATTGTTCTTGATCCTATCAGTATAAGAGAGATTCTCATTATAATCCAACTCTCTACTGGAAAAAGTTTTATCACACCTTCAGTCCTATAAATATTTTATTCATTTTGCATGATTTTTCACTTAAAAAGTTCTAGTATTCTCCTTTTATTTCGTTACCTATTTTTCATAGTGTTTTTAAGTGCCCATTTTAATAATACAAAGAGGAAAAATCATAGCTTCAATATTATTGCATTTTTATATAGTCGTATTATTTCTTTATTTTAAAGGAGTCAGTTTCTTGTGTGATTTAAGATAAAGGATTCGATCACTCATGACAGTAACGTGTTTGAAAAACCGAAGGGGGTTATTTATTTTGCAAACTTTCTGTAAACTTCTTTGGCACCAACAAAATAAAAACAATCAAAATCGAAATAATAAAAATACTAGAAATTTATTAACGCAGTTCGGCACTCCTTGCCTACGTCTGCGGGGCCCTTATCCAGCTTAATACTTTCACGAAAGTACAATAGATTTACCCTCGGCTTTACTGAGCCGACACCACTCAACCCTTGACACTATCACTCAACCTCACTTCCCGTAAAAGATTTTCACACTCAATAGTACGACCGCCTCGTACTAACCTCAATAGAGGATTTTTCTATACCACTCTTAATCAAAGATAATTAATCAAACAATTAAGGAATAACTCAAGTGAATAAAATAACTAGAAACAAAACTGAAAACACTTGAGACAAAAGAAAAAAACAACTTCTCGAAAAGTTAAGCTCCATTGAAATAAATCTGGAAGTTGTCGCAACAATAATAGGCTGATTCACATAAACACCAATAATTCACTTTAATATGCTCAATAATGAAAGACGTCTGCAACGTCAACCCTTACTCACAAAACTCCTTCACCGTGGCTCACACAACCCATCAAACGTTGTTCAGCTCCATTCACCCACATACACCTCAACCGCAGTGTCTATTTCATTGAATAATTAACACACATATTGCTTCTGTTCCACGCACATACAGCAACTCAATTGCCATACGTTAACCACTGCAGCAGTTTCACCACACAAATGACTCACACACGAAGGACTGCAGCATATATTCAATCAGCTCACATATGCACACAGCCGCCACTGTGAGACCAAAAACAAAACCCAGATCGTTATCTTCCAGGTATCCACATATACGCAGCCAGCAATTGATGTTTACACACATACACGTGACTTCCATTCCAAGGCTGCACCCAATACTCCGTAAGTCACATACATAATGCTTTATTCAGCTCAAAATCATCATATACGTAGCTAGTCAAAAACCTACTTCATAGATATGTGACTCCACTACTTCAGTAACATACACATCCCACTAGGCTTCTTACACTGACGTGTGTTCATAGACTTCAATTTAAACACCAATTGTGGAGATTCATTAAAACACCAACTGTGATGTATGTGTATGACCCCAACTCAACCAAGTTAAAAGAGTCTATGTGTACCACGCAATTTCAAATCCTAATTCCAATACTCAACATCTAATTAATACACATCTTATTTTCTTCATTTATATGTCCAATTTAAAATGCCAAAACTACAAAAGGAATATATAAAATATATCCTAACAGTGTTCAAACTGGCATAAATCTATTCATGTTGGAAACCAATGATTGATGATTATTTGTATTGTAAAGATTTATATGAGCCAATTACTAATTCTAGTAATCTAGAGAGAAAGAATGATGATAGTGAATGAAAACTATTGAATCAAAAGTCGTGGCTATGGTCCAAAATATATACATTGAAGTTTGTTCAAATATATGTCAAATATTGTTAAAGCTTGAATCAATAATTTAAAAGAAGACGCTATGAAATAAGGCTCATCTAGTGAGACGACCGGTGAAGTTAGAATACAAAGATGACCAAAATATGATAGAGCAATTGAATAATTTCAAGAGACTTTTTAACAAGTTATCAAAAGTAGAAATAACAATTAATGATTAGCTGCAAGGACTACTTCTTCTCAATTCATTACTTCAGAGTTAGTATACAATTGTTGTCACTTGCAATAACTCCATTTCAGATGGAGGATAAGAATAGATATTTAAGTGATATTCTTTTGAATGAAGAAGCCAAAAGAAAAGAAAGTGATTCCATAGGGAATTTAAAGGTAAATATGTTGAGGAAGAAGTGAGAAATAAGGAAGAAATAAAGCTCAAGATTAATCAAGAGGAAGATCAAATTCAAATTCCAAACTTTTTTTATATTATTGTGAAAAACCAGGCCATGAGAAATTTGAGTGTCAAATCTATAAGAGAGATCAAAAGGAAAGAAAATAAAGCCAGATCAGTTGAACAAAAAATGAAAAAGATAGAAATCTCACCACTATGGCCACGTAAGAATATATTTTCTTCATTAATATTGATGATGATCTTAATCTGACATATAATGATGATCCATGGATTATTGATTTTGATGCCTCCATTTATGTCAACCTATATAAAAGTTTCTTCTCATCCTACAAACATGGAGATTTTCATATTGCCATGATAGTAAATGAAGAAAAAATGTCATATTGTTAACATGGATGATGTCATCTTAACAATAAGTTTGGATTTTGAGCTTATACTAAAGGATGTGATGCATGTTTTAGATTTACACCTTAATCTTATCTTAGTAGGAAAACTCAATGATGATAGTTTTGAACGTTACCATTGAAGTGACAAATGGAAGATTAGTGAAGGTAATTGTGATTGTGGCTCGAGGAAGAAAAGAAGGATCTTTGTATGTGATGTGAGGAAAATTATGTAGAAAGGAGATAGATGTTGTTGATTATAAAGATTTGGAGTTATAGCATAAAAGTCTTAGACATATAAGTAAAAAGAGATTACAAATCCTTGCTTATAAGTGAAAGGAGAAAATTTTGATCCTTACATTAGTTTTTTAAACAGAAAACATCATAAAGTTTTATTTTCTAAACTTGCACAACTTATAAAGAGAAAATGTGTTCTTGATTTGGTTTGTGTAGAAGTTTGTTCAGTGAATGAAAATTTATTCGGTGATGTATTATACGTTGTTACTTTTATTGTTGAATTCTTGAGAAAATTTTAGGCATTTTTATTAAAATAAAAAAAAACCTAGTAACTAAAGCATTCTAGGAGTTCTATGCTAGAGTGGAATGAGAGGCCAGATAGAAATTAAAGTGTGTATAAGAAGATAATGGCGGATAGTATCAAAGTTATATATATTTGTTCAATGAATGAAAAATTACTTAGTGATGCATTATAATTTGTTATTTTATTAACGAATTTTTTAGAAGAGTCTAGGCCTTTTTATTGAAATCAAGAGATCAGATAACTGATGCTTCCATCCTGGAGTGGAATGAGAGACTGGTTAGAAATTAAAGTGTGCATAAGCTGATAATGGTGGAGAGTATCAAAGTCCCCTTAAAGAATATTGTAGATCCTACAGTATCAGACTTGAAAAGACACCACCTAGGACATTAGTATTATCAAAAGAATGAACCATGCCATTAGAGAAAGGGTTTGATGTATGCTTTCTCATGCTAAGCTATCCCAGTCATTCTAGGGTGAGGTCGTAATGACTACCATCAACATTGTCAATCTTTCACCATGACTCTTTTTTAATGGAATTTGCCCCAGAGGAAGTTTGGTTTTGGAAAGAGAATTTCCTATAATCATTTAAAAGCATTTGGGTGTCAGGCATTTGTTTATATTCATAAGGATGAATGAGCCATGCTAAATGTAAAGACCTAGTAGTGCATTTACCTTGGGATTCTAAAATATAAATGTGTTTTTAATGATTTTTCACTATTGGATTATGAATATTTTCCTTAGATAAGATTTAACTGAGTTTTACAGATTATATAGGTAACAATATGTCCAACACAAATTTATGTTTACCTTATCTTACAAAACACTCCTACATGCGACAATAGAGACACATACATAAAGTGAGCCAACAACTAAGGAGCCAATAGTTACTGATAATAATTAATAACTAATAATTATTATTGACATTTGATAAGTCTTGATATATGTTATCATTATGGGAGTACTAATTATCCTAATTTTCTTCTTTTTCGTTAGTTTTCCAGTTTTCATTATTTTTGTATGCTGTATATATTGAGGATAATGTACAACTTAAGTGCAAAGGAGTGATTACCTTAAGCCTTAGTTTATTTATAAGCATTCAATCCAATCGCATTTAGCTTAGTAAGTGAAAATTCTAGGAAATTAGGCAAGCAAATTGAGGTGGTTGAGTTAATCTATTATAAGTGATATTATCTTATGCATTGATTACATTAGGTTAATAGATGTGACTTGTAGTGATTAGTTTAGTGAAACTTATTAAATAGTCTTGATAATGATGCTCAAATTAAGTAATAAGTTGAATGTCTAATGTTTGACACATTTTGAATTTTTTGAGTGTGGATTCATGAGTGACTAATTAGTCCATTCAATCGTGAATTACTAAAAAAATGCATAAATAAATTCTACTCCATTAATTTTGATATAATTAATGGGACAAAGTTATAAGAGATGGTAAAAGGCATTCATAACTAGGTGTTTAACCTCTCATATAAAGATTTGGGTGAAATTTCATCCAAGCCAATCATGCTCATTAAAAAAATTCAAATAAAATTGATTATATTTTTTACTATTACTTATCAAATACTTCTTGTCTTAAACTTTTTTCTCTTTTTATGTCTACTTTGTATAGGTGACGTTATTTGAATTAAGTTGAATTTGAAAGATTATTTAGTTAGATTGAAATTCAGTATGTATTCTTATTTTTTCAAGATAAACCCATGTACTTAGAGGATCAACAATATAGAGTTTGGTCATCAAATAGTTAAATGACATGGGTGCAATATAAATATGTGTTGGGATTCATATTACCAGTGATTTTTACAAAGTTCAAAGATCTTTTTTGCATAATAAAAAGTGTAGGGCACTGTTATGATTACAATTTTTAACATAACAAAGACAAATTAGAGAAATTAGAGACAAAAGGGGTTTCCATTCAGATTAAATTTAAGAACTTCAAGATTTGAAGATTTATAAGAATAAGTTCTTTTATTTTGTTTCCTTTCTTGATTTTTGTTAGTTTATTTATCTTTATATAGATGAACTAAATTACGATAGATCTAGATAGGATGAACCTTCAAATGACTCAAGTTCTCTTGTGAATTGTTCATAACTATTTCTTGTGTTTGAATTAGAAAATATTTCATATATAAAAGTTGAGAAATTATATGTAAGAATACATATTGACATGAATAATACGAGTTGCATGAAATTCTATAGATATGATCACCTAAAACTTTTGTGTTAGAGTCAAATCTAATAAACAAATTCATAAAACAATTTAGTGTATTATTAAGAGTTTTGAATATAAAGAGATTGCAATCAATCGAATTAAAAGCAGTATATGTATTTCTTGAGACAACTGTGGTTGTAACATTAGGATCTCTATTAGTTTAAAAACTTAGGCTCAATAATTGAATCAAGATAAATTTAAACATATAAAAGTTTTAGGGGGATTTTATATTTAAATCTTGATTATCATTTGATTGTTTGTTCTTGTTATTTTCTTTAATTTGTTCCAGATATTTTTAAGTCAATAATTTGTTTTATTAGATTAGATAATTAAAAGATAGCTATTCCTAGTATTCATAGTCCTTGTAAGAATGATACTTGTATTCATTAGATTATATTATAAGAGCACAATAGATACAATTTGTAAGAATGATACTCGTATTCACTAGATTATATTATACGAGCAATAGATGCACTTGCTTTATTGATCTTTAGTATTGTTTAGATCATAAATATTAATTGTCAATATCTCTTAAACTTGAGCGTGTATGTTTTACAAAATTATATGTATGAGGTAGAAGTTCTATCAAACCTATAATCCCATAAATTTTTTCCTTCATTTTAAGGAAATTTTCACGTAAAAATTATGATCTCCTTCTACTTCTTTACTTACTTTCATATTATTTTAAGAGTCCATTTTAATCATATAAAGAGGAAAAGTTATAGCTTTCACAATATCATGTTTTTCCTAACATATGTAACTTATGTTAATATATTTTAAAATTGAAATTATATCTTGAAAAATATAAGAAAAATAATTTGTTATAAATTTACTTTTTTTAATGTTAAGCTCAATAAATAATAATTGAAATTGTCTCCAACTTTTTAAAAAATAAAATAAACATAATTATAAAATAAGAACATTGTTATATATTTGACTCGAAGTTTAAAAATAGAAGCTTACATCGTAAACATGTTTAGTTACTTTAGTTAGCAATTTTAAAGTTTTAGAATATCATACTAATTCAATTGGAAATACTTAAATCAAATTACATCTCTCACATTAGCCAAATAATTAGAAAGATATTATTAATTCAAAATTTTGTCTCACCGATTTAATGTTCGAGCCAATTAGTGTTTACAATATACAATTTATGTAACTAATATATTTTAGAATTAATGTAAAAATAGGAATAATTACAACGTAAATTTATCTCTTTTATTGATTTAAATCATATAATTTGGTGTCAAACTTTTATTTATATTTTGCAATTTTCAATAATTCTCTCCGGTCAATTCTTTTACCTTAAAATTTAATATTTCATAATTACTACCTTTTCATCGCACTTTTGTAAAAGGTCTAACACCTTGAGAGTAAAATTCTATGGTAAAGTTTAGTACTGATAATAGAAGTAAATTATAAAATTAAGCTATTATCGATAAAGCAAAAGCACTTCTTTTAATAAACTAAGGTAGCGCTATCCCAATTTAAGGTTCTTATATAGGATTCTTTTATGATTTACTTTTAAATAAAACATAAAATTATTGAGGATAAGCTAAAAAAACTATATGAAAAAAGATTAGCATTGTCCGCTTTGTTACGTGCAAGAAAACTACCGAACAGGAAAGCTTCAAGGGACGATTATCAAGTGAGTTTCTGCTAATTAGAAATGGGTACTCGTTAACACTAGAGACATAAATGAGATATCCATATAAGTAGTGTAATATTTTCTTTAGTAGACACAATTCTAGTTCGCAATTAGAGGAGGGGAGAATGGAAGTATTTCACTCTTATATCTATAAAGGGGGGTTTCCAGTACTCTTCTTTTTCTTTGTTTACATATGTTTTGAAAACTATTTGTCTTTTTAAAGAAATAATATGATCTTGAATGGCCGTCTTTTCATGATCGTATAAATTAACAATCCACAAAATAGTAAGTTTATAATATGAAATGATATAAAAACGAGTTCCATTCATAAAAAAATTATTCCCTTGAAAAAGCGATATTAGTTAGTCTTTCTTTTTCTACAGTATATATAAATTAAAAAGATTTCATTCGACCAAAGATTTCGTTTTTAGTACTTTTTTTCCTTTTAGGTGGTTTTGTTAGAAACCAATCAAATCACGAGAGCAACGAAAAAAAATTTAAAGTTTTTTTTCCTGATCTTAATAACTGAATAATCTGAATAATTAAATTGATTCATAAAAAAAGAAATCATATTTGATTCGATTTTTCTGTTGAAATATTTCGAAAAATTTTCGATGTGTCAACTATGAGTTGTTTATCTGTCCAACATCTAACAGCATCTATAAAGCAATTTCTCAACCTTTGAAAAGAAAAAGCAAGAGTGTTAGCTGCCTTATGCTAATTCCTTATTTATAGGAAGAGCATTAGAGTTTTAATTTTTATTTAAATTAAATACCTTAATTATAATTAAAGACAAACTCTAATTATAATTAATTTAATGTTAATAAAATCAAATTTCTCATAATTGATCTCTAAAGTTTGATAATTAAATCAATTTCTATTAAAATTAAATACATCAATTATAA
>JAOQML010000197.1:21012909-21034883 GCA_027568935.1 Erythroxylum urbanii | reverse complement strand
AATTTCTTTAAAAATTAAGTTAAATTCCAAAATAGTCTTAATAATAATTTCTCCTTAAAAAAAATTTTCAAAAAATAGAAAAATGCTTTTTAATTTTATTAGGAATATAAACCAATTTAATTTCTATTAAATTAATTTAATTAAAAAAATTAAGGTTCTAAAAACATTAAAAATCAAATAAAAAGGTGTGGGAGACTATATGCACGCACCAGAACTCTCCGTAAGACGCGTGTACTACAGGTGACAAAGTCAACCTTGGACATTAACTAGCATGTGTTTTTTCACAGACGTTGTTTGCCAACGTGGACCTTGTGTTTAAAACTAGCCTCCTCCCCTCATTGCCACCTCTGCTATTCTTCCTCACCTGTGCTTTCAACTTCTCTGTCACCTCCTTCCAATCTCCCCGTTGTGTGTTTGTCTCCATCGCCTCCATCATGCAAAGGTTGAGGCCAAAAAGCCCACCATTCACCACGGCTTCATCACTGGTGTTTTGCCACTGATGAGTTACCCATTAACGACGGTCGTTGGTTTCGCCACTGATTCGGTTTTCAAAAAAGCAGTAAGAAAACATGCAAAACATCACATGTGCTAGTAAACCAGACGCACAAGCGAAAACAAACGCAAGCAGCAGACATGAATTAAAAATTTTCAGAATAGATAAAAGCGTACAATCAGAACAATGTACACATAGGCAATTTCCATAACAAAATAACTAGAAAACTTTCATCACTGTTTCGAGTTTAACTAAAACATAAACCCTTAATTTTTTATCAAATCAATAACAATCAGCTTTTAATTCAAGTTAAACAACTAAAGGGAGCTCTAATGTCACTTTTGGAAACCAACAGAGATAGAATCATAGATGCAACTAAAAAATAAAATTCGTAAGGTTTCTGATTAAATCTCGATATTGAAATCTTTCTAAGACCTTTCGATGTATCAACCATGAGCTATTTATGCATCCGGCCTTTAATAGTATCTATAAATCAGTTTCTTAACTCTTAAGAAGAAAAAGTAGGAGTGCTAGCTCCCCATTACTAATTCCCTTTTTATCAAAAAAGGATAAGAGTTTTTAATTTTTATTAAAATTAAATACCTCAATTATAATTAAAATCAAACTCTATTTATAATTAATTTAATTTAAATAAAATCAAATATCTTATATTTAATCCCCAAAGTTTCTCAAACTTTATGATTAAATCGATTTCTATTAAAATAAAATACATCAATATAATTAAAGTCTGATTCTAATTCTAATTAATTTAATTTTAGTAAAATCGAATATCTCATATTTGATCCCTAAAGTTTCTCAAACTTTATAATTAAGTCTAACTTAATTGAAATTAATTTTTCTTTTTTAAACTGCTCTATATGTGTGACTCACTAGGTTCTTAATATATTGACAATGATTATAAATTATAGTTCTAATTTATAATTATAATTAAATAAATTAAAACTCATGTAATTTATTTTTAATTCTCCAGTTAAACAATTTATAATTATAGATTAAGATTGATGTTTAGCAACACGTCATGACCACCCAAATATTATCAAAGTGATTTGACTTAACTCATCCATGCAATGTTATGATGCATAATTTAACCCTTTTATTATCCATTGTTCCAATTGGACAAAGTATGGATGTAGTGTCAACTATTTTGTATTTAATCATGTTTATTCTTGTTAATTAGTAATTAATTTATAATTGATATTTGAAAATACCTTTTTAAATGTCAGTTCACTCTGACCAGAGAATTCTATAAATCACTACTAATAAAAAATTAGAAAATTATCTCTAATTACTTTAGATTGACGAATCCTTTATTGACTGACGTGCAGTGCATTGTAACACTGCGACAGAATAAACTAAACCTGGTACTATAGTAGTGGTGAGTCTAGGTCGATCTTACAGAGAGTATTCGGTTAGCTTTTGAGATGAAATTAATTGGTGTTTAGGGTTTAGAAGTTAGGTTTTAGATAGGTTTAGTTTGGTTTAAAATAAGAAAATAAAATTAAATAAAACTAATAAATGCAAATTGAAGAACACATGTGAAAAATGATGAAAGTGGTGAATTCGTTAGGGACCTGGTTCTTTGGTTCAATCCCTAATTAAACATATTTCAGTGATTTGTTGTTCTCAGACATCTCCTAGAAACTATTAATCGTAGGTTAATCTATTAACCTGAGTTTTCTCTTCGATATTGTTTAATCAAGATACGATTGTTAATTAAATCAAACTACTGAATAACCTAAGATACAATCTCTAGATTCAATTAGGTAGTCGCATTACGACTTAGGAAAACCGATTAATCAAGGCAATAACCACATAAGATGTGTCATTTAACTTAGGTTATGTTATCTTTAATGATTACGAACCATTAGTCGCAACAAATGAATTTCAACATAACAATTACAAATTACATTTAATATTCTAGCAATGGGTTTGTAATAAAATGATCAAATGATCGCATAAAAACCATCTTTTCATAATAACTAAATCTATACACATTGGATAACATAATCAATATCTAAAGGGAGAAAGAAATTAACAAATATAAGGAGAAATACACTTAACTAGGTTGTTGGTGTTAATGTCACCTCCGAATCGGTATCGAGAAAGCTACAACTTCATAGGTCTCTCCATATGTGAGAGCTTCATCACCCTCTCTTCTTCAATCTCTAGAGAGCTCCTCTCCTTTTCCTTAGTCAAAAGCACACCTATTCTTTCATAACCTCATGAGTGTGAACATCTGGACACTCTCTCCGAATGAAAACACCAAAGATTTCATGACCTGCCATCACATAACTTCTATCTATTTATATTAAAGAGATAGGTAAAAGAGGGACACCTGGACTTCTCATAGGTGTGACATGTTTTGACACACCTGTGAGTAATTTGCCCATAAATGATGTCGTGGCCCCTTAGTTTCCAACCTTCCCACATATATAGCTATCCACCTTTTCGATTACTATCCAATGTCGCAACCATCACATGCTTTTTGTTCTCTTTTTTTTGAAAACTGGTGTGTGTAGCATCTCACTCATAGTAGACACCTTACATGCAAATCCATCACTCACGACTGTGTAGCAATTTCAACTTTTTTGTGGCCCTATTTTATCTTATTCTCCATCCGAAGTGTAGACTCACTCCACACATGTTTCTTATATTTAATAGTTAGGTTTTAATGCATGGGACAACTGGTTCCTTTGGTAGCATCATGTGTCTTCATCTTGTAATCCATGGTTGTTGTAATTCACTCACCACTGTGACAAAATTCTAGCGAGATGTGAGTGGTCTTTATGCTCTTCATTCTTCATCTTTTCTGGTAATTTCTTGTCTTCTTCTTGTTTTAATCTTCCTCATTCTTGTTCGATGAAGACAAGTGGATATAAATCTAACAAAAATGACTCAAATATAGTGCTTTCAACTTACTTTAACTTCTTTGCTTCCGAATTATGCCTAAAATCACATATGAGTCAAAGTGAGTATTTTAAGCAATTTCATATCATTAATCACTAAGTGTTATAGAATAATTATACAACAAATTAAGCACATATCATTGACTTACTCATCTATCTTAATATAGTTCATACTACATCCAAGTACTATCGACTAAATTATCTTCAGATAGTTCATAAGTAACATAAAAACATATTAATTCCTATATGAGATACCTTGGTAATCTCAAATCTAATGATTAATCATACAACTATCATTATAAGAAAATTCACAAACATATAAGTAATATGCAATTTGGGGTCCTTATAGTTAGGTCAGTTTAGTGAATTTATTCTTTAATAAGCACCAAAACATTAGTTTAAATATCATCATACTTTAATTTATGAGATAAATTACTGTCTTTATAAAAAAGAAACATAATGGTGTGCTAGCTTTATCTTTTCATCAATATCCTATCTTGCTAAAACTATAACTAGGAACATTTAAGAATAATACATAAATACAAATTAAATCTCATATTTATGATCTCATGATAATTTCAATTACATAGTAATTATTGTAGGGATTTTTCCTTTAGTCTTAAAACATTAAATGTAATTAATTTAATACATAAAGATAAAGAATGCCTTTTATTAATTAAAAAATAATGTCGTACTTCAAATTGCAATTAATCGTTTGGTTACAAGGGCATAAACCAATAAGTTCATCTATTAGAACATAAAATAAAAAAGGGAGTATGAAGATTGAGGATAGGATTGAAAACTGTTTGAAAAGAGCCTAGTATCATCAACTTTCTCAACAACCTAAAGTTTCCGTGTTACAAAAAGTAAAAGTTTTTTTATTAAAAGAATTGGATGAATTTCACTTATGTGGAAGAAATGTAACAAAGTTTTACAATACATGGACTACATTAGTACCATAGTCTCGTTATCAAAAAACACACTAAAATTGTACACAAAAAGAGAGCAGCTATGACACATCGTGTGTCATTCATCTGCTACCATCACCACGCTATGGTAAACAACCAGTTTTTCACAACTTTAATTAAACGCCCTATCACCACTGTTTCACTTGAGAAACTTATGGATATGGTGAAAGACTACTGTTGTACTATCTCCATCTGTGTAAATTCATTTAAGTGTATTTAACTTCCATTTTGCATGCAAAAAGGTAGTGGATTATCAACCCATTGCAAGATTAGGTTCTTCATAAGAAAAAGACATTCCTCGAGAAAACCAGGTAATTTTGCATGTCGCTACTTCATTCAAGAGTTGAAGCTTATATAGTTTAGTACATGTCGAATCTTTCTCTATTAGATCAATAGATACTCTAGGAGTTGGCAACATCATGGGATATGTGGTATTACCACTGAAGAGAGCAATATGTAATATGATTTTTTGACATATTTGCTTGCAAAATTGTTGTGTATCCAGAAAATGTGCCATGATGTTGACATCCCCAAAATGCCTTACACTTAGGTAAAAATTTCATCAGCTCTATTATGTTTTTTTTTGTGATTTTGATCATCCTACACTAGTTTATAGTTGGATTGCATGTTGAGATTGTTTGGGAAAATAATTGAAGTTGTATGAAGGGATAAAAATGGAGAAAATGTGACTACAAATGATAAAAGAAGAGGAGTTAGGAAAAGAGGAAAGGGTGAAGAAGATGACATCTTTTGAAAATTTAATTTGCACGTAGGGGTAGAATAGGAAATGCAAAAAGTGAAGGGGTAAATTTGGAATTTACTTCCAAAGGGTATTTTTGATATTAATTGAAATGGATGAGGGTAAAATAGGATTTTTAATTAGTTATTAGTATTTTAGTAATTATGGTGGTTAGGTTAGTAAGGATATTAGTTTTATAATTAAGAATAAAGTGGAAAAGGGAATAATTTTAGATTATTAAATGTATTTGAGTTGAAAATTTTCATAAATTAGTGTAATAGAATTTTGTAATCTCTTGGTCCGAAGGTTCGATTAAGGAGTAAATTGGACTATGAGTTAGTTGAGTCCAAAATTGAGGTAAGGATAACCTTGGACTTTAATTTTAAAATAGAATAATGTTTTGTTGTTAATAAATTATATTTTGAATTATTCATTAATTAAATTAATGATTGATAATTATATACATGAATTATGTTCATTTTATTTCACTAATAATTAACAAAATCAAGGTGTTTCATGTTTATATTTTTATATTTTGTTACATTTTCTACGATTAATTGATTATTAATTTGACAGAAAATGTGTTAATTAAATAGAGATTGGTTGAAAATATGTTGTGAATAATTGGTAAAAATTGAGAATTGGTGGCTTGCCTAGGATAGGCCATATTTGATGGTCTTAGATGGATAGATTGTATCGAATGAATGGGTGGTGGCTATGTATCTATCCGTGGAGTAGATATCGGAGCATGCTAAGTCCCGGGGATGTCTTGTGCTAATAGCTAGGTACTAGAGTGGTATCGGGATATCTCAAGTCTTAGGGATATCCTATGCTGATGGCTAGGTACTAAAGTGGTACTGGGGTACCAAGAGAGATTGAGGTACCCCATGTCAATATTTATACATTTGATTATGCTTCCATTTGGTGAGAGATTTTGATGAGATGACATGAGCCGACAAATCATTGAATGTACCTACTAGGTTAAGTAGGGCATTGAAAGTTTAGTTAATTATGGGAAAATTCATAGATGACATTTATATATTAATATTTGTGTTAATCATTGTTTGGTAAATTTTTGAGATGATAGTAATTGTTTGGATTAGTCTGTGTAATGCTACATATCTTTGTATTATATGTATGTTTTAATCTCTTGAATGAGTTCTATAATTATTTATTGAGTTATTTGATTTTAAGGGTATAATCGGTTACCCTTACTGAGTCGGCAGCTCACCTTTGCAATTATTTTTTAAGAGATCAAGTAATTGTCGATAACCCCAGTGTATGGGATTGACAGAGTGAAGATTAGGTGAGGCTAGTAGATTAATTAGGTAAAGTCATTTGATTGTATATATTTTTTAATGTGACAGTTTGGTTAGTTATGTTGTATAGAATATTTTTATATTTGACAAACAATCCTCTCTTTTGGAACTAATGAGGAATTTGATGATTAATTGTATGTTTTGAGAACTATTTGAATAATTGTGGTTTTAAGAATTTTGGAAGCATTACCTTAAGTGATATTAAAGCGAGTTTATGTTTTTAGGGATGTAGTGAGTGGAAAAAAAGAAAAAAGAAATTAATGATGTGTTCTTATCTTATCTAGGATGGCGTCAGAAGATGATAATGCTAGCCTTAAGTTACCTGGGGAATTGAGAATTTTGATCTGTGCTCTAGATGTGCCAGATTAGGGGGATGCCCAAGCGAATAGGGTAGGATGAGATGCGTCAATCCCACCACAGATGATGTAGTTCTTTAAGATAATATAGCAGGCTATTACTGTGGCTCCAACCCGAGTTGATTCTATGTTGGATCGTAACTATTAGTGGAACTGCAAGATGGGTGCAGTAGAGTTTTAAGGTACTACTAATCTTGGGAGGCTAAGGCATGGTGGGAGTACACAGAGATAATTTTAGACCGCCTAGAGTGTACTTTGGAAAGAAGGTTGCAGTACATTGTTTCCTTATTCTACGAAAATGCATTGACTTGGTGGAAGTCAGTGAAGAGATCTTATACGACTTGAGAGATGACTTAGTAGGAGTTCCATAAAGAGTTCAGAGATAAATACACCTCGCAGATTTATTAGGATCGAAAGAAGATGAAGTTCATGAGTTTTGTTCAGACAGAGGAGATGTTAATGGCTGATTATGAGGCTTATTTTGCAGCCTCGTCTAAGTATGTATTGGAGGTTGTGGCAAATCCAAAAAATAGATGTTATCAATTTGAGCAGGGTCTGAGAATGAATACATATTTGTTTGGGTTTGGGAGCTACTACTTCTGATTTCAAGAAGTTACTAAAGATTGCACTCAAAGCAGAGGATGTAATCAAATAAGTTAAAAGGAGAAAAGAGCCAAAAAGGGGGATTAGAGAGTCATTAAGGAGAGGGGATTTGATCTGTTAAAAGGAGAGCTACTCATATTGGTGCAGGGGGATCTAGGAGAGCCGATGGCATATTAAGTAGAAGTGGTAGTTTCTACCGATCTGTTGGAGATCGAGGAGCTGGTAAGGATTCAGGATAGTATAACACTGCTAATGCACCATCAGCTGGATCCAAAAGGCAGATGATCTTTTGATAAAGGAGTTAGAGGATTTTAGAGTTGTGCTACCAACGAAAGATTTCACAGAGGACCATGTTGGGGACCTACTAGGATCAATCAGACATGTTATATTTATAAAGAGTAGGGGAACTTACAGAGGAGTTGTTCGATAGTAAGGGGGAGTTCAGGAGTAAGGGTAGAGGAGATAGTATAGGGTTATTGGTGCCTTTGGTTCGAGCAGAGGTTTGGTTAGAACTAGTAGTAGAGATGGTGGTAGAGGAGTTGGACCTAGACTAGAAGTGGGTACAGGTACTGGTGGGACATCCGTAGCTTAAAGTCAAAATAAAGAGAGGATATACCATATAACGAGGGAGGAGGTACCTGCAGCCAACAATGTCATTTCTGTTACAATTTTATTATTTGATGTTAAAGCTTATGTGTTAGTAGACCTAGAATACACACTCTTACATTCCGTTAGATTTTGCCTCTAGAGTTTTGGGGGAGGTTAGTCCCTTGGGATATGACCTAAGAGTGTTGTTACTAGTAGGAGACTATGTGATAGTAAATAATGTAAGGAGTGGAATGCTAGTGAGGATTGGTGGAGTGAAGTTACCAACTGACTCGATAATGATGGATTTAAGGGATTTTGATATGATTCTTGAGATTAATTAGAGACTTCAGGTAACTAGAAAGTGATATTTGTAAGGGATCACAGAGTGGTCCTAGTATGTATAATCTCGGCTGCGACTACTAGACGATAGATATTAGATGGGTGTGAGGCATATCTAGCTCATATTATTGATACTAGGGAGATGAGTCTTATATTAGAGGATGTTCTTATGGAGAGGGAATTTTAGGAGGCATTTTTAGATGATTTACCAGGTTTGTCACTTCAACGAGAGATTTATTTCACTATTGAGACTATGCCCAGGGTTATACCAATTTCTATTGCACCTTACAGGATGGCTACTGTTGAGTTACATGAGTTTAAAATGTAGTTAAAGGAGTTGTTGGAAAAGGGTTTTATTAGACCGAGTACATTACTATGGGGAGCTTCAGTGTTGTTTTTGAAAAAAAAAGGATGGTAGTATGAGACTATGCATAGATTACCGATAGCTAAACATGGTGTTTGTAAAGAATAAGTACTTGTTGTTGAGGATTGATGATCTTTTAGATCAGCTAAAGGGAGCCATCATATGTTCCAAGATTGACTTGAGATCATGATATTAGTAGTTGAGGATAGACGAGTCAAGTATTCGTAAGACAACTTTTTATAGTCAATATGGCCATTATAGGTTCCTAGTTATGCCTTTCGAGTTGACTAATGCACTAGCCACATTCATGGAATTAATAAACAAGACTTTTAGGAGTATTTGGACCTATTTATGATAGTGTTCATTGATGATATATTGGTGTATTTGAGAAGTAAAGAGGAGCATGAGCAACATTTGAGGATAGTGTTATAGATTCTAAAAGAGAGAAAGTTGTATGCAAAGTTGAGTAAGTGCAAGTTTTGGATGGAGTGGGTAGTTTTTGTTATACATATGGTTCCTGAGAGGGAGTGATGCCTGATCCTACTAAGGTTAAGGCAATTATGGAGTAGGAACAATCTAGAAATATATAAGGAGTTTTCTAGGACTTGCTAGGTATTATTGGAGATTTGTAGAAGGCTTTTGGCAATAACTAGCCTGTCACTAAAGAAAAGAGTTCAGTTTGAGTGGACCGATTAGTATTAGGAGAGTTTTGACGAGCTTAAACAAAGATTAACTTCTAACCCAGTTTTGGTATTACCATTGAGTGTTGGAGATTTTGAGGTATATACTGATGCTTCGAGGATATGTTTAGGGTGTGTATGGATGCAACATAAACAGGTGATAGCTTATGCCTTTCATTAGTTGAGATTGCATGAGTTAAATTATCCCACCTATGACCTGCAGTTAGCAGCAATTGTGCTTGCTGTTGAGATTTAAGACATTATTTATATGAGGAGACATTTCGAATCCTTACAAATCATAAGAGCCTTAAGTATATCTTAACTCAAAGGGAGTTAAACTTAAGGCAGAAAAGATGGATTGAGTTCTTGAAGGATTACGATTGCACTATTGATTACCATATAGGGAAGGTTAATATATTGGTAGATGCTTTAAGTAGGAAAAGATCAGGCTGGCTAGTTTGAGTGGACACAGTATGATGCCATTAGTGGAGTTGAGGACACTGGATGTGAGATTGGTGATTGATTATGTGAGTGGTTTATTGGCAAAATTACAGGTCTAACTAGATTTGGGTGATAGGATCAGAGAGGCTCAAATTCGAGATTCTTATCTGATATGGATGAGAGAGAGAGTGCAATAGAGGAGGGGGACCAACTTTTCAATAAGAGTAGACAAATTTGGAGGCGAGTTTGTGTACCAAATGTAGATAAATTACTATAAGGGATTTTGAAGGAAGCTTATAGTTCACCACATGCTATGCATCCTGGTACTACAAAAATGTATCGGAACCTGAGACCTTATTACTGGTGGCCAATAATGAAAAAAAATGTAGCAAAATTTATGTTGGGTTAAGGCATAACATCAGGCACTAACAGGAAAATTAAGACCTTTAGCCATTCCATCGTGGAAGTGGGAGAAAATTTCACTAGAATTTGTGGAAGTGTTACCAAGGATCAGATGTAGATATGATTCAGTTTGGGTGATTATAGACAGGTTGACTAAATCAACTCGTTTCTTACCTGTACAACAGGTATATTCTTTGGACAAGCTTGCCAAGTTGTTTGTTGATGAGATTGTGAGGTTATATAGAATTCTAGTATCTATTGTATCAGATCGACATCCACAGTTTACTTCTCAATTTTGCATAAGTTTACAGATAACTTTGGGAGCTAGGTTGAATTTGAGTACTGTATTTTACCCTTAATCGGATGGACAATCGGAACATACGATTCAAACATTGGAGGATATGATGAGAGCATATGTGCTAAAATTTGAGGGTGATTAGGATAGATATCTATGTTTGATGGAGTTTGCATATAATAATAGTTATCACTCTAGCATCGGTATGACACCATTTGAGGCATAACATAGCAGGTAGTGTAGAGATCTGATATGTTAGAATATAGAAGGAGCCAGATTATTAGAGGGATCGAAGTTGGTTCAAGAGACGATGGAGAAAATAAGGGTGGTAAGGTAATTCTTGAAGGCAGCTCAGGATCGACAAAAGAAATATGTTGATCAACATTGTCGGTAGATGAAGTACAATGTTGGAGATATGGTATTTCTTCGAGTATCACCTTGGAGGGGAATTTTAAGGTTTGGTAGGAAAGGGAACTTAAGTCCAAGATATATAGGCCATATGAAATTATACAACATATAAGGCTGTTAGCTTACATAGATTAGCATTACCACTAAAGTTATCACAGATTCATGATATGTTCCATATGTCAATGTTGAGACAGTATCGGTCAGATCCTAGTGATGTTTTGTCGAGGCCTGAGATCGAAGTTACAAATGACATGACTTATAAGGAGGAGCCAATAGAGATATTGGTAGACAAATTAAGAAATTAAAGAGATAGGAGATTTCGATGGTGCAAGTTTTGTGGAGTCATCATCGTTCTCAAGAGAGGCGATTTGAGAGGTAAAGGATGAAGTTCTAATACACGCACGGAGGTGATTCAATGAAGGGTTGTCTAAAAATCCTCGAAAGTTAATGATGATGGCGTCGGACTGATGAGTTTATGGATGTTTGGACGTCTTCAGTAAGGAAGGACAAGGAAGAACAAAATTCGAAATTCAACAAAATAAGAGGATACGCAATTTCAATCCCTACTAGACCTCACGAACACGTGACTCGAGCAACCTATATGATCGGAACTAAAACTAAGAAAGTTGAATCAAACAAGCACGCCACAATTTGGGAAAAATTGATAAGTGAATTATTGATTCGTGTTGAAACAAGAACAAGAGGAATAAACCTCAATATGGCTGATGACTCAATCAAAAGATAATGGTTCTTTCACTATAACCCTAATGAACCTATTTATACCTAGGTTTAATAATAAGTACTCGAACTTTAACATGGGTTAGCCCAAAACAAAAAAGGTGTCTTAAAATAATTAAAAGATCTAAGTATGGGCTTAATAGTTTAAGTCTTCAAATCCCAAGGGTATCTGATCCAAGGATTTGAGTTAGATAAATCAATTTGGGCTAGGATCCATAAAGCTCTCCTCCCATAGGCTTGGATTGTTCCATTCTCTCTAAAAGATAGCCCACATGCGCATAGAGAGTCTCCTTAAATCTCTTGGCCCTAGCTCCGGTCGTGGCCCCTACTGGCATAACTAGCTCTCCTCCCTTGCTTCTGTCATTCATGGCAACTCCATGGCGATCCATGCTCCTACTCACATCAGTCCCTCCTTCCTCATAAAGATTCGTCCTCGAATCTGGATCCATATCAAAAGGAGATAATCCAGTAACATTAAAGGTAGCAGACACGTCATACTTACCTAGTAAGTCGATCTTGTAAGCGTTGTCATTGATTTTCTCCACAACTTAGAAAGGACCATCACCCCGCGGGTCTAGCTTGGATTTCTTCTGAGTAGGAAAATGCTCCTTCCTAAGATACACCCAAACCCAATCTCCAGGTTCGAAAGTCACCAATTTCTGTCCTTTATTGGCTTGACGGGTATAGAGCTTGTTTCTTTCCTCAATGTGTTATCGTGCCTTCTTATGAATCTCCTTCACTACTTCAGCTTTCCTCTTCCCATCTGTACTAGACAACTCATGTAGAGGTAAAGGAACCAAATCCAAAATAGTCAAAGGATTAAACCCATAAACAATCTCAAAAGGCAAGAATCTTGTGGTAGAATGCACATATCTATTATATTCAAACTCAATGAATGGCAAGCAATCACCCAAAGTTTTCAAATTTCTCTTTACAACAGTATGCAACAAAGTTCCTAAGGTTCTATTCACAACCTCAGTTTGTCCATCAGTCTGTGGGTGGTAAGTAGTAGAATATAATAGTTCAGTTCCCAACGTTCCCTACAATACGTCCCAAAAATGACACAAAATTTAGTATCTATATTCGAAACAATAAACCTAGGAATACCATACAATCGGACAACATCTTTAAAGAACAAATCAGTAACATGCATGGCATCATCAGTCTTATGACATGCAATTAAATGCGCCACTTTACTAAATCTATCCACAACAACAAAGATGCTATCATACCCCTTCTTTATCTTAGGTAAACCTAAAACAAAGTCCATAGATATATCCATCCAAGGGTCAGTAGGTAAAAGCAAAGGGGTATACAATCCATGAGGTTTAGAAGTGTACTTGGCCTATCTATAAGTAATACATCGGCTACACACATGCTCCACATCCTTGCGCATACATGGCTAATGAAAATGTTCATGCAATATATCTAATGTTTTGGTAACCCCAAAATTCCCCGTTAACCCACAACTATGTGCCTCATTCACAAACAGCTCATGCAACGAACAATTAGGTACATACAATTGATTGCCATGATATAAATAACCATAAGACCTAAAGTACTTGTGAAATGCACCATGTTCATATACGGCATACACACTAGCAAAATCCACATCAGTGGCATACAATTCCTTAATTTGCTCAAATCCCAACAACTTAGAGCTAAGAGTAGAGATTAAGGAATACCTCCTAGATAAGGTGTCGGACACTATATTTTCTTTCCCTTGCTCGTAGTGCAACACTTATGGAAAAGTCTCTAAAAACTCCATCTAAGTCGCATGTCTCTTACTCAACTTACCTTGGCTCTTCAAATGCTTAAGCGACTCGTGATCCGTCCGAAAGACAAACTCCTTTAGTTGAAGGTAGTGCTGCCATACCTCTAATGTTCTTACTATGACATAGAGTTCCTTATCATAGGTCGGATAGTTGAGTTGGGCGTCACTCAACTTCTCACTGAAGTATGCAATTGGTTTTCCTTCCTGTAACACCACAACACCTATACCAATCCCTGAAGCATCACATTCAACTTCAAACATTTTATCAAAATTGGAAGAATAGGAGTAGAACACAAATTTTCTTTTAACAAGTTAAAAGAACGTTCTTGCTCTTCCCTGTATGTAAAACCTCTCTCTTTCTTGATTACCTCAGTCAAAGGTGCAGCAATGGTAGAGAAATCCTTCACAAACCTCTTATAGAAACTAATAAGTCCGTAAAAACTCCTCACCTCGGTCACACTCTTAGGCGTCGGTTATTCTTGAATAGCCTTCACCTTTTCATTATCCACTTCAACTCCCTTCGAACTTGAACCATAAATCCTAAGAAATTCAACTTATCAATGTAAAATGTACACTTCTTAAGATTCGCTTACAACTTCTCCTTTCTCAACACATCAAGAACATACCTCACATGTATGACATGCTCATCCAATGTAGTTCTATACACAAGAATATCATCAAAGTAAACAACTACAAATTTGCTTAGAAATTCACACAAAACATGATTCATTAACCTCATAAAGGTGCTAGGTGTATTAGTTAAGCCAAAAGGTATCACTAACCACTCATAAAGCCCATACTTAATTTTAAAAGCAGTTTATACTTAGTTTTAAAAGCAATTTTCCATTCATCCCTAGGTTGCATTCGAATTTGATGATAATCACTTTTTAGATCAATTTTTGTGAGCATGCACGTACCATGCAATTCATATAACATATCGTCTAACCTAGGAATGAGATGTTTATACTTTACAGTGATTTTGTTCACAGCTCTGCAATCCACGCACATCCTCCACATTCCATCCTTCTTTGGCACCAACAAGACAGGAACAACACACGGACTCAAGCTTTCCCTCACATGACCTCCAATAGCTCATACACTTGTCTTTGAAGTTCCTTTGTCTCCTCAGGATTGCTCCTATAGACTGATCGGTTTGGTATTTAAGCTTCAGGCACGAAGTCAATTTGATGTTCAATACCCCGTAAAGGTGGTAGCCCTTTAGGTATTTCCTCAGGGAAGACATCTCCATATTCCTATAAAAGAGACTTAAAAATACTTGGCAAATCTTAATTTGGGTTAGTTTCTGCTATAAAATACTCCCTATATCGAACCACCACAAGTGCTCTTTTGTCTCCACATGCTCTCCTCAAATCTTTTCCTTTAGTAAACAAGTTCACCTTCTTATTTTTTCTCTCACTCTTCTTTTCTCTCTCTGCACTTTTCTTTCCTGCACATCTCACTTTCTTTTCCTCACTCATGCAGTCACTTCCCATTGGGCCAATCTCATTTTTCTTTTGGGCCTCTTTTCCCTCTTCTTTTTTTTAAACCTCACTACCAGAGCCCTCCTCACTTTTTATTACTTTGGCCTAGTCCAAGTAGATCTCATAGGTTGACAATGGTGCCAAGTAAAGGAGTACCTATTGGTGTACCCATCATGCTTTATATGCCTATCAAATTGCCATGCCTGCGTAGGTACCATATCACAAATTACCTCATCCTCATATCTACCCACTGAAAATGACATTAACACCTGCTTTGTCACTTTCATCTTACCACTGTCATTAAACCATTGTAACTTGTATGGCTCAAGATGTTTCCTATATGTTAACCCCAATTTGGTTACCATAGTCATACTAGTGACATTTGCACAACTACCCCCATCTATGATCAGATTACAAACTTTTCCTCCCACTAAACACCTCAAATGAAATAAGTTTTCTCTCTGATCTAAAGCCTCCTCCTTGACCCGAGCACTCAAAACCCTCCTAACAACAAGTGCTTCTCCTATTGCAGCCCTCTCCACGTAATCATCATCACTATCATTTTCATCACAGGACCAGGGATCACATTCACTATCATCCTCCGACTTAACTATCCTATTATCCTTTATGTACATGACTTTCTTATTAGGGAATTGGGATGCAATATGGCCCAAACCCAAATATTTAAAGCATTTAACACTAGAATGTTTACTAGAAGATGCTTTGGTGTTAGGTGTACCTTTTATTTCAGCCCCTACATTCGACCTCTTTAGAGTCTCCTTAAAGTTGACACCCTTGTCCTTTGGTCTCTCCTCCCTTTTAGCCTATTTTGAGTTCCAATTATGGCTAGAACGTTTTCCACCCCTTGTTGTCACTCTAGCCTTGAGTTTCCTCCCCACTTTTATGACCATGTTGACCATATCTTCAATCTCCATATAGTGTTGCAACTCCACCACATTGGCTATCTCCTGGTTTAACCCACTCAAGAAACGTGCTATAGTAGCCTCTGGGTCCTCCTTAATATTAACTCTGATCATGGCTATCTCCATCTCCTTGTGGTAGTCCTCCACTGATTTAGACCCCTATGTGATTCCTTGGAGCTTTTGATACATCTCCTGGTAATAATATAAAGGAACAAATTGCTTCCTCATGCACACCTTCATTGCTACCCAAGTAGTGATGGGGTACTCTCTATTCCTCCTTTGAGACGTCACCAATTGATCCCACCATATTAATGTATAGTCAGTGAACTCAATAGCAGCAAGCTTTACCTTTTGTTCTCAGAGAAGTTGTGGCACTCAAAAATCGAGTCCACTTTTCACTCCTACTCTAAATAAGCCTTAGCATCATTCCTACCCTTGAAGGATGAAATTTGCATCTTGATAGATTGGAGGTCTCCATCTCGCCTGTTGAGCGATTCTCCTCTCCTAGCCCTCATAGGAATGCGCTCCCCATAATTCTCCTCCTCCTCATCGAATTCATCTTCCTTAACCTCATATCGTGGTGGTGACGGTCGACAAAAAGGAGGTGCTTGTTGTCGAAATGTATCATGCTGAGTTGAAGCTTCCCCACGTTCTTCACGTCTGAACTCTACAATCTGCTGACCTTGCCTCTCCATTGTCTCCCTCATTTCGGTAAAGGTTAGATTGAGCCTTTCGAACAGTCATTGAATGGCTCTCAAGGTGAAAGCACTCACCTCCAATTCGGCTCTCATCATGTTCTCCTCCTTTTTGAGACATTATATAGACTAATTTCTTCCTAAAAAAACTGTTAGCAATAAACAACCTCACAACACTCCCTCACGTGTTTCACTCAAGTCAAAGTCACTGCCCTTGTGTTTGACAAGTTACGACTTTTTTCCTCAATTGCACTCACACATTTTTGCCTCTTACCACTCAAAATCCTCTGAAATTCAAGTTACAAGTCGGAACTAAGTTTCTACCGATCAACAATCCTAAAGAAGTAGAGTGTATGTTCAAACAAATTGTAATATGAATCCAACAATTATGCCATTAGGTGCCCAAGTATAGATCATAACAATTCGCATAAGACGATTAACAAGGAAAGATTTCAATTCGAATTTTTTTCGGATTTTTCTCTTTTTTGGACCTTTTTTCTGGACTTTTTTTTTCTGACTTTTCTTTTTTGGATTTTTTCATTTTTTTTTCAGATTTTTTGGATTTTTTTGACTTTTTTTTGGATCTAGGTCAACTATCAATAGAAGATAACAAAAGGAAAAGAAGAAACCCTAGTTCAAAATTTTCACACCCTAGGTTTGATTGAAGCCATTGGATTTGAAGGAATAAAATTAAATGGAGGTGACAAACAAACCCTAATTTTGCTTTAAAGTAAATAAGAATTTATCTCACACCAAGGCTCTGATACCAATTGATGCACGCACGGAGTGATTCAATGAAGGGTTGTCCAAAAATTCTCGAAAGTTAATGATGATGGCGTCAGATTGATGGGTTTGTGGATGTTTGGAAGTTTTCAATAAGGAAGGACAAGGAAGAAACAAAATTTGAAATTCAACAAAATGAGAGAATATGCAAGGTTCAATCCCTACTAGACCTCACAAATACGTGATTCGAGCAACCTAGATGATCGGAACTAAAAACAAGAAGGTTGAATAAAAAAAGCATGCCACAATTTGGGAAAAATTGATAAGTGAATTATTGATTCGTGTCGAAATAAGAACAAGAGGAATAAACCTCACTATGGCTGACGACTTAATCAAAAGATTCACCATAACCCTAGTGAATTTATTTATACCTAGGTTTAATAATAAGTACTTAGGCTTTAATATGGGTTAGCCTAAAACAAAAAAGGTGCCTTAACTTAAAATAATTAAAAGATCTAATGTATGAGCTTAATAGTCTAAGTCTTTAAGTCCCAAGGGTATCCGATCTAAGGATTTAAGTTAGATGAATCAATTTGGGCTGGGGTCCATAAAGCTTTCCTCTACAGGCTTGGACTGTTCCATCCTCTTCAAAAGATAGCCCACATGCGCATGAAGAGCCTCCTTAAATCTCTTGGCCTTAGCTCTAGTCATGGGCCCCACTGGAATATCTAGCTCTCCTCCCTTGCTTCTGTCATTCATGGCAACTCTATGGCGATCCGTGCTCCTGCTCACATCAAGTTCGACGTCAGTATCCTCATTTATTTGGATCGTCAGGTTTATAATTTAATTTTGAGGGCAAAATTCTTTTAAGAGGGGGAGATTTGTAAGGCCTACTTAGTAAAAAACAAAACTTACCCAATAACACAACCCAACCTATTAACCATTAAACATGCATATAAGACATCATCTAGAATTTTGAAGAGAACCAATAAAAATAGCTACTTCTTCATCTTTTCTCTCTACTGTTCCAGCTGGTAAGTGTGTCTAAATGCACCATTTTGTCCTACATGTGACACTTTTCATATTTGTTCTCTCATTGGGTTTGTTTTACATCAAATTGGTGGGAGGGGTAGGGGTTATGGAGGTTGACAACCCCAAAGTGCCTTACACTTAAGTAAAAATTTCGAGCAGCTCTATTATATCTTTTTTGTGATTTTGATCATCTTACATTAGTTTATAGTTAGATTGCATGTTGTGATTGTTTGGGACAATAATTGAAGTTGCATGAAGGGATAAAAATGGAGAAAATGTGGCTAGAATTGATAAAAGAAGAGAAGATAAGAGAAGAGGAGAGGGTGAATAAGATGATATCTTTTGAAAATTTAATATACATATAGGGGTATAATAGGAAATGCAAAAGGTGAAAAGGTAAATCTAGAATTTACTTTAAAAGGGCATTTTTGGTATTAATTGAAATGGATGAGGGCAAAATAGGACTTTTAATTAGTTAAGGGTATTTTAGTAATTATGGTGGTTAGGTTAGTAAGGATATTATTTTTATAATTATGAATAAAGTGGAAAAGGGAATAATGTTGGATTATTAAATATATTTGAGTTGAAAATTTTCATAAATTAGTCTAATATAATTTTGTAAATGTCTAGGTCTGAAGGTCTGATTAATGAGTAAATTGGACTATAAGTTAGTTGAGTCAGAAATCGAGGTAAGGATAACCTTAGATTTTACTCTTAAAATATAATATCATTTTTTATTAATAAATTATATTTTGAATTAGTCATTAATTAAATTAATGATTAATAATTGCATACATGAATTATGTTCATTTTATTTCACTAATAATTAACAAAGTCAAGGAGTTTCATCTTTTTATGTTTATATTCCTTGCACAAGAGTTTTAAAAAGGGGAAGGTTTCCTTGAAGTTGTTTAAACAACTTAAAAAATTTGTCTAACTCTTCATCCATCTTGTCTTTCTTCACTTTAGCTAGATATGGGATGGCAGGACAATATTCCTTGACTTTTTTTAAGTGACGTTAACCTTTAGTATTTGGGTGACCCTCAGTAGTCAGCTTTTTCTCTTTTTGGAGCTTTTTCTCACTTGTTTGGGTGACTACCATTACTCTTTCCTTATAATTCATCTCTGTTGTACTAGATAAACTCCCTTTTAGTCTTTATGCCATTGTCTTTGCTATTTAGTCGAGTTGAATCTCCACGTTCTGTATAAAAGCATCCATTCTCTAATGTCTTGCTTTTCATTCCTGAATGAATTCCACTATCATCTCGTCCATACTAGGTTTCTTAGGCTACGGTGCTTGCTTCTGGAACCAAGTGGAGGGTTATTTCTTGCTTGGCCCTAATTTTTCAAGAAAAGTCGAGGTGAGTCCTCCATCCTAGATTATACATGTAGCTATATAGATTATTTTGGGGTCTTGGAGCATTCCCCAAATAGTCCATATATTTGGGTTATATAGCTTGACAATCTTGACCTTAATGCTTTAACCCGCACACCTTATACTGCATCACTCAATCTTGTAGAGCCATCATAAGTCTATCTATCTTTCTACTCAAGGCCTCTACTTGACTCGCTAATTGTGTCATTGTGTCCACTTTGTGCACTCCCGCTGGCTTATTGACTCGTGCTCTAGATAAGCACCACTGGTAGTTTTTCATGGTCATGTCTTCTATTTAAGTCTTAGGCCACCTTTGATGTCTTGTTGTTGAGTTTTCAACCACCTACTGCATCTATAGACTACCATGTTCTTTAAGTTAACCCATTGTAAAACGTTTGGCTTTTCATCCAAAGTAATAAACCATGGTATGGGCATCTTTTTAGTATCTCCTTGAATCTCTCCTATGTATCGTATAAAGATTTCGTTTCAACTTGGGAGTATGATGAGTTATCGTTCCTCATTTTCGTAGTCTTTGTTGGTGGTATATACTTCAACAAAAACTTCTTCGCCACTTGTTCTTATGTTTTTTATGAAAATCGTGGCATCGAATTCAACCATTGTTTGGCCCTCCCTTTAAAAGAATATGGGAATAAACACAGTCTGATGAGTTCATCATTAGATTGTTGATTTAAAGAGTGTCGTAGATCTTAAAAGTTAAAAAATCTTATGAGCTGGACAGATAGCTTGCCACCATTGTGGTAGTGGCCTAAAGGGTTTCCGAACCTCTATCACGATCATGTATGGGCCCACGATGGTAATAGAAGCCCCGTGCAGCACTCCCATGATCATGGTCAACCTCCATATATTTAAGATCTTCTCTTATATTCACATTCCTATTTCCATACACTCATAAACACATCAATCACCCCTTAAAACATAAAATTAAGATCAAATTCTTGCTCTAAACCAATCAAACACTTAAAACATATAATCACACTAACAAGAACATAATTCTAAGTCTATACATATGATAATCTTCTAAGAAAATAGTTAAAAACACACTTAAACACATGGAAATATACTATAATTTACACCTATCACATGCTAAAATGAAGTTGATGTCCCTTCCCTTAGTGATATGAAATTGTAGAATATAAAAAGCTTGCCAAAAAATTTTCTTAATTCACCACTTGATCTTCAACCAAGAAGAAGATTCAAATAAAAAGAGAAGAACGAAGTTTGCTTCAAAGGATTTGTTACCCAACCCTTAAAAACATGTATAATCTAATTCAAGCAAATTATGAATTGAACGACATAAGATTAAAAGAAGAACAACAAATAAAGATGTCACTAATTGATGAAACAAAATTAATTAGATAAGTCATATACAAAGCATGAAATTCGTGCAATGCATTCTAATTATTCAACAAGAATACTAATAAGGATAAACCTTACAAAATAATGTCATAAAATTGTATCCGCTAGTGATAACCGAACCTCACTATATATAGGAAAGGGGTTGACCGAAAATTAAGGAATAGGAATTACCTTAAACCTATAATTACTTAGCCTAATAGGAAATTGCCTTTTAAGAAGCAAGATCTACTGGGAAACTAATTTTAGGAAACAAGATCTACTAGGAAACTAAATTTTAGGAAACAAGACCTACTAGGAAACTAACTTATAAGGAACAAGATCTACTAGGAAACTAACTTTTATGAAACAAGACCTACTAGGAAACTAACATGTAGAAAACAAGAGACCTTATAGGATTTGGTTAACTGTCCCTTATAAAGAAGGAAACCTACTAATAGTAAATTCAGCCATGGGCCTTATTTTTCAAGTTAGATTGGCCCAACTTCTTCAAGACTTATTGAGTGGACTTGCTTAGACTCCTTAATTGAAGCAACTTAGACTTGGGCTTAAGAATGGGCTTCTTTAATTAAATTATTCAAAGCCCCTTGCATCCTTTTGGTCCTAGCCCTTATCATAGGTGGGTAAATCACTAGGTAGTTCATTAGTAGCAAAACAATTTTCTTTATAAATCATAAGTATAAAAGGTGTAACACCCCACTCCCGCCGAACCCGAACCCGATATCGACAGTGATACCCGGATCCGTGCCCCCGCGAGGGTGGCATGTCACATCACTTAACATTTAAAACTCGGTATATATATATATATTTTTTTTGTTGTAAACTCTTCACACTGGTCACTTATGTGGGCCCACTTTTTCTTTTCAAATCATTTTGCTTACGTCAATTGAAAACAAAACACATCACTTTTTAATCGAGAAAATAAAGTACAGAAAGT
>JAOQML010000197.1:20992073-21004105 GCA_027568935.1 Erythroxylum urbanii | reverse complement strand
TCATGTGCAAAAAATCACACTTTCACAATTGCATGAGCATGAGGTATGTCTGTCCTTACTTCTCTCATTGGTCTTCTTATAGACCCGTTTCCCTGATCCGACCCGTTAGGTGGGACCGGGATGTTACAAAAGGTGTATGAGCAAAAACAACCTTATCTACATCTCTCACGCATCGCATAAAAAAATGCCTTTTTTCTCACTAGCTTTTGACTTTTGACTCTTTCGCTTAACTAGTGCTTCCCTTTTTTCTCTCCCTCACTTGACTTTTGTGGCTCACCTTGTCTTTTCTCTCTCTCTTCTCTCAATTTGATTTGTGCGCTTACAACCTCTTCAGGGGAAAGGGTTTTCAAAGTACATGTCCTACCATCCATTACAAAAGAGTACTTGTTAGTATATCCATTTTTATTCATGCGCCTATCAGACTCCTATAGACACTTTAACAATATATGACATGTACTCATAGGTATAATATCACAAAGCACCATATCTTGATACTTACCAACAGACAAATGAATAAGTGCTTGACATTTTACCTTTACCTCACCTATCACCATTGTAAATTGTAAAGATGAGGATGCTGCATAGTAAGTAGTGATAACTTAGCAATAAGATGCTCACTAACACAGTTAGTACAACTACCTCCATTAAAAATCACAAGGCATACCTTATTCTTAACTAAACATCTCATATAGAAGATGTTAGTACGTTGCTCATCACTTAGCCCAGGTGAGATTTGTGTATTCAAGGTTTGGACTATCACCAATGCTTCATTAGACCCTTCAGCCTCGAATTCATCATCAAAATTGTCCCCCTCAAGACCTTCTTCTTTGTCGCTTTGAGTCCATAGAGGTATATCATCACACTTATGATCAGTAATGTAAGTCCCATCCTTCAACAACATATACACCTTTTGGTTAGGACATTGTGATGTGATATGACCCTTACATAGACACTTAAAGCATGTGACAGGTTTTTACTGGTTTCAGTGTTGACCTAAGTTTAAAGAACTAGCCTTAGACTCAGTAGGTTTAATGGACATATTTTTATTGGCATTGGGGTTAGAAGAATTCCTAACCCTATTGTTTCCCTATTTATTTTACTATTAGTGTGCATTGTTAGGTCGAGCCTTTACATAAAAAGAAGAAGTAGAAGCATTCTCCTTTATATGTCTCTTAGCGGTCATGGCTTTCTCTAACAAATTATCCATATCAATTTACCCTTGCATCTCAAATCTCTGGCAAGTTGGTCAATTTCAACCCTTCAAGAAAACGGGCTAAAGCAGTCGATTCATCATCTTTAGTGCCAGCTTTGATTTTCAATGCCTCCAACTCTTGAAAGCATTCAACTACAGCTTCACTATCTTGCTTTAGTTCTTATACCCTGTTATACAATTCATGAAAATAGGCATTTGGAACATACATCTTCCTCATTATGCCAGTTAGTTCATGCCAAGATGAAATAGAGGGTTCCTCATTCCTTCTACGTTCACGCACAAAGTTACTCTACCAAATAGCAACATAATTTTGGAATTCAATAACAACTAGCTTAATTTTCTTTTTTCTCAGAAAATTACGGACATTGAAAATCCTTTCTACTTTCAATTCCCAATCTAAGTAAGCTTTAGGATCAAATTTTCTATGAAATTCAGGAATTTTCAACTTAACAAATCCTAAATTAACATAAACCTTTTTACCTTGACCATAAGTGTGGTTGGAAGTTTCAATTTCTTCCTCAAATTCTTCTTGATATTGATTGCTTATGGAAGCTTTGGCTGCATTCATGTTGTTCATGGACTCCTTAATGTTTTTAATTTCTGCTACTAACTCCATCATTTGTTTTACCAACAGCTTCAATAAGTCATTATTGTTAGGCTCCTTAACGTCCCTTTTGGCACGAGCTAAGTTAGCCTTAAGTTCAGCCTGTCTCCTTCTTGTTGCTTCATCAGATATGATACCTACAAAATGAAAACCTCACACCCTCTTTTGTTTATTTTCAAACCAGTTCCTTTGTGTTATAACCTAGAGCTACTCTCAACGTAAGTGTTTCACTCTTCAATAAGCTTTTATAATCTGATGTAAAATAAAAACTCAGCCTTTTACCACTCGTTCCTTATTATCTTATTGAGTGAAAAGAATAATAAATGCTAATTCTCAGGAAAAGTAGCACAAAGAAACAAGTTAGGAGATCAAAGAACAAGAATGGCTCAAATATAATTTGTAATAATAATCTAGAACAAGAAAATAGATTAGAATATGTCACAAATTGGCACAATTTCACGTAGGGTTATTTTAGTAATTTTTGAGGAGTAAAAATATACAATATGGGTGTTAATCAAAAGATCTCGTCAGGTACTATCAAATTGATAAATAACATATTCTCAAATTCATCACGATCAAAAGGATATGGCAATTTAAGCTACCATACCTAAAAAGTAAACAATTTCTAATGAAAATAAGATTGACTAAAAGATATGGAAAGTAAGACTTCATTCCTTACAAGTAAAGTACCTTCTAAATCGATAATACCTTTCACAATCAGGAAACTTAGTTTCATTCACAAAAGGAAACTTTCCAAGAACACAACTTTTTTTTTCTCTTTTTTTATTTTTTCATTTGTTTTTTCAATTTTGTGTTTTTGTTTTGTTTTGTTGTTTTTTAAAGAAAAAGAGGCTAAAACTACATAAAGAAAATTGCTAAGAAATTAAATTTGGACAGAAAATTGGAAACATCAAAAGACGAAATTCATGGCATAAAAGAAATCAACCAAGAAAGAATTCAAGATTGATTAAGAACTCCAAGAATGCAAATTCAAGAAGCACGAAATTATTCACATAACATGAACCGAGATAACGTAAGCTTTGATACCAAATTGATATGAAATTATGGAATATAAAAAGCTTACCCAAGACTTTTCTTGATTCACCACTTGATCTTCATCTAAGAAGAAGATTCGAACAAGAAGAGAAGAACGAAGTTTATTTCAAGAGATTTGTAACCCAACCCTCAAGAACATGCATAACCCAATTCAAGCAAATTATGAATTGAATGACACAAGATTGAAAGAAGAACAACAAATAAAGACACCGCTAACTGATGAAACAAAATCAATTAGATAAGTCGCATACAAAGCATGAAAATCATGCAATGCATTCTAATTATTCAACAAGCATAATAATAAGGATAAACCTCACAAAATAATGTCATAAAATTGTATCTCCTAGTGATAACCGAACCTCCCTATATATAGGAGAGGGGTTGATCAAAAATTAAGGAATAAGAATTATCTTAAAGCTATAATTACTTAGCCTATTAAGAAACTACATTTTAGGAAACAAGATCTACTAGGAAACTAACTTTTAGGAAACAATATCTATTAGGAAACTAAATTTTAGGAAATAAGACCTACTAGGAAACTAACTTGTAAGAAACAAGAGACCTTATAGGATTTGGTTAACTGTCTCTTACAAAAAAGGAAACCTACTAATAGTAAATTCAACCATGGGCCTCATTTTTCAAGTTGGGTTGGCCCTACTTCTTCAAGACTTATTATGCGGACTTGCTTGGACTCCTTAATTGAAACAACTTAGACTTGAGCTTGAGAATGGGCTTTTTTAATTAAATTATTCAAAGCCCCTTGCATTCTTTTGGTCCTAGCCCTTATCATAGGCCCAACGATACCCACAAGTGGATGCCACATCACTAGTCCCTTGATCTTTATCACTTAGCTTATGATTGATACTCAACCTTACTCTTTCTTTAAGCTTAAGAATATGATTCATTATCTAATACGAATTATTCCTTGATATTATGCACCAGAAATTCCCCTCATTTTTATAATACGTATGGATCTATTTAACCTATTATGAGCTTTTATCCTTCGTAATTCTTCAGATCCTCTTAATAAATTGGATTTAGTTTATGGTTTTAATGGATAATATTCCAAGCCTCCTTCTTTGCTCAAACATAATTCATACAACTTCACTTTAGCAATGGAATTGTTAATGGCATTTCTAAACCACATGAACCTCCCCAATATTTGATTTATGGTCTTACTTATACTTTTAGAAAACCAAATATGCAAAGACTAATATACATGAATGATGTTTATCACAAAGTTCACAAATTGCACTCTTTTTGCTAATCTCAAGCTTTTGTTGTACCAACTTGCTATTCATAATTTAGTTCTCTCTATAAGTGGCTCGAACTCATTATATGAGGGTCTCTTAGTGGTGATAGGAACACCAAGTTAGATCAAAGTTGGTTTGGAAACTCTCATCCCTTTTATGCACTCCAAAACTCTTGCATTGATAATTGCTCCTACAGGAAGACACAATTGACTCTTCTACTGATTAATGGCAAGAACGTATAGCACTTTGAAAGATGTTAGAGTTGTTATAAGTGAATTCAATGAATTCGGATCCATATTGGAGAAGAGAATGAGGTCCTATGAAAAGGACTAGTGATTTCCATAAACTTTTATTTTGTGATATTTTTACCTTTTCTTTTGACTGATTCGTAACTTAATTAATTTGATCATCACTTCCATACTAAGAGTGAAGAGGTCAGGGGACAAATGATCGACTTGCCTTAGTCCCCTTATTCCTTGGAAGAGCTTGGTTGGCTCCATATTAATAAAAATACCATATGATATTGTGATTAGGAATTGAGTTATCCAATATATAAATTTTGGAGGGAATCCAAAGGCATACATTGTGTTCAAGATAAAACTCTAATCTAATAGGTCATAAGCTTTACTAAAGTCTACTTTAATGGTGCAATTCTTACTTAAAACCCTTCCTTTTGTAATTTTTAGGAGTTATTCAATCATCAAGGCATTAGCCCTAGTCAATCTGCCCTTAATAAAAGCTCCTTAAGAAGAATAGACTATTTTAGAAATGATGAATTTTAATCTATTAGCTAACATTTTGAAGATGACCTTGTAAATAGTATTAGAACATGAAATTGGTTGAAAGAAAAAGGCATTAAGACCATCTTGTCCTAGTGCCTTATTAGGATCCTAGGCAAACATTACTTCCTTGACATCGTTAGTAGTGAATGGCTTACGAGATAATTGGCTTCTTGAAGAGAAATTTGCTTTATAATGAGATATTTTAACCAAGTCACAGAAGATGTTGCATTTAAAAGAGAGCCTACTGGAAAAATAGGAGAAAATTCCTGAATTATTTAAGTTTTTGAAATATAGTCAATTGCCACATTGATCTCATAATGAAATAATTTTTATTAGTATTCTTCCTAAAAAACATGGATTTATGAAAAAGAAAAAAAATTTATTATCCCCTTATTATAACCATAAAATTCTGGACCTATATTTGATAAGAGAAAGACTTATCTATACTGCTTAGTTATATAGGTGCATTGCATATTTCTCTTCTTCCCAAAGAGCTTGATCATTTGGGGATAGTATAGGGATCTCTGCACTTCATTCAACTTCCTTTTAGTTTTCTAAGTTACTAGATAAGTGTCTGGGTATCTGGTGTTGCTCAGGCATTTAAATTCATTCTTGACTTGCTCCATTTTTCTCATGCAATTGAATAATCCATAGCTCTGTACACTAAATCTTAAGCCTTTGAGAATAGCTTATACGAAATGGAGATTTTCGCTTTTGAAAATTGAACATATTTTGTACCAAAATGGATGAGTGATCAGAAAAAAGGGGATTGTTAAATCATTATATCGTCAGTATCCTCTGGCTTCAGAGGGATTGCTAAGGCTATTGAAATCACCAATTACTATCTAACGCTTCAACATTGTATCCATAATATCCTTCAGCTTATTCTAGAGGGGAATATGTTGAAATGCTAGGTTGAAAGCATAAATAAATATAATAAAGAAACTAGCCCTTTCTTGTTTCGTTCAGACTTGCAAATGAATGAGTTGGTTTTCTACTATAAATGCTTGGATCATAGGCCATTATAAGACTTTCAGACGGAGGAGTTGGTTTTATACTATAAATGCTTGAATCATAGGCCATTATAATAATTCCGTCGAGATGATAATGATAAAAGGGAGAGCTTGAAGTAATTGATAAAAGTTACTTCTTTATAATCAGAAAATTATATATTCAAATTATGAAAATAATCTTTTTACTAAAAAAAAAGAATAAGACTGCATATATCCAATGTTCCGTCAAGAATTTCATAGTCCTTCCATTATGCTTCTTAATTTTGGTTTCTAAAAGACCAATAAAAAAGGGATTAGTATCATTTGAATAATCATTAGATCATTTATTACTTATTTATGCTATTTAACCTTCTAGTATTCTGGGAAAGATTATTCGTTGAAGGGAAGAAGTAGAAGTTTTTTGTCTTCCTCTTTGAACTCCGTCTTGTGACCCTCTGAAAGTTCACCACCCTCTTCTTTGAAAGTATTGACTGGGTGTGAGCCAAGTGTGTTCGAGGTTGGTATTGACTGTTCTGAGCAATTTAATTGAAGTACTACCATCCCACTTACAGATTTATAAATGGACATAAGAGTTGTGATCATCAGCATGTGTATCTTCTTGCCTTGATCCTACTGAGTCATCAAAATCCTGACCAGCTTCGTAAGGATTGAAATTTGACAACCAGGGCCTTGCAGTAGTTTATTATTACAAGTAGTCTTATTGCCTAAATAAAATAAAAGCAAGTAGTCTTCTAATAAACTGTTACTAGTCGTGATGTGTTGACGAAAAAGTACGTTCCATTAGGTTACAACTCATCTCACCGTGGCCTTCAATTTGGCTCCTTTTTCTTTTCGTCTCAATTCTTGGAAGGACGGAACCAGGGGCTTGTAGTGTTGAAGTAATGGGTGGTGGAGTACTTCTAGGCATGCCTGGTTTATGGGCTGATGATAATTGCGAACCATCTGATCATTATACTTCCAAGGTTGGGGGCATTCCGGTTAGTTTCGATTTTACTTGCTGAGTAATCAATTCTCTAATTTCCCTTTTGGGCCAATTTGAGTAAGGCTACCAGGATTTATTTCTGCTTCTTGACAGGATTGGCCTTTTCCTTTAGAGACGTTACCTCAACATCTTCTTCTCTGTGATGCATGCGGAGTTAAATTGTGTCTTGTTGCACAGGTTTTAACTTTCTTTAAAAGCTGAATTCTTTAATGGGTTATTGATAATATTTCAATTGATATGAATTTGAGATGCTTTCTGCTTTGTTCTGGATTTTCCCCTAGGTATATGCTCCTGTTTCGGATGGAATTTTGAAGATAGATGACCGGCTTCTTTTGGTTTTCGGTTGCACGAAGCCAAACTGTGGGAGCAGTTCTATTAGGTCTTAAAATCTTATTTTGAAATATACATCAATTGATTACGTCTTTCTTGGTTATTGTTTGTGACTGCTGTTGTGCCTCACACATCTATCTGTTTCTGGTGATTTGCAGCTATCGAGCCCTTCGCATTCAAAGATCAAGTGAGGAACGAGAATCACCAGCAGGTTATCAGGATGAATCTCCTTTAAAAGCCTATTGCGTTTCAGGTTCAAAATCTAACTGGCCTGAGGATCCGGATGATGAAAGTGATGACAACATGGATCTTGACGCTTTGGCTAAAGCACTTTCTGAAGCTGGAAGCTTGGCTTCTCAATCCAAGAAATCTTTCAAGAACTTGCAATCTCAAATTGCTGTAAAACCTTCTCCTGTGCATGCAAGAGTGGTTGACATGGAAACCCCAGGTAATGTTGCTATTTGAAATAAGTTGTCAGCTTGTTGAAAATCACCTGCTCTATTCTAGTAGCTGTGCTTTTGTGCTGCAAAATTTGGAGGGGCGTTCTCCAATTTGTATCCTTGCTTGGTAGTGTTAGCATTTCCTACTATTAAATTGTTAAAAGTAGTTGCACCATTTTGTTTTTTCTTTATGTGACCTAGTCAACCAAACGCCTTATTTTTCCTTCCAAAAATGTCAGCTCCTTTTGACTTCGTGAGTTTAAGATGGATTGTTTATTTTGGTAATTGCAGTGCTTCCTTGCTTTTATGTCTATACTCAGGAAGAAGCATCATCAAGGGATGTTCCATCTCTATGTTCAAACTACTCTGCTCTTTCCATTAAAATAAAAGGAAGTGATGGTAGCGGTTACGAAAAAGAAGAATCATGGGAAGAAGAAGCATATGAATATGATAAGGCTTTAACTGCTGACAGGACTTACCTTAAGTTTAAGAAAAAGCTGGATGGAAACCCCGAACAGTGCTTCAGGTTTTAAAACTTCCTTACTGTATCTCCTAAATGTGTGAAATCTGATTTTAAATGTTACTCTTTTATTGCTTTAGTTGCAATTCAGGCATATGGTTGACTTAATACTCTTAAATCTGAGACCCAGAAAAACTTAAGGAGATTTTACATTTTGTGAAGCATTCAAAAGTATGATTTTTTACGAGGTTGAGGCAGAAAACTTTCCTATTAGTATTCACTCTATTTTCCTCTTCATTCTGTAATAAGCCCTACTATAATCTATAAAACCTGGAAATATTTATTATTATTAGTTTTCTCCTAAAAATTTAGTTGAACTGAGATCATCTTTATTTTCTATTAGTCTGTATCATGTCCCAAATTGATGCAGCAATAACCTTCAAGGAGATTTACCGGCAATTGGGTCTCACTTACATCAAATGCACGAAATGCTTGTGTTATTACCACTCAATTGTTTTATAGAAACTGGAGCAATTAAAAAGAGATTTATTTCTTCAGATATTATTGAATAAAGGTTTTTGGCTTAGTGTCTTCAGAGTTTTTGTGAGGGAGCATTGCTATTATTTATCTTGAATTGTCACGAGGTATCTTGAAACTTTCTGCTTTCTTTTACTTCACAATTTTGACGATAGAAATGCTGAATTGTGGCATGTTCTTCCTTCATCCTGGCATAAGGATGTCATTGAAGTGAGCAAGGCCTTCTCAGTGACAGTCCATCAAGGGTTGGCAATTTAGGTAGCAGTTCCCCTGCATTGAGAATGAGGCTGTTTCTAAAAATCAGTCCACACTCTTGAGACATAATAGACCTATGTTAATCTTTTCTGAGATTGATAGAGATGCTTTTACCTATTATGGTTAAGGTTTGCATTTTTTTCCCCCTTTTTTTTGAGTTGGGGGATCCTAGTTTTCCTTTCAGATTTTTCAACTTTAAAATTTAGACTAATATTATTTCAAGTTGGCGTCATCCACATATTATCTTGCCCCAATATTTCATTAAAAGTCCATATTCTGTAACATTCTTCCCTCATCACATTCCTGTCCATGCCTTTAGTTATTTTCCTTCTTTTCGTTTTGTTAAGATCTTGCTGTGGACTTATCCTGATAATGTACCATATTTCCTCCAAATTTGAGACTTTTGTTCTTCCCAATATTATTGTTCCTTGACATTCTAGCTTGCATAGGTACTTGTATGGTGGAAAGCCACTTCTGGCTACAGCAGAGGTGGGACAGGCTGGGAGCTGCAAACTTTGTGATTCTCCAAGGCACTATGAGATGCAGCTTATGTCTCCATTAATATACTTCCTTCAAGAGGCAGCTGATGATTCTCAGAAACATTCATTGGAGAACTGGAACTGGATGACACTTATCGTCTATACATGCTCTATGGTGTGTTCTGAACTGATTTGTTTACTATGTCCTCTCTTAAAACAAGCTTTTGTGGTCTAGTCCTGTCTCTGGTAGTTTATATTAAATTGTATGTCGTGCTGTTTGTAGCCATTTTTTTAATATGCTGGTTTTGTTCCAGAATTGTTCAAACAAACTTGTCGGAGAAGAATCTAGGGCTGATGGTTGGGTAGTTGCAGAAGAGGGTGTTATTGTACAATTCGAGAAATTGATGCAGGAATCCACGAATCTGGGCTTTTTCTCCTGATGCAAAGCATAAATTCTGGACATGTAAAGGATGCTAGTTTGTGCAATGCATCAATATCCAGTTTTTGATGTGGATATTCCATGAAGTAATTGACGAGTATGGTGAAGCGAGTCTTTTTGGATTTGGGTAAAGAAAATGTTGGACCTCGGTGACAGGTAACTTTGAAGGGATGTTTTGCTGCACTTAGAGCAATCGTTTGTCATTTCTGTACCAGAAACCAACTCTGCTGCAGCCGTTACTGCCTCTGGTGCATTCCAGTTGCCATAAACCTCAGGGCTAGCCCCACTAAAATAAAAGCAAGCTGCCCCCTTGTAGGAATCAATTGCAAGCGTAGGTGTATAACGAGATCCATCATCCATGATACTCTTCCTGAATAGTTATAACGTTATTTATCTCCAATCTTCGGTGATTCAGATGAAACTTTAGCAGCAACCAACTTTAGCATTTATGGCGCTGCTTCTAGCGTTAAGTTATACATATGTAAGCCTGAACAGTGTCCAAACCATACTTGATCAATTTCTTTGATAAGGTAAATTCCCCTTGTTCGCAGTTACTAATGCACTGTAGGTCAGATAAACTATCTTGAAAGTGGCGGGTTTCTGCTATTTTATGAGCTTCTAATTCATCAGGACAAGGTAACAGAAGATCGCTAATCCCCTTACATTGAAATATTCCTCTTTGATAAGTTTAAATGCCTTAACTGCATCTCCTTCCCATATAGGGTGAAAAGAGATGCAGACTTTAGGAGTTAGATGAGATGGAAATACTTGATTAAACCAATAAAACATACCTTGGAGAAAACAGAAAACTACGCAGATGACAAAGAGGGAGGTGGTTTAATAATTCGGACTGAAATAGTGGAACAAGAAATGACGTTATGCATTATAACACTAATCAAAATAACTAAATTTATAACTGTACCAGTGATAAGTCTAGGTTGATTCTACAGAGAATGCGTGAGGCTTTTGAAATAAAATCACTCGGTCTTTAGTTTATTGTTTTTCAAATAAGAAAACAAAACAAAACAAAACAAACAAAAACAAATTAAAGAAAACAATCTAAAAATAATGAAAAGTGATGAATATGTTAGGGACCTAGTCATCGGTTCAATTTTGGCCTATACACAATTAAAGATATTTCATTGAATCGTTATTCTTATACATCTCTTAGCAACTATTAATTATAGGTTAACAACAAGTTTTGTTAATACCGGTTTTCACTTAGGTCGTGTTTAATTAAGAAGAGTTCGTTAATTAAACCTAACTATTGAACAATCTAGAGCAAGCTCTCTAGATTTAATTGGACAGCCGCATTACGAGTTAGGAAAACAAATTAATCAAGGTAACAACCACACAAGCTCAGATTATTTAACTTAGGCTATGCTATCCTTAATGATTAACAATCATTAGTTGCTACAAATGATTCTTAACATAACAATTATGGATTATATTAGATAGACCTTTGACATACAACATTATTATGAGAAGACCCTCTACGTGCTCTCTCAGATTTATATTATCATCATACAAAATATTGATGAAGTTTCCTACGATAGTGTGTGTAAGTTGGATAGGACGCTGTATCTGGCAATACAATAGATATTTTGCTTTTGCGCTATCTCCTTTAGCTTTTTCGACACTCTTGACAAGTCTTCTGCTGTCAAATACTTTCAGTCTTTTCTTCTTCTAGTTACTATCCTGCTTACCGTTTCTTTAGCGTCGTCCTCTGCAAGATAAGACTAGAATTTTATTTCCTTGGCTTTCACGTGTTTGAATCAACTTCCTTCAAAAACTTGTCTCTCTATCGACTCACTCTTCATCGGTCTGACAACACTGTTGCTTGTCTCCTTAATAATCGCTTAATAAACTCTTCATCTTGGTCACGCAAGTTCATTTCTTTTGGTCCTTAATAATCTCTTAGTAAACTCTCATTTCTTTTGTTTCTTCTATTATTAATTTTATTTTAGTTTAATTATATCAATTAATTTACTTATTCCTTTTTTTCATGCTCTAATGAGTCCTGCCATTTGATGTCAGGTTGATTTTCGTTGCACACTACTGAGCTCTCTTAGGTTTCTTTTTTCGTATTATTATTATTATTATTATTATTATTATTACTATCTTATTGGTATATTATTATTTTAAATATTCCTGCGTGTAGCTTTTATAGTGTTACTTGAATTTATTTT
>JAOQML010000197.1:20970270-20985867 GCA_027568935.1 Erythroxylum urbanii | reverse complement strand
ATATTAATATGGATTGCTTTGATTGTTTAGAGATGAATTAACATAAGTTTAGAGCTTATAAGAAAGAGTATTATGATGTCTTGAAATGAGGTAAATTAGAATTGTAGTTATGAATGAAAAGAAGGTGTAAATGAAGTAGAAAGATGTGCAGAAAAATTGATGTTTGGAAGTGTATAGAAATATATCTTGTTTTTGGTGTTTATGATTAAACATGGATGTTGATTGAGTATAGATGATATTGAATTGAAATTAAGATATACTATAGGAAGAGATAGTATTTCATAAATGATGAAATTAAGTTAAGTTGATTAATTAGAATTGAAAGGAAGATGATATCTAAGTTGAACATGTGCAGAAAAGTAAAGACGAATGTTTATTTTGTTGGTTGTAATCAATAATCTTGTATGATGTGTTTTGTGGATGTTATGTTTTGTGGATGTTTTGAATTGGAATGGAGGTGATAATGAAAAGAAGTTGAAGTAGGAATGAGAGAATATGCATAGGATTTGTTAGATGTGATTTTAGGAACTGAAAAGCTGGAATTTTCCAGTAAATGTCCGTTTGGAGGGACATTTGTGTCCGCTAGGCGGACCTTCTCGGGAGTTTCAGTGTTCCAACTTTGTTCATGTCCGTTTGGAGGGACAAACATGTCCGCTCAACAGACATTCTCGGGACAGCTACTGTAACTTGTGATTTTGACTCTTTTAATGGCAAAATATCACTTTAGGTCTTCATGGAAGTTGTAGAACTCAAAGTTCTCTTCGAAACTGTACCAAAATGACCTTAATTTGACATCCATAGCAAAAGTTATGCTTGTTGTCCCAAATCATGTACATAGATAACTTTTTAACTTATCAATGCTTTCCTATGATGTAATTAGACTTAAATGGGATCTTGAATGAGCCTAGTAGATGATGAATGATGCGATTAAAGTAAGGAAAGTGTATTAGGTATTAAGAGATGATGGAAAGATGATGTAAATTAATTATGAGAAGTGAATAAAGAAAATATACCTGGGATTGTCAATATGAGCATGCGTTATATACTTTACACTTACATATATGTGTATAAGGAAATGTTTATGTGCTTATGCAATTAATAATGTGTGTGCACTATGTGTGTTGCATGAAATTGTACAGGATTCTACATTTGCATCCAGACATTTCTAGATCATGGAAGCAAATGCTAATCTGGAGCGTACTGTGAGTTAACCTAGATGGTCTTACTTATTGATTTCTCTGTTTGTATTATATATTGAATGAATTTCTAATGGGAATGTGATTGTTCTGAATTTCGGACATTGAATGTTTGAGGAGTTTGATAAATGTGAGAATATTGAAGTGCTCTTTGTATGTGAATTTAATGAAATATGTGATATCTAATTTGATTGTTAAATGTCGGACCTAGTTCTGAAGAAACATGTGAATATGCATATGATTGAAAAAGTATTTTTCAACATTTATGTTGAATGTCGGACCACGGTCCGATGATGAATGTGAAATTGAATGTGAATTTGAAAGCATGTGATAGACTGAAATTATGTGAATGTGATGCATTCCATTACATGAATGTATGAAACATAAAGTAAGTTGTGACCGGAGTAGCCACCGTAAAGAGCTTAAAGCTCAGAATGTGAAAAAGAGCTTAATGTTCAAATTGTGAAAAGAGCTTAAAGCTCAGAAAGTGTATAAGAGCTAAAGGCTCACTATGTAAAATGAGCCCGGTATCCCCAACGGATACGAGACAGCTATCAATGAGCCCAGTATCCACAATAGATACGGGACAGTTATAGACACTTGGTCACAACAAAGAAATAAATGAAAGTGAGTCTCATATGCATTGCATTATAAGTGATATGTGTATTTTAAATGATTGAAATGATTAGTTTGAATGCCCTGAATGTGATCCTATATGTTAAATGAAGTGATGTAAATTATGTGAATTGAATGTGTTATGTGATTGAGTGAGCTATCGATGATGGTCACTCATTGAGTTCGCAAAATTCATCCAAAATTTGCAATATTTTTCAGGCTCTGAAGAGTTACCCCATTAGGCTGACGGGAGTATAGCCACTACCCAAGTAAGAGATAGAGGTCGGGATCAGTTCGCATCTGCATTAATATTTCCTTAATTTTTGTATCAAAATATGTATTCATAAGTATTTTGCAATGTGTAAGTAAATGATTTCGTAATGTAATGGTTGTGACATTGTGTTTGAAAATATTTATGAATAAAAGTGGGCCCGATTTATTTATTGATTTTTCACAATATGCGTGCATTGTTTTAAAAGAAAAATAAATTTCTTTATTGAATTTGATTGACTAACTATTTTGGCATGCCACCCTCGTGGGGTACATACTCGGATATCACTCAGGGTATTGGGTACGTGTCTTACAAGAGTGAGGTGCTACAATTAAGCCTATATACAACCCGATATTATATCTCAACCTAAAACCTTAGGCAGCAGGTTATGAGTCATACCTTTGGATATAACTTACTTAATCCTTGTGTCTCTTTTCGATATGTGATTACTCCACTTTTAAGTTTCCGACAGTAGCTCCAACTCTCCCCTTGAATCACTAATCCTAGTATTGGATTCACTTTAATCAATAAATAACGTGTTCAAATTACAGATGAACTTATTTTATATTTTATATATGTTGAAAAATCGTAGAGGTTAATAGTTTTGCAAACTGTCCGATTTTACATGCTAATCTCTGGCATAAATAAAAACAAAAATCAATCAAAAGAAAAATAACAGATGACACCAGAAATTTAGTAACGCAGTTCGACAATCTTTGCCTACGTCTACGGGGCCCTTACCCATATTAATTCTTTCACTGAAGTACAATAGATTTACCCAAGGCTTTACTGGGCCAACACCACTCAACTCTTGACACTATCTCTCAACCTCACTTCCTGTAAAAGATTTTCACTCCCAATAATACGACAGACTCGTGTTAACCTCAACAGATGATTTTACTCAACAGTATTATGGATGAAGAACACTAAATAAATAACTCAAGTGATTAGACAAACTTTAGTATAAATAAAAACACTTGAGAAAGAGACAAAGAATAACTTCTCAATGACTGTAGGTCCTCTAAGAAAGATCTGACAGTTGTTCACACACATGAGCCACTCCACAAAGATAATTTTCAGCCTGATCAACTATCAAACGATTAGTTAAGAACAGTGCAAAACATATGGATAGGCAACCCTAATACGGAACACACACAAATTAGCTCTAGAATTTTATTCACTCACAAATCACTTCTCAAAAGCCATTCATATGCACACCTACACCTTCTACTGAGACTCCCATGAAATTTTCAAACAACACCCATGTATGCTATTAGCTGAAAAACACGCAAACTCCACTCACAAAACATAAGCCGTGACTCCCATGAGATTTTCAAGCAACACCCATGTATACTATCAGCTGAAAAACACGCAAACTCCACTCACTACACACACACAACACTCATGCAACTTCTATCGTAAATCTCATACATTCCTCAAGCCACAGACACGTATATAACTAGCTAAAAAACAACACACCCACAGCACTCACTTCATGCCCACACCTTCACACTCATACTCACCAAATATACTATTAGTCTTATGTGTGTTCTTCACCAAAAGACAACCATGTATATATCTGCCAACAATCTAATGTGTTTTCTTTTTTTTCTTGAACAGCATCGATGTAGGGTGTAAGCCAGAAAACCCCTTTGTATAAGTAGATAAAAATATCACAATAAGCTTAAACAATCCTTTACCAAACCAACTCCTATACAAGATAGAATTCTATTATATCTACAAAATTATCCAACTAGTATTTGAATTCAAGCTTGATAAAAAGATTTCAATTTAAAAATATGCCAAAAATAGATATGTTTAACATATATCTAACATATGTAAATTGAGATTCAACTATGTTTCAAAGTTAGTTTCTATTGCAAATATATAGGATTGGCTTGATTACTATATTCCAAATTTAAAAAATCAAAATTGATGAATGAAAAAAAAAGCAGAGAAAAACTATATTATTTTACCTCATGTATGTAAAGATTGAATAGGTTTTTGACATAAGAGTTGCACTCGTTCATGTATCTTAACAAACGGATAAGTCGAGGCCGTGCTAATATTGTTGCAACCGTAGGATAAATGCAAATTGGATTCATGCAGTCGTAGTCATATCCTGTAACTCCTTTGCAATCATCTCTTCTTCTGTTTATCTTTTAATCTTAATAAACGTAAAGATTAAAACCAATAATTACAAGTTTTTAGGTTTAGACAAGGCGATTTAAGCTTGAAGCTATTAAGATGAAAATAACAAGAGGATTCTCACCAAAAATACTATGAAATAATTCATATTCATATTTTGATATACTGATATCCTGGTCATTCAAACTGAAGTTAAAGATCGTAGAATATATAAATCTCAAGTATCTTGACGAGAAAACTGATGCTTTGTTGATGGTATTGGAAGACAATAAGTATGAGACGAGAAAGAGACATGGAGACAGACGTAGACGTACATACATCTACGCTGCCGTGGTTTTGAAAACCAATTTCCAAACTCGACAGGCATCAAATGCGACTTTGCAAGTACCGTGTAACATTCCTTACAATGATTCCACGCCACCGCTTTGAATTTCTTCTCAATACTTTACATATGATTATAAAATTCTTTTCAAACCATAATGTCACTTGTCGGTTATCCTATCGCTTTTCGACACGTGTAATTTTGGCGCGACGGGTGGTTGCGTGGTCTCAGGATGGCTGTTCCTTCCTCTTAACTCTGATTTTCATTTTTCCCTTTTAGGGCGGTGACCAACACGGAGCGTCATTCCATATTCATACCTATTGTAGTTACAAACCAAACGACAAGTAAAATACTAAGTAGCATCATATTTTACTTCTCATTTTCTCCGTCCAGAGACGTCCATCTTCCAACTTAGCTTCTCCCAAAACGATCCTCTTCGAGTATGTGATTTTTCTTTTTCTTTGCAATCTTTATCTTCAAAATTCCCTATTTCTATTCACAACCAATCGTATTTTCGCTCTTAGTTGGATTCTAATTTTGATTGCTGGCCAAGTCTTTTTTAATCTTGCACCCAATCGCATTTCCGCGTCCTCCAGTTTAACCTAAAACTTGTTGCAAGTAAAAACCGCGGCGAGAAATACAGTTTCACTGGAAATAATAAGCGGAGGTACGGCATGGAGTTTGGCTGTCTTGTTTGCCACTATGGTTTCGTGCTTTTATATGAGAAGGTCTTCAATGAAAATGGAGTTTCCCAATTAAAAAGTTTGTCCATCATGTTTACACTAGCTTCTAGATCTTAATTGGTCAGATATTAATGACAACCATGTGTTAGTTACTGATCACGTTTCCAACAACTTTCATTTTGTTTATCATCCTAGTGTTGTAGTTGTGTTTCCAGCAATATTCCGTAAATTTGACTGCTGTTAGATTGCTTTTTAATAATGACTAGGATGGGGTGGGGCACCATTTACCGAAGGCGTGTGAGAGTATTCGCGCTGGCCATTGTGATATACATGGATTATAAGGTATGTTGCTTTATTACTAGTTGCCTTAATTCAGGCTATTGTGATCTCAGTATTTGTGGACTAACTGATTGTGGCACTTGCTTCTTGTAACAAAGGCTTTACAGCACAGAGAGAAATGGATTAGCAAATCTAAAAGAGATGCTCTATGGCAGAAGGCTCACGAGCGCAATGCAAGGCGTGTTCTTCAAGGGATGATAGAGTTGGAAGGTTTGTGGGTGAAACTTGGACAATACTTATCCACACGTGCTGATGTGCTTCCTAATGCATACATAACACTTCTCAAGCAGTTACAGGACTCTCTTCCTCCCCGTACTTTGCAAGAGGTTACAAGCTTTTCTTAGACTTAATGTCATTCATTCTAATTCTATGTTATCATGCTATCACTAAGTATATCAAACATCAGTAGCTGTACTGCTGTAGTTTCTGTGTTTAGGTTGGGAATTGCCACAAGTTGCTCCTGGAACAGGAATTGAGTTTAGAAACATATATTATGATGATCCGCTTCTATCCTTGCTTTTTCTTTTCATTTGGAAGATTTCTTTTCCTTCCATCTACAGAAGGAAGAAAAGGAGAAGCACTGGATTCATGGCTTCACAGATTGTAACTGTGACCTTGCTGGTTAGTACTGGGCTTGATGGTGGTTAAGCTATACATAAAAGAATTTTCAGGTTTTTGGAAATTATTTGGGTTCCATTGGCTTGGCCAATGCTAGAGCACAAAGCAAGCTTGTTGGCGCATATGAAACAACAGAAATGATATTTATGGCTGCAGGAAACACTAAGAAAGACCTTATGTTAAAATAGGCGTGTTAACTTGTTTCTTTAATTTTGCCTGAGCTGTGAAGATCGAATCCCTCCCATCCATGTCCCCTTTTGCTGGATTAATGTTTGACTTCCAAGGTGGCGGCCAGTACGTGGGCTTGCAAGGTCAATGATCAGAGATGAGTTTATTGTTTGTATTTAGCAAAATTGAAGTGGGTAATATCTGAAGCCTTAGTCTTGTTGCACAGTTAGATGGAGATGAATCTATAAATAGATTATTAATATTGTACCTCCATGTTTCATGTAAGTTCAGTTAGTGATTTACTAGATAGTCTCTCTAAGGTAGAGAAAGGATTCTAGAACAAAAGATCAGTGTAGCCAAAATTAATATCTTAATGGAGTCAACTCATTGAGCTAAAGAGATCATGGGAGATGACTGAAAATATTGAAATGAAGGAATGATTGTTAGAGTGAATGGCCATCAAAATAGAAAGTACAGCAGGAAATTGAAACATCTGCAAGCTCTTTCAAATAGTTAATCAGATTGTTTATGGAGATGAATTTGAAGAAGGAATATTATATTCTGTCCCACGTCTTTATCAGACTAGAAGTTTCTATTTATTAAATTCAGTCTGTACTGGATTATGAAAAGGACACTGAAAGAAAAATATCTATGTTTTCCCTTCACATATCTCTTTCAGAGTGTTGTTTGTCTGTCTTTTGAGTCCTTCTTGCATCCATAGAATCTCTATATGCTGAATTGCCGTTTATGTTGGACCAGGTTTGTCATACAATAGAGAGAGAACTGGGGAAATCAATGGATGGTCTATTCTTAGAGTTTGACGAGGTTCCTTTGGCAACAGCGTCAGTAAGGTTCCTAGACTATATTGATGTATACAGTTGGAAGCTAATTCTTTAACATATGATTAAAAAATACTCGATTTTCCTGTTTGGCTCCAAATGCAACAATAGGTACTTTCTAGAAAATTTTTACTGATTCAGAGCTAAAATTAAGTGCAGATTGCACAAGTGCATCGTGCAACATTGACTAACGGGCAGGAAGTGGTAGTTAAAGTTCAACATGATGGCATAAAGACAATTATACTTGAGGTTTGGACTCTTTGGGTTTTGAAGATACTGAATGAGAAGCAAGTAGTTGTAAATTTATATGGTTGGTATATTTACCATTTTCTTTTTTACCAGGATCTAAAGAATGCCAAGTCAATAGTTGACTGGATAGCGTGGGCAGAACCTCAGTACGACTTCAACCCCATGATAGATGAATGGTGCAAAGAAGCCCCAAAAGAACTTGATTTCAATAATGAAGCTGGTATGGTTTCTTAAGTTCACGCTGTTTGAGTGGATTGTTAAGGATATAATATTATGGGGCTTCTGGATGAGTAATTTGAAATTAGATTAGGAATCTGTTTTCTAAAATTAAGTGGATATTAGTAAAAATGTATCAGATTTTGGAATTACACAATGCATGAGCCTATTAGCTTCCCCATGAATCAACTGACTGGAAAACCAATTCTGGCAGGAAGGTTTCGCAATGACACTAACATAGTTGAAAATGAATATCAGAAGAAGTGGTGATGGTAATTTTGTGGTTTAGACAATATGACTGTTCTATGAGACTTCTTTTGAGCTTTGATCTTCCTTGGAGGTTGTGGAGATGGTAATAGTTTTAGAAATGGTTGGTTTGTCACATTTCAGGGTTATATTAATAAAACTTCAATTCTCTTCGTCATTTCATTGAAAACTTAGTGCATGAATTGACCTTCAATCCTAGTATTTGTTGCATTTTCCATGTAAAGTATGTGGTTTGAACTTTTAGCATTACTTCCTAAGTTCTTCCTACCCTAAGTATCTCTTTTGTTTTCATAATCTCATCCCATGTGCTGTTTATGAGAGTTGTTTATCATCCTCATTCTTACCGAAGCATTTCTTTGTGGTTGTAGAGAATACAAGAACTGTGTCAAGAAATCTTGGCTGCAAAGTCAGAGACACCAATAAAAATCCTAATAAAGTAGATATTTTGATTCCAGAAGTTATTCAGGTACTTTCTTTCTAAAATTTTTGGATGCCATGACTGTCTTGTCTGTTGTAGTGGAGATGTCTTAAAAAGGATTGTTCCTGTTGTTACTTGAGAAGCTTGGTGATAGAAGTCAAGAAGGAGCTACCTTTACTATGTGAAACAATATGAATGACCTCGATCTCTTATCTGTCCCTGTTAAAGTACATTGGATATCAGTTGACTTAAAATGATTGCACGTAATTATAAATTATTAGAAGTTTAAACATTAATATAGTATTTGAGTGAAGGTGCTATATTGTGCTAGATGACATGAAGGATCCTTAAGAGAGAAGGATATCTGTGTTAACCTTTTAACTGCCTGCTTGATTTTGTTCTTGCTACATGGTAACTTTTCTCCTGTCTATTACACTTGTCTTACCTCAATTTGTATTGCTATCTATGGCAGTCAACTGAAAAGGTCCTAGTTTTAGAGTATATGGATGGAATACGTTTGAATGACCTTGCATCTTTGGAAGCATGTGGTGTTGACAAACAAAAGATTGTTGAAGAAATTACACGGGCCTATGCCCATCAAATATATGTTGATGGGTTCTTCAATGGTGACCCTCATCCTGGTATGCTACTCTGGCTATAACCCACCTCCATCAACCTTATTTCTTTGTTACTTGTTGGCTGTTATAAATGTCAAGGGTGAGAATAGCTACATACGTGGCTGAACTATAATTATTACGATTCTAATAGCATCTATTGCCTTTCATTTATCACAGGAAATTTCCTAGTGAGTAAACAACCTCCACATTTTCCGGTTCTACTCGACTTTGGGCTCACAAAGAAACTTTCAATCTCGATGAAACAAGCATTGGCGAAAATGTTTCTTGCATCTGTTGAGGTTTGTGTAAACCTATTCAACCTATTTGTGATGAAGCTAGAGCTATGGTTGATAATAATGTCCAACATACACAGTTTCAGCTTTGATAACTGTGTTCATCAGTCAAAGCTTTCCTAAGTTTGATATATGAAGCTATATGCTATGTTGCAGGGAGATCATGTGGCTCTTCTGTCTGCCTTTGCTGAAATGGGACTTAAGCTGCGGCTAGACATTCCAGAGCAGGCTATGGAGGTTACAAGTATATTCTTCCGGTCATCATCGCCAGCCAGTGAAGCTCTTGTAAGTATCATGCACCTATGTTTTGAAATATCCTTTCAAACATTGAAGTAATACTATAAAACATTGCTTGTGAAGGAAAATGTGAAAACCTTGTCTGAGCAAAGAACAAAAAACATGAAGTTGATACAAGAGAAGATGAGACTTAACCAAAAAGAAGTTAAACGTTTCAATCCAGTAAGCTCTTTTGTCAACTCTCTCTACCGGAAGATACTTTTTTTATGTGTGTGAGTCCACTTTGCCTTTCTTTGTCCTTTTTTCTAAATTTGATCACAATCCTTTAAGGTGGATGCATTTCCTGGTGATATTGTAATATTTTCAAGGGTCCTCAATCTTCTACGAGGTTTGCAGGAGAATTTTTTTTCCATTATTTAACTTCTTATTCAAGGGTTCATGCCTCTGTTTAATGGATATCTGATTTGATATAGGTCTATCTTCCACTATGAATGTTCGGATTGTGTATCAGGAGATCATGAGACCATTTGCTGAATTTGCTCTACAAGGGTAAATCAAACATAATTTAATTGTGGCTCGGTTCTTGTTTATCTCCTGTCTAAACTGTCATCTTCATATCAGAAACATCTACAAGGAACCTTCAGTAAATGCACAATGGATATACGACACACCAGTTCATTGTGATGTGGAAGCAAAGCTGAGGCAGCTTTTAGTTGAGCTGGGGAATGATGATAGAATACTTGGAATTCAGGTTGATGCCATTATTTGACTTTAGTGTGTTAAAGGATTTCTTTTTGGGGGATGGTTGAAAGCAAGTTTTCGTTGATAGTTTTGACAGGAAATAAGCATGAATGAACATATACTCACGCATATTTTGTATCATCATGTATTTGTGAACAAACATATATGATATCATTAGTGAAAATGTCTCTTTTTCTGTATTAAATTAAAAAGAAAATTTTTCTACTAAAAATACCCAATGAATACCGTCATTTCGTTGGTTGTTATGAGGCTTCCTGTCAAAGAAGGAATAAAGGTGAAAAAAATGACAATCACTGATCTATTACTAATGTGAGATGTAGTCTCCTTGAATGATTTTCAAACCTCCCCATGTCTTTAGCTGCTTGATGGATGATCTTCAGGGAATGACTTGGTGGAGTTGATTTTCGAGATTTTAAGATTTAGATTTTTTTCTGAGGTTTGATTGTAACAGAGTATTAAAAATGTTGTTGGGTTGAATAATTCATTGACAGAGTTCAGCTAATGAGATTATTACCAACTGAATGGGTACTAGGAATGTTGTGAAACATTCTTAAAAGCTTGTTATATGAAAATAGTAATGCTAACATTTCTTGATGTAGACAGGGTCTGACAAGTGAATGAAGTACTATTGTTGTGTTTTATGGTATGGTTAAATACTTATGTAGGCTGACGCCCTTCTTGAAACTCTTAAGAAGAAGATGGAAATTTGTTATTTTTCTAATGATCAGAACTAGGTATCAGAATTGACACACTTGGGAAATTTTTATTTGAAACTCATAGAAGAAACTGGAAATTGTTAAGTATAATACTTTTAAGGTGATAAATTTATGTTTGAATTGACCCTTTGATTAAGTAGCTTACATCTGTCTTGAAATGATGAATATTCTACTTTGATCTCTTAAGGTATGTGCGTACAAAGATGGAGAGGTTATAATTGATACAAGTGCTGGAATACTTGGCAGATATGATCCTCGCCCAGTTCAGCCAGATAGCCTTTTTCCTGTGTTCTCTGTGACAAAAGGCATAACAGCAGGAATGCTGCATTGGCTTGTTGATAGGGGGTATGCATCCTTGATTTCCAAATCAGAAAGCTTTCACTTTTAAACATTTGGGAAATGAGTTCTTAAGAATAGAATTTGGTTACCGTGGAAGACTATTTTCTGTACTAATGCAGTAGCATATTCCAATTTATTGATTTATGCTTTATGATTTAACAAATCTTCATAAGGTTCTCCTATTTGGGTTAGATTTCCTTCTCAATAAGATATACTTATTTTCCTATTATCAATAGGAATTTTCTAGGACTTTTTTTTTTATATTACGAATTGGATTTCTCAAAAGAATAGCACAAATAGGGGTTTTTCCAGGAAAATACAGCATCTTTTGAACCAGATTTTTATTAAAGAAGGTTCTTGATATAAAATCTAATTTTTCCAGCCTGATCTATCACTTTCTAGCCCTAACATGTTGAAAAGTGGCTGCCCTAACTCCTATCCCTACATCACACAGACACTGAACAAACTCTTCATTATGATTGATGTCTTTGAGCCTCTGTGTTGCAGAACTGAAAAAAAAAAGTGTAATTTCCTTGTAGTAAAGGAAAGGATTTCTCTTTCATTTTGTTCTTATTAGTTTAGGGTTTAAGTCTATTAAGGAATACCTTGTTATGTTTTCAACGTTCAAGGAATAGGAAGAATAGACCAAATTTTAATTGTGAAACTTCTATCTTAAATTGATTCTTAGATACTTGGGAGTGACTTTTGAAAATATATTGGTGTGATTCCAATAGCTGTATTTGTTTTAAAGCTTAGGTGTGATTCATAGTTCTTGATACAATCTTTAGGAGTGATTCCTAGATCTACCGCTGTTGTTGTTTCCTTATTTCATCAAGACTAGCCCTAAAATCATAAATTCCAGCATAATTAAAATTTTCAAGCAACCTCGATTTTGTAAATTATATGTATTTCTTTTTAGAATTTACTCTATTCATCCTACATCACCTTGCCAGGCAATGTATAATTTGTGTGCATGCTGGTGGAAATGCTAATGGAGTTGGGATGTAATGCTTTTCAGAACCCTTCTTGAAGATTAACATGTCTGAAATCCTTGTCATAAGGTTGAAATGAATTTATTGTATATGTTGTTAAGCTTAATATGGGAAACTGTGGATGCATCGAAATGTACCTGGGTTGGACTACTGGATAAATAATCTGGTCTGCAAATCACTTAGGATGTTTGCTGTGGCTGACTCTTTTAAGGCTTATTGTTCCAAGATAGTAATCGTGCAACATGTTGCTTGCAGCAAACTCCAGCTGAGTGAGAATGTTGCTAATATTTGGCCAGAATTTGGAAACAATGGGAAACATCCTATTAAGGTATGGAATTTAAAGTCCTAAGACCAGACAAATAGTTCTGATTAGATCTGAAAGTAATTATCTATAATTTGCATATTGGTTGTTCACAATGTAGGTTCACCATGTGCTAAACCATACATCTGGTTTGCAAAATGCATTGGCCAACCTAAGAGGAGAAAATCCTTTGTTACTGGCTGATTGGGATGAATGTCTAAATCAAATTGCAATGTCAATTCCCGAAAATGAACCTGGAAGGGAGCAGCTGTACCATTACCTGTCTTTTGGGTGGCTGTGTGGTGGGATAATTGAGGTATCCTTCTTTCCTTTTCGTATTACAATACTTAAGACTTAAGGGGCTCCAAATTAATCATTTATGGGGTTGGAGCTTTATTGGTTGTCAGGAAACTAGCCTTTTCTTGAGGATCTTTCCAAATTTAGTTGGATAGTAGAATAGACCATCTTCCAAAAACTTCAGGTTTTTGAATTAGAGAAATCAGTTAAATTTAATCGTAGTCATTTAACTAGAAAAATATTATGCCAGCGGTGCTTCAATTTAAAAGCTTTTTCACTGGATCAAACACCTAAAGAATTAAGATGTTCTTTGGGAACCCAGAAAAACAGAGAAAAACAATGAAAGAAACAGAAATGGAGTAGACAATAAGCAAAGATAATAGTAATCATTTTTGAAGTAACTGGTAGTGCCCTCATTAAGTTGAATTTTGAACCTATTGTTCTGATTCTGAATGAGAGCTATCTAAAAGGTTAGAAGGGTTACCTTGATAACAATCTTCAAAACTCTTCCTCGTCTTTGTTTATTAAGTAAATTCGGGTAACCTAAAAGAGAAAGCCTGTATAACTCACGAAGCACCAAATTCTGCAGAAAAAAAGACAAGGGCAGTTGCATAGATTACTTCTCTGTTGTACTGCTATTCGTACCTAAAAATAAGAGATATGTATCCTTTTTGTACAATACGATGAAGCACTAAACCATACAAAGTCATAACTAACCTAGTACAAAGATTAATCTGAAAACGTAAGATTAACACATGGAGCTCAATTACTCCAAGTAGTATGCAACCAGGTTACAAAAATCCCTAACTATTTTCTTTCATAATTCAGCTATAAGTGTTATCTCGAAATCCATAACTTTCTAACACAATAAAATTCAACGAGACAGAAAGCATCAGGGAAGAAATTTCAGGAGGTCCTTGAAGAAGCAATTGTTCACCCTCTCAAAATTGAAGGAGAGCTATATGTCGGAATCCCCCCAGGTATGTATCAAATAGTTAATTTTCTTGCATTACTGTTATAAATGACATAATACAAGTTTTGGCCTCTTTTCCAGTGGGCATATTGCCAACTTTTATGTTTTGGATTATGACCAATATTTGAAATAATATAATTTTCACTTAATCTCCTTATTGCCAATGTAGTTTGTCTTCATGGTCTCTTTTTCCAGGTGTGGAATCTAGACTTGCGGCTTTGACACTGGATACAAATGATCTCAGCAAGCTCTCTGAGATGAGAAAACGTCCTGATCTGCCCTCCACATTCCAGCCACAGAATATTTCTGAAATGGTCACTGCCCTACCAGTTTTATTTAACATGCTGAACATCCGCCGTGCCATAATACCTGCTGCGAACGGACATTGTTCAGCCCGTGCTCTTGCTCGGTACTATGCAGCTCTTGTTGATGGAGGTGTTGTTCCACCACCACATTCCTCCTTATTCAAGCCACATCTTGGTAGCCACCCCCATATCCCAAAATTCCCTTCAGCTGAGAGGATAAAAAAGGGGAAAGGAAGACGGCATAATGAGATTGTGACTACTCCCAAGAAGAAAGCAAATGGTTATGAGCAGATTAAGGGCAACGATAATGATACTAAGCGTATCTGTGACAGTCACACAAGGCTTGTCGATGATAGTAGTGGTGGCAGCAGTTATGCTAGTATGCCATACAGCTCTGGAGATGATTCATGCAGTAATAACGCTAGCATGATCTTCAGTAACCTCAACATTCATGATGAATTCTTAGGTGTGGGTGAATACGGGAATTTGGTAATGCCTAATGGCAAATTCGGATTAGGGTTTACGAGGTATAGATCAAAGGATGGATCATTTACTGGCTTTGGACACTCGGGCATGGGAGGATCCACTGGCTTTTGCGATATCAGAAACAGATTCGCCATTGCGGTGACCTTGAACAAAATGTCATTTGGAACTGTCACCAGAAAAATCATTCAGCTTGTCTGTTCAGAGTTGAACATCCCATTACCGGAGGAGTTCTCGACATTTGATGATATGAGAAGTGATGTAGAGTTGGATATTAGTAGACCGCTGATTAGCTGAAAGCAAAACTGCTTTCTGGAGTTTTTGCTGCTATTGTTATGATTATCGTGGGATTTTAAACACAGATTTGTCCTTTCCTTTCCAATATTCCTTAACGAGCTCATTTTGTGTATCAAATAAACATTGTAGGCAAAAGATATACTATCACTTTTTTATTTTTGATACATCGGAATATACCCTATGGATACTATAAACAATCTGCTGTAATTTGTTTCTTGATCATGACCTCATAGTTGGGAATGGTTTCTGAAGTCTAGCATACGTTATTACTGATGCCAGAGAGTAAGGCGGACTACAAAAGAAAGGTCCATGTATAGATTGCCCGAAGGCCTGGTCCAAATGGTTTAATTTAAGAGATTGTGAATTAAAATTGTGATGAGGGCCTGTATGTTATTATAATTTTAAAAAACATACACTGATCTGGAGTCAATGTTTTTTAAGTTATGTAAATATCAATATCATTTAGATTGAGCCCATTATTTATTTTTGTATTATTAATTTATTACGTGACTTATTTGAAATACATAATTTATAGATTATTACGTGCAGGGACGGAGATATATGGGGCCCAGAGGTGCACTGGCCCTCCCAAGATTTAAAAAATAAATAAATAATATTTATTTTTAATTAATTAAT
>JAOQML010000197.1:20881417-20911248 GCA_027568935.1 Erythroxylum urbanii | reverse complement strand
GTCAATGCAATATTAAACACTCCTAACCCATGCCAAATTACCAAATTACCCTTCCCATAGGTGAGGGGATGTTACAATTATAATTATGAATTTCATGTTATTCATTTTATCAATATATGAAAGTTTTATATATTTAATCATTATAAAATCTCAAATTTTCTTAATTAATGGAAATTCGTAACTATAGTTAATTGAATTGATCACATTAATTATAATATTTTTCTTTCATTTCTTATAATCATGTCCTCTTTCATTATTTAGTTTGTTTTCATCTTATTTATTTTATCAATAAATGTAAGTTTTTATATATTTATTCATTATAAAATCTCAAATTTTCTTAATCAATTTAAAATTGTAGTCATAATTAATTGAATTAATCACTTCAATTATAATATTCTCTCTCCCTTGGATGTCTTGCAGGACCTCCTAGTTTCTAAGGTTTAAAATTGAGTTTTTATATCCCATTTAATGCTTAAAACGACGTAGGGAGAAGGAAGTTGCCAACTGGAATTTTTCAGATAACTGTTCAGATATTGGCATTCTAGGTTTTAAGGAATGAAGACTTATTCTATAAAGTTAGTTGTTGAAATCTTTGCCACGAAGACTAGCAATAAATCAAGGAATTAGTTAAATTTTTATTTTATTTTTTCCACTGTAACAACTCTGATTTTAGGCAGAAAAATTAGTTTACGTTGTTTATTGCTTGCCTATAAATAATTCAGTTTCAATGAAATAATATAATCAACCTTTTTAACATCTTTAAACACTTTCAGCCTTTATTTATTCTTTTATCTATTAGTTTTCTACAGTAATCTTTTATTCCTATTCCAACAAGTGGTATCAGAGCTACAGTTGGTCTTAAAGGATCTACGATTTTTTGAAAAAAACCACACTTTTAAAAAACTCATTTCAAACCACTCCAAAAATGTCAGCCAGCAGTAATGTTTCATTGATTTCTCCACAAGTCTTGACTAGAGAGAATTTTCAATTGTGGTCAGTGAAGATGCAAACTTATCTTGAAGCACACGATCTTTGGTTAGTTGTAGTAAAAGATAAGCCTTTGAATCCATTACCTAGAGATCCTACCATGGCGCAAATCAAAGCTCACACAAAAGAGAAGACTAAAAGGTTCAAAGCAAAGACTCTCATCCAAAATTCAGTAGGAGATCAGATCATGACATGTCAAACTGCTAAAGAGGCATGGGACAAATTACAAGTTAAGTATCAAGGAAGCGACATAACTAAACAAATACAGGTGCTGAATCTAAAAAGAGATTTTGAAACTTTGAGAATGCTAAAAGATAAAGCATTACAAGATACTACAACAGAATTTCCTTGCTTTGCTTTTTAATAATATTTGGTTACTTGGAGAGGATTTTCCATATAGCAGAATTGTTGAAAAGGTTCTTGTGACCCTCCCTGAGAAATTTGAAGCCAAAATTTATTCTTTGGAAGAGTCCAAAGATCTCACCATAATTTCATTGGCAGAATTAATAAGTGCTCTTCAAGCATAGGAGTAAAGAAGGGCCCTAAGACACGAACAAATCAGTGAAGGTTCTTTTCATATGCAAAATCAAAAGTCTTACAAAGGCAAAAAACAATTCAGTAAGAAGAAAACTAGAATGACGATAGCAGTGCTAGAGAAGGAGTTAAGCAAAAAAATTATTTAGCTTGCACTTATTGCAAAAAGACAACTCACTTAGAGAAGTATTGTTGGTGGAGACCTGATGCTATATGTGGCAACTGTAAACAACTTGGGCATATTGCTAAGGTTTATAAACAAAAGAACAAACTCATTCAATCGCAGCAAGTATAAGTGGCAGACGTTGTACCACAGGAGGAACTTTTTTTGCAGCATTCCATATCTCAAGTCATGATTCTCACAATACATTGCTTATTAATAGTGGATGCACCAATCATATATGTCATAATGCTTCCACGTTCAAGATCTTGATAAATCTTATAGCTCAAAGGTGAAGGTTGACAATGGAGAATATGTAAAGGTTAAAAGAAAAGGAACAGCAGCTGTAAAAACTAATTCAGGTATCAAACTTATTCCAAATGTTTTATTTATACCTGATATCAACCAAAATCTCTTAAGCGTGAGTCAGATGCTTGAAAAAAAATTCTTTGCAATTTAAAAATAACTACTGTGCCATCTTAGATCCCTTTGGAATAGAGCTGAGTTATGTACAGATGAAAAACAAGAGTTTTACTCTTGATTGGGAGCAGGTTGTTGAACATGCCTGTGTTGGAATCACTCAAAGTCCTTCAGATATATGGCATAAACGGTTTGGTCATTTTAATTAAAGGAGTTTAACACATTCGAAGAAACATGCTTTGGCCAAAAATATGCCAAATGTTTCTAACAAAGTTGTTGAAATATGTGAGACTTGTCAATAAGGCAAACAATCTTGGAGAGCCACAGAGATGCTTCAACTTATCCATACTGATGTCTGCAGTCCTATAAAAACCGAATCACTAAATGGTAGTAAATATTTCATTCTCTTTATTGAGAATTGTACGAGAATGTGTTGGGTGTATTTTGGTAAGTAGAAAAGTGAAGTTTTTTTCTACTTTCAAGCAGTTTAAAGCCATGGTGGAGAATCAAAGTGATAGAAAAATTAAAATCTTAAGATTTGATAATGGCACCGAATATACCTCTAACCAATATCCTGAGTTTTTGAGCATTGCAAGACATCAACTTATAGTGCCATACACACTGCAACAAAATGGCATCTCTGAGAGAAAAAATAGGACTGTCATAGAGATGGCTCATTGTCTCTTACTTGAAAAGAAGATGCCAAGCAAATTTTGAACAGAAGCTGTTAGTACTTCTGCATATTTGTTGAATAGATTGCCTACTAAAGCATTAAAGAATTCAACACCATATGAAGCATGGTACAGTATCGCACCTTCGGTGGATCATCTAAAGGTGTTTAAAAGTATATGCTATTATCAAGTTCCAGAACAAAAAAGAAGCAAACTTGATTCTAGAGCTGAAAAAGGCATTTTTATTAGTTATGGATCATCAATAAAAGGTTATATAATTTTGTCTTCATAACAAAAATATTATTTTGAGCTGGAATGTGAAATTTGATGAAGCAGCAACTTGGGATTGGCAAAATAAAAAAAATACATCTAAATATCTCTGTTGATAATGAGATTCATGAAGATAACTTTGATGATATACCAATAAGAGGCACAAGATCCTTAAATGACTTCTATCCCAGTTGTAACTTGGCAATCTCTGAACCTACAAATTACTTTAAAGCAAAAAATTTTGAAGTATGGAGGAGTGCTATACAAGAAGAGTTGGAGATGATCAACAAAAATGAACATAGTAGCTAGTAGAAAGACCAAAAAATCAAAAAGTGATAGAAGTCCAATGGGTATTCAAAACAAAACTCAATTATGATGGTTCAATATGCAAACACAAAGCTAGATTGGTGGTGAAAGACTATGCTTAACAATATGGGATCAATTATTAAGAGACCTTTGCTTTTATTGTGAGGTACGATATTATTAGACTCCTTATTGCTATTTCTGCTCAAAATTGTTGGCAAATTCATCAATTAGATGTCAAATCTGCTTTTTTTAATGGATTCATTGATGAAAAAATTTATGTGGAGCAATCAGATGGGTATTCAGATCTAAGGAAAGAAAATTATGTGTATCTTTTGAAGTAGGCCTTGTACGGGCTCAAACAAGCTCCTAAAGCCTGGTATAAGAGAGTTGATATGCACTTGAATGAACTTGGTTTTTTTAAAAGCCAAAGCGAAGCAACTTTATATGTTAAAACAGATGGAGATCAACTACTAGTAGTCTCTATTTATGTAGATGACATCCTTATAACTAGACATCAACCTAAACTAATTCAAAGGTTCAAGGAGGAGATGAAGAAAGTTTTAGAGATGCCTAATCTTGGAGTCATGAGTTATTTTTTAGGAATGGAAGTTGTTCAGTTATGTTTAAGTATCTTCATATGTTAAAAAAAGTATGTTAATGTGCTTAAAATTTTCAAAATGCAAGATTGGAAGCCTGTATCTACTCCAATGACAACAATTGAGAAGCTAAGCAAGGATGATGGCTCAGAAAAAATAGATGAAGGCTTGTATAAGAATTTAATTGGCAGTCTTTTTTATCTAATAGCCACCAGACCTGATATAATCTTTGTTGTTAATATAATTTCCAAGTTTATGCATTCACCAAGTGAAAGACATTTTTCAGCTACTAAAAGAATATTGAGGTACATCAAAGGAACTCTTTCTTTTGGAAACTATTCTAAATCTGCAGATGCAAGGTTGAAGTTGATAGGATGCTCCAACAGTGATTGGGGAGGCTATTTTGTTGATGGAAAAAGCACATCTGGATATTTATTTGCTCTAGGCTCTGGTTTTCTTACTTGGAGCTTAAAGAAATAAGAAACCATAGCCCAATCCACAGCAGAAGCAGAATATATTATTACTGCTGCTGCAGTAAACCATGCTATTTGACTCCAGAAAATGTGTGACAACAGTTCGATAGTTTCAATCTCAAAAAATCTAGTATTTTATGGTAAAACAAAGCATATCAAGATCAAGTTCCACTTTATTAGAGATTTCAACAATCAAATGAAGTGCTAATTGTTCATTGTTCATCTTAAAATCAATCGGCAAATATCTTTACTAAACCACTACCAAAAGAAAGATTTAAAGTTTGAAGAAAAAAATAGGTGTTAATCACCTAAATGCCAAGGAGGAGTGTTCAGATATTGGCATTCCAAGTTTTAAGGAATGAAGACTTATTTTATGAAGTTAGTTGCTGAAATCTTTGCCACGAAGACTAGCAGTAAATCAAGGAATTAGTTAAAGTTTAATTTTATTATTTTCCACTGTAACAACTCTGATTTTAGGCAGAAAAATCAGTTTATGTTGTTTATTACTTACCTATAAATATTTCAGTTTCAATGAAATAATATAATCATCCTTTTTTAATATCTTTAAACACTTTCAACCTTTATTTTATTCTTTTATCTATTAGTTTTCTTCAATAATCTTTTATTTTTATTCCAACAAAAACTCTATTTTCTATCTTGACTTCAATACGTGTTGTTATTTCACCAATTTGAAACTAAATTTCTCCTCTTTCTTTTGGATAAAAAATGAAAAACGTCGAATAAGAATTGTATCTTGCGAAAGATTAACATTGGTGATGGGTCGGCCTAGGAAAATTCCAGCTTTCCTTCGGGTCACATAACTTGCTTTCTCTTTGATTCTTCTATCCTTCCATCCCTCAAATCCACCTTCAAACCTATTGATTAACAACAAAATTAAACACTTAATCATGCCCAAAACATATGCAATTCATACCAACATAATGTAAGAAAAAGACGTGTAATAGTACCATGCAAAATTTATACAAAACCTAATCTTAAAGACCTAATTCACACACATTCATGCATATTCACATGCATTCATACATAATCATGCAATTATATGAAACTAAGACAAAACATAAGCTAAACAAGTTAACAACAATCAATTTATCATAATTAACTAACAAATTATCCTACGAAATGTATATATAAATGCCACCTATCAACTCTCCCACACTTAAACTTTTGCTTGTCCTCAAGCAAAATCAAACACAAAAATAATCTAAAGAACACAAATACACAAATACACAAAAACATACACGCATACAATGTCAAAATTGATGGCTACTAACTCGGAACGTTATGCAATCAACTTAATCATTGTTATATCACAAGTTCAATGTATTGATTTATTCCGTTATGCCTAAGTACCTTAATATAATCATACACATAGATCAAGATATAAGCAACTCAATTTTAAACCTATGTCACTTATAAACGTGCATTTACAATTATCGATCATTTAAATGGTTAACTATCCAAGTTATCCTTTCATTAAAATTTTTAGCTAATTTATCATATCAGGGTTTTCATTACACACACTTTTCTCATTTTTGTAATGTTGACTTAGTCTTTTGACGCGATGACAGATATTGGTGATGAATGCCCCCAGTTACTAAACTAGGCCATGTTTTTTTATTTATTAAGCTGGCTTAGTTGGAGCATCATTCTAGCTTTTTGACGCAAAGATAAACATTTGTGATGAATGCCCCCGATTACTCAACTAGATCACAGCTCACAACTAACTACTAGCTCTATTCTTAACCCTTTTTGGGTCAGCGGAATAGTTATTAACACACACTCTTTTCTTTTTCTTTTTGACTTACTTTATTTATTTTAGCTTATTATTTTAATGAAAGGGAAACTAAGATTGTCTACCGATTTAATGACTTCTAACAGTAACTACATGTGAATTAGCAACATTAAATGTAAAACCAAGTGTCCTATCCTAATCAATACACATGTTTATGTTAAAGCTACTTATAATCTAACTTCCTAAGTTAACACATATCACCAGTTCAACAACACTGTTCAAAATTAAGCTAAGTCACATAAAATTTCAGCCACTAAATGTCCACACAGTCACACAATTTCACACAAAAATTAGAAAAAAAATTGGCACATTAACAAAAAAAACATGAAAAATCATGCAAAACATGCAAAAAAAAATGAGGAGTTAAATAAGACGAGCAATATGCAATGCAAATTGCATACCATTCCCCCACACTTGAACAACATATTGCTCTCAATGTGTAAAAGTGGTACACAACAAACAACAACCACATATAATATATACAAAAAAATCATAAATGAATTAATAAAGAGGCATGAGAAAGCTTGTTGGTATTAGTGTTGAGGATCGTGTTGGTGGTGGCTCATGTATTCCTTACAGCTCATACTTTACTTTTTCTTTTCCTGTATCAAAGAAAACAAAAACTAACATAAATAAAATATAAACACAAACATCCAACAAACATAAACAAAAACAACCTATCTTAGTTTTTGAAGTCACTAGCAAGACTTTGATCACTGGTCATGGGCGGGGTCCGAGAAATATTCTTTCTCGCTTGATGGGCACTTTTCCTCTATAGTAGGGGTTGCAACGGTGGCCATTCACCCTGAAAGTTTCTTTATGCTTGTTTTACAACTCCACAACTCCAGATGGGAATGCATTAATTACTGTAAAACGTCCGCTCCATCTAAATTTGAAATTTTCAGGAAACAACTAGAGTTTAGAATTGAAGAGTAACAGGAAACAACTAGAGTTTAGAGTTGAAGAGTAAAACCATATCACTTGCATAGAACTCCTTTTTCCTGATGTGCGCATCATGCCACCTCTTTACCTTTTCCTTGTAGAACTTGGCGTTATCATAAGCTTACAGCCTTAATTCGCCCAACTCATTTAACTGGAATTTCCTCTTTTCTTCAGCTGCCTTCTAATCCTAATTTATGGCCTTGATAGCCCAATAGGCCTTATGCTCAAGTTCCACAGATAAATGACAAGCTTTCCCATAAATCAGCCTGTAATGCGTTGTCCCAATATTGTTCTTAAAAGTTGTCTTGTAAGCCTATACTGCATCATCTAATTTGATTGCCCAATCCTTCCTAGGACTGTTGACAGTCTTTTGTAAGATTTTCTTTAATTCTCTGTTCACAACCTCTACTTGACCGCTGGTCGGGTGTGGTAAGGCGTAGCTATCCTTTGCTGTACTCCATATCTTTTCAATAATGCTTTAAATGGATTGTTACGAAGGTAGGTACCTCCGTCACTGATAATCACCCGCGGCACACCAAATCTGTTGATAATCTTTTTCAGAAACCTTTGTACCACTCTACTATCATTTATTGATGTCACCATCACCCCAACCCACTTCGATAAACAATTAACACTTACCAAAATATATTTGTTTTCGTAAGAGGAAAGAGACGGTCCTATGAAATCCAAACCCTAAACATCAAAGACTTCAACCTCTAGCATCGAAGACGTTGGCATCTCATCCCTCTTCAATATGTTCCCAATTCTTTAGTACCTATCACACATCTTCACCTAATGTTGTGCATCCTTAATCAATGTTGGCCAATAAAATCTGCACTCCAACAACCTTACAGCTGTCCTATTAGCTCCATAATATCCTGTATAAGAAAAATTATGACAATGACTTAAAATGGCATTAATTTCGTTATTAGGAGCACATCTTCGAATCAGTCCATCCGCACAATTTCTGTAAAGAAGTGGATCTTCCCAGATGTACTGCTTACAATCATGTTTAAAATTTTTCTGCTATTGGTAAGTTAAATTAGGGGGAAGGATACCACCTGTAATGTAATTTGCAATGACGACATACCAAGGATGGTATGATTCTTGTACCAAGAGTAACATCTCATCAGGGAATTGCCCATAGATTTCTTCTTATAAGTTTGATTCCCCCCTTCCAATCTTGACAGGTTATCAGCGACAAAATTTTCTGCTCCCTTTTTATCCTTGATCAAGATATCGAATTCCTGTAGGAGTGGGATCCACCTAGTCAACCAAGGCTTGGCATCCTTTTGGGTAAAGGTACTTCAGGGACTCATGATCTGTATACATGATCACTTTTGAACCAAGTAAGTACGAACGAAATTTATCACAAGAAAAACTACAACTAACAGTTCTTTTTTCGTCGTGGTATAAATAATCTGAGAATCCATCAAAGTCCTACTAGCGTAGTGAATAGCATGCAACTTCTTGTCTTTACACTGCCCTAGAACACACCCAATTGCATAATCACTAGCATCGACATTAACTCGAATGGCAAGCTCCAATCTGGTGGTTATAACACTGGTGTTGAAGTCAATGCCTTCTTTAACCTATCAAAAGAAACTAAACAATTATTATCAAAAATGAAAGGAACATCTTTAACTAACGAATGACTAAAGGGTTTAGCAATTAAAGAAAAATCCTTTATGAATTAGCGATAGAACCCGGTATGCCCTAAAAATGCTCGAACCCCTCGAACATTACTTGGCGGAGGACGTTTGTCTTATCCACTTCAATGCCTCTACAAGATATCTTGTGTCCCAAGACTATTCCCTCCTGAACCATAAAGTGGAATTTTTCCCAATTTAATACTAAATGGGCCTCTTCACACCATTAGACAACCTTATCCAAATTTGTCAAACACTGCTCAAAGGAATCTCCATACACTGAAAAGTCTTCCATAAATACCTCAAAAAAATTCTCAATCATGTCGGTAAAAATGGCCATTATACATCACTAAAATGTAGTCGGTGCATTGCAAAGTCTGAACAGCATCCTTCTGTATGCAAAAGTACCATATGGATATGTGAAAGTTGTCTTGGCTTGATCCTCTGGATAAATGAATATCTGATTGTAGCCAGAATACTCATCCAAGAAACAGTAGAATGCATATCCTGTAGCTCTCTCAATCATCTGGTCCACAAAAGGCGGTGGGAAGTGGTCCTTCTTTGTCACTGAGTTAAGCTTCCTGTAATCAATACAAACTCTCCAACCAATGACCGTCCATATGGAAATCAACACTCCCTTTTCATTTTCCACCACTGTTGTTCCGCCTTTCTTTGGTACACACTGAATTGGACTTACCCATTCACTGTCTAAGATTGGGTATAAAATTCCTACATCCAATAACTTAATCACCTCATATTGTACAACTTCCTCAATATTCTCATTCAAACGCCTTTGCCTATCCCTCATTGGTTTATGTCCATCCTTGAGATTTATTCTATACATCACAACACTCGGACTTATCCCTTAGATGTCTAATATTTGCCACCCCCATCGCTTTCATCCTCCTCCTTATAACTTCTACTACCTTCCTCTCCTTTTCATCACTCAACTGGTTTGAAATAACCACAGGTAATGTTTGATTTTCACCCAAAAATGCATACCTCAGGTGTGAAGGTAAAGGTTTTAACTCTAGGGTGGGTGCTCTCTCATTGGAAGGTGGTATGGGTGCCTTGGTCCTCACCAATGGTTCCTTCTCACTTTTCTCTTCTTCGTCTCCATCATTCTCTCTCTTTCCACTCTCATCTTCTCTATTCAATTCTAATTCCCTCTCACTCTTTGTTTTTATCATTCTACCAGTTATCTCCTCTACACACTCGTCCAACACATCCATTCTTATATAATAATCCAGTTCCTCCCTACTTCTTAAACTCCTATTTATGTTGAACTTAACTTTTTAATCACCAATATGCAAAATTAAAACACCATTATTCACATCGATCAACGCCTGACCAGTATTCATAAATGGACATCCCAAAATTAATGGACACTTTCTGTCCTCAGCAACATCAAGAATGATAAAGTCAACATGAATTACAAACTTATCTACTTTTACCAAAACATATTTGACAAATCCAAAAGGCTTATTTATGGACTGATCAGCTAATTGAATTGTCATGATGTTAACTTTATGTCATCCAAGTTCAGCTTCCTGAAAATAGACAATGGCATCAGATTAATGCTAGCTCCCAGATCACATAAACATTTAGAAAATTCAACACCATTAACAACACAAGGAATAGTAAAACTTCCTAAATCTTTTAGCTTCGATGGCATATTGTTCGTGATTACAGAGCTATAATTGGCTATCAATTCTACTGTCTGATTCGATTCCCAAGTACGCTTGCGAGAAAGTAATTCCTTTAAGAACTTAGCATACTTAGGCATGTGCTCCAAAACTTCTGGCAAAGAAAAACTCATATACCTCTTCTTCAATTTTTCAAAAAATTTGTTGAATTAGGTCTCTACTAAATTCTAACTCACTCTCCTAGGAAATGGTAATTTTGGAACATATGGTGGAGGTGGAACATATAGGGGTTCCTCCTCCTCAGTGACTTTCTCCTTACCTTTTTCCTGACTTTTCTCCACTGTATCAGTAACTTCCTTCAAGACTGGCTTTGGTAACTCCTTTCGACTTCTCAATTGAATCCTTTAAATGTTCTATCTAATAAGGTTTTGAAGTGCTGGGAAGGTTGCCTAGGGGTCTGGTTGATACTGCGGTTGCCAGCTGACCCATCTGCACGTCTAGGTTATAGATTGATGATGTCTAATTTTTAATCAATTGATTAGTCTTCGCTTGATAACTTTTCAGCGCCTGATCACTCCGTGCTTGTGCATCCTCGTTATTGTTCACCTTCGATCCAATTGTACCCATTACTTCCATCATCTTTGAAAATTGGGATCTTAGCTGTGAAAGTTGAGAATCTATCCTTACAGCTTGGGCTTCCATTTTTACCTCTAGCCTTGATTTAATACCTCCAAACTTTGACTCTAAGGCAACATATGAGTTACTTTCCTTTTCCTAAAATCCTGGGAATCTTTGAAGTCTCCAATTGGTTCCTAAAAGTTAGCCAAAGAAAAATTTGGACGGTTTTTTCATCCAGCATTATAAGTACAATAATATGGGTTATTACATGACCTCTGTTGGAGCTTGTTATGTGCCTTCAGTGCTCATCAAATATCATTCAGATGAATTATGATTGTCCGCTCCAAAAATCTCACAATTTTGATACATATACTTCAAAGAACTAGACAAAGGTTGAAGATCACTTACTCGTTTCCTTAATGATACAATTTCTACAAATAAAGCAATTGTTGAATTTGCTGACATAACGCCTTTCTGTTCCTTCTCTGCAGTGGTTAACTCCTGCACTCTTTATTTGCATACACCTATTACACACCAGAAAAGAATATCAAAGTAAAAATGAAAAGAAAACCCAAATCAAAACAATTCAAACCAAACTCGATGCTAGGCATAACCCCCAGCAACGACGCCAAAAACTTGATAGGTAATTATCCAAATTTTAAATTAAAACCTCTTATCCTACAAGTATACAAATCAAAAATTGAAGTATAAACAGGTATCGTCCCATAAGGATTGGATAGTCACCGAAATGATTCAAATTTTGTCTTGTTCAGGAAACTCAAATAATTAGATTTGAAAGATCCAAAATATAAAAATGAAGAGTCATAAATACATACTTTAGGGTTGTCACAAAAGTAAGAACACAAATTTAGAAAATGGTGAACCAAAGTATCAATTTAACAACTTAGGATTATCATTACCTAACTATGTATTCTCTCATTTTAGCAATGTTCATTATGTTTAGTCCAAAATTTCCTAATGTCCTGGTTCTTCTACTCTCATTACTTGAAACAAATGAGCCCTTTTTAATGATGTAAATGAATTACATAAGCTCTCACTTCCCATTTTTCACTTAGCCATTAAAAGGATATGAATAGATTTTTGGACAACCACTTTTCGATTCAAGATCTCTCTCCAAATGGCAAGGTAACTTGATATATGGAGTGTTCTTGGTGTAAGCCCACTCTCATGGCACTTACTAACATTTTTCTTAACTTCATATCTCTATGTGAGCTAAGTATGGACGGCCATATACCATAAACATCAAACAACACCAAACACATCCATAACATTGAATAAAGTGAGTTACTACATAGTTTAGGCAATAAGAACCCTAATAACTACTTAGAAATCCACAAAAAAGCTCATAAAACATGTTCATAACATATCCATACATCCTTCTCAATCAGCAAATACAACAAAGAAGCAAGATAAGAGAAGAAGTAAGGCTTATATGTTGAAGAGCAAAGCTGGAATTCTATAGTGGCAGCTTTGTGTCTCCTTGAAATCCTTTGATTCCACCTTGAATTCTCTTAATTTTTCTCTCAAAAATGCATTCTTCTCTCTCCCTTAGATGTCTTGCAGGACCTCCTGGTTTCTAGGGTTTAAAATTAAGTTTTTATACCCCATTTAATGCTTAAACCGATGTAGGAAGGAGGAAGTTGTCAGCTGGAATTTTCCAGAAAACTCTGTTTTCTATCTTGACTTCAATCCGTGGTATCTTATTGATTTCTTATCCAAATTGGGTCGTTATTTCATCAATTTGAAACTAAATTTATCCTTTCTTTTAGATTAAAACAAAAAACATCTAATAAGAATTGTATCTTGTGAAAGCTTAACATTGGTGATGGGTTGGCTTAGGAAAATTGCAAGTTTCCTTTGGGTCACATGACTTGCTTTCTCTTTGGTTCTTCTATCCTTCCATCCCTCAACCACCTTCAAACCTATTGATTAACATAAAAATTAATCACTTTTATCATGCCTAAAACACATGCAATTCATACCAACATAATGTAAGAAAAAGAAGTACAATTATGCCAGGTAAAATTCATGCAAAACTTAATCTTAAAGACCTAATTCACATACATTCATGCATATTCACATACATTCGTACATAATCATGCAATTATATGAAACTAAGACAAAACATAAGCTAAGCAAGTTAACAACAATCAATTTATCACAATTAACTAACAAATTATCCTACGAAAAGTATGTACAAATGCCACCTATCAATATTGTATCTTCTTATTATTATAATATGCAATTTTAAATTCAAACTAAATATTTTTACTATTAGTAATTTAACATTTTCTTCTAATTCTCTAAATTTATTTTTGATAATTAATTTCCTAGTCACTTCTTTCTACTTATTTATGTTTCTTCACCATAAAATATTTTCTTTTAGTTAAATATGCTTTAAAATATTCTAGTACTTAAAATTAAATTAATATTCTTTGTATTTTTATAAATTTTTTGCTGAATAAACATTTATATAAAAGTCTATATAATGTAATATAAGTTCACAAGGATTTGACACGTGACGCATCGTAGTGAAAGTAGTTCTTATTTTACATTTATATGAAAGAATATCTTTAAAAAAAACTAAGTTACTATGTAATATATATATAGCTAAGAGAAAACTTACCAAAAGAGATAGTAGTCCTCTCCTAAACTTAATTAATAGAAGACTGCATAATTGGTTCCTATCTTATGATGGGAGACTTTAGTTAATAATCTCTATTTTAAGTAACTTCTACGTATATTAGATATCATATCTTGCACTACCTAAAACTGCGTTAAAGGATAATGATAAAACAATGAGAGACTTCCTCTATAGTGGCTCCAATAAATAAAACTAAAATTTTCAAAGTGAATTGTGTATCAATTAAAGAAGTATGATGGCTTTTGAATCACCTCAATTTGATTTATGAAAAAAGTTATGCATATAAAGAGACTTTAGAAATTATATTTTAAGGATGAAGACTTACGAGTGAAATGGTCATATCTGCATCTACTCAAAGGGACAAGTATCTAAATCCTGGCGTTTAATGGACTTTCAATCAAATTTTAAAAATGAGGGAGTTAATTCATCCTTACATTAAACACAAAATTCATCATAGATGCAGGACTTTCATCTAGTTCGATTCTTGGCACACTATAGGACACCTCCATGGTTTAACTAAATTACAATCTCTAAAAACTACAATACAACTTAATGCTAAAATCTAACCATTCATCAAAAATGGCTCCTAATACTTACCCTTTCATTATTTTAAATGAAAAGTTAATTTCATAAACACCTTGGCCTCCATTATTACTGATTCCTCTACACATAACACAATGATATGGACCCTTGATAAGACCTCCAATTCACCACTAGTTCTTGAACAAATTATATTATGACAATTTTCCATAGATGCAGTATCATAAACTGATTTGAGATTCAGTAACCACTCCCTCCCATTCATATTATGGCTAATAGCTCACTAAAAACTTGGTACAAAGGATAACTTTAACTACTCTATTTCCAATCTTGACTGTCTATTATATGGGGAGGCCCCTGAAACTTTATATCATCTATTCTTCAGTCGCAGTACTCTAATACTTTATGGAGGGGAATACTTAACCTATTCAATCTAAATTGTTTTTACTCTCCTTATCAAGCATCTTTGAATGGATCCTCTCTATCCATTTTAGTTCTAAAGGTGGTGCCAAGCACTTCAAATATGCTTTTCATTCCTTAATTTACTATATTTGTTGTTAAAGAAATTATCGAATATTTGTATCAAGAGTCACTAAAGTAGCTGCCAACTTTTAAAACCCACAGTGTTCATTGGAACAAAAGCAATTGTATGTGGCCTACAACCTCTACTCGATCCACTTACTTGTACTGTATGGTCCCTGCATCTCCATTGAAACATAATAGTCAACCGATTTATGTCTAAATCCTTGTGCATGCTTGTATTGATTTAAATTGTCAACCCATATCTTTTAAGTATTATGGACATCTTCTTATAAATTGATAACTCACATTTCTTTTACTAGCTTGTCTTATTTAATAAAATTACTTAATTTTTAGAAAACAACATAAAGTAAGTGCATAATATAATCATATAAATAGTGGTTTAAGCATATATTTTTAACATTACAATTCACTGTAAAATTATAAAGTTTTCTTTAGTTCTAGATATTAAAATATAACAAAAAATTTATTTTTACTTTATTATTTTTGTATTTCAAATTTACTTTTCTCATTAAAAAAGATATTAAGAAGTAAGACAATCTCAATTCTCCTTTCATTAAAGTTATCAAATGAATGCATCAATCTATCTAGATAATAGAAAGAATGATGTGTTTTGCATTATCATGACTTTTTAACTTTGTAAGTACTTTTTAACCTCTTATATCTGCTATAGATACAAAACACATATCTTATTTCATAATCATTTTATGTAATTTCTTATAGTTTATAATTAAGTATAGATTTATGTCTTTGCATTTTAAAATTCAGTTTCTTTTTGGTAACTATATCTCTTGTGTATGTATAAACTTATAGGACAAAATATAATGAAAGTTCTTATTGAAAAATAAAAGGGATCAATTTGTTATACAAATTTATGCCAATGAACAATGTGAATAATTCGTCAATAAAGTGAACTTTGGTATTCCAATTTTTTTAGTTAATACATTTTTGTTGTTTGAATTCATTTTATTATTTGATATTTAAGTTGAATTTATATATTAGGAAAGCAATTGGTTTAGAATGGTAATTTAGTTTAGTTTTAAAAGGAAGATTTAATTATACTAACTTGATTAGCATAACAATTTTATATGAATTATCCTCCATTTAATGATAAAGATCTCAAATTGCTAAAAGATTTAGAGTGTTAGCATATTGAGTCACATGAGTGGCATCATATAGAATGAAATTGATACATTTATGACATGATTTTTATAATTGGGTTCAAATGCATAATATGAGCATACACACATGAATTATGAGTTAGACAAATTGCACTCAATTGACATATTTCGAGTATAAAACTAAAATGAATGTGATAAATGACTGAGCATAATGAATGTGATATGAATGTGTATTTCCAATGTCTTGTACTTTGGTTTACCAATGACAAGAATTTATGGACTATAATTAGTAAATTGGAATTAATTATTACGATGGGGGATTTATGAATTTATGTGTATTTTTGAATTAGGAGGGAAAATGCCAAGTAGCAAGACAAGTTGACAAATGGTAGTAGGAATAAGTGACATATGATAGTAGAAATAAATGACACGTGGCATTAGGATTAAGTGACTAATGGCTTAGATAATTGGGTGATAAATGGCTTGAAGATTGAGAGACAAATTGACTAATTATTAAGAGACATGTGGTAGCATAAGTAAAAATACTAGTAACAGGATTTATATGGTAAGTGTCATGACACTTACCATGCAATTAAACCACACGTTATATACACTTGAAAGATAATCTTTCACTCTACTTTTTGTTACAAGATCTTTTCATCTTCTTCTCTCCTCTTCACTCCCGATTCCTCACCCTCAATCCCTACGATCTTGAGTTTTTGCCACAATCTTTCAACTTATCACTACAAGATCTATTTTTCTTCACTTTGATGATGAAATCCTAACCTTTTCCTCCTTAAAATAGTGATGATCATGTAAATAGAGGAGCTAGGGTTATACGATGATTTGAAGAAGCTTGGAGTTAAACAAGTAAGTGTAATAATGTTCTTTATGGATTATATTAATAGAAACGTTTATGGTAAGTGTTTTGAGATGGCTTGATGGTGTTAATGGTGTGTGAGATGTGCTGGAAAGTTGATGATGGATGGATATATTGATGTTCTGTTTTTGTAAAGATGATAAACCATAGTTTATGAATTGTTTTATGGATGATATTAAGATGGAATTAAGGTGAAAATGATGAGGAAATGAAGTCTAAATATAAATATGCATAAGATGTTTTGGATATAGTATGTAGAGGATTAAATCTAGAAAATTGGAAGGAGTAATGGATGAGAAAGTTTCGGATGACACATCTCACAATCATGGGATGGCCTCCACGAATGTGGGAAAGGCCATGGATGTGAGTTCTTCTTTTTTGTGTGATGTTTGAACTAACTAATGATAAGTTAATTTACTATGGTGCATTTAGACTTGATTAAGGCTTGAATTGAACATAGTTTGATGCTTGATTAATGGATTAAAGGTTTGATAACTTTAAGTTATTAATTGACTTTTTAACATAGGAAATGGATTGTTTGATATCAAAGTATCAAAATATGGAAAATTAGGGTGTTATAAGAATGAAAGTGTTCTTATGAACGCAAATATGATCCAAAAGATATGAGTAAGGTGAATTAGGTATGAACGAATGAGAATTTGGATATTGTATGTTAATTTAATGCTAGAAAAAGGATTGATGAATGTATGATTGATGATATTATAATAATCAAGAATACTTAAGGTATAAGCCTAAGTGCAAACTAGTTATATCCAAGTGATAATGTTTGAATGATCATGACTTGTGATTATGAATACATTCCTGGGAATAGTCAATTGAGCATGCATTGTACTTGAAACATATATATATATGTGTGTGTGTGTGTGTGTGTGTGTGTGTGTGTGTGTGTCTGATTAAATACTTATGTGATTAAGCAATTTAGTAATGTATAAAAATGTGTGTATTGCATTGATTTAGATGCTCAAGTTGAATGCCAGCATCCAGACATTGCTGCTTCATCAAGACAATAGCTAATATGGAGTTTACTGTGAGTTAACCTAGATGTTTCTCACTAGGGTTGATTGTATTTGCTTAAATTTCAATTATTGAACTGTTATTGATGTGAATGTGATAATTCCGGACATTAATGGTCTGAGGAGTTTGATAATTGAGATTGCATTGGAAGTGTTCATAATTGAATGTGAATCTGAAAGAAATATGTGTATTCAAAAAAATGTTGAATGTCAAACTTAGATCCGATGAATATAAAAAGTGAATGTGTATAATGAATGAAAGTGATTTACTGCATATAATGTGAATTGATGCATCTCATTACATTGAAATGCATGATCAGATAAAGGAGTTGTGACCGGAGTGACCAGTGAAAAGAACTTAAAGCTCAAAAATGCGCATAAAGAACCACAAACTCAGTATATAAAATGAACTCAATATCCACAATAGGTACGAGATAGTTATTAATAAGTCAGGTATCTACAACGGATATGGGACAGTTAAAAAAGCACTCGGTCACAACAAAGTAACTATAAAAGTGGAGTTACATGTGCATTTGCATATACAAATTGATATGTATTTATATGAATAATTGAGATGAATTGTTTGGATTATTCTGAAATAGAAATGCGAAATAATGTATACAAATTGTATTTGTGGAAGCATGATGAAATTTGAAATGATATGCAATATTTGATCATATGATCTGTCTGTGAATTGAAATGTGAATTGTCTTTGTGTTTGATATGAGTGAGCACATCGAGAATGGTTCACTCATTGAATTCACAAAACTCATCAAAATTGCATTATTGATTTTCAGGTTCAGAGGAGATCTAGTTAGACTAATTGGAGTATAGCCACTGCAATTGGACATAAGTTAGTGATCGGGATCAGTTGTACCTGCACATGTCTTCAGCTTTTTTTGTATCAAGAATTGTATTTCTCAACTATTGCAAAATGTATGTGAATTGTAAAGTGTAATGACATTTATGACTGTATATGTTTATAAATGAAATGGTCCAAAATGATTACTAGTTTGCTTAAGATGCGTTTGATATCTTAAAAAAATTTGTAATGAGTTGATTTGATCGTCTTAACGTGTAATCCTCGTAGAGTATATTCTTGAATATCGTCGATACATTCGTGCATATGCTCTATGAGAGTGGTGTGTTACAGATATAGTAAAGCATAATTAATTTTGATATATTAATTGTAATTGCCTTTATTTTTATTATAAACAAAATGAATTCTTTAAAGAAGTTAAATATGAAATTCATTGTATGGCTAAATTAGTTCGAAGATAAGAGCATGGAGAACTAAAAGTACAATATGATTTTTCTACCAACTCGTGAGTTTATAAATTTAGATTACATGATAAGATATGAGTTTTAATTTGTGATTATATCATATGACATTGTTAATGGTCATCTTATTAATGCTGCATTTTTAGTACAATTTAATTTAAGTAGTCTTAGTTAAATATTTTTTAATAAAATTTATAATCAATTCATTAAAGATGTGAAATATGAAATCCATTGTATGTCTAAATTAGTTCGAACAACAGAACATGGAGAACTAAAAGTACATTATGATTTTTCTACTAACTCGTGAGTTTATAAAAAGTAGACTACATGATAAGATATTGGAGTTTTAGAATGTGATTATAGCCTATGATATACTGTTAATGATCGTCTTATTAGTGCTACATTTTTTAGTACAATAATTTTAGCAGTATTAGTTAAATAATTTTTGATAGAATTTACACTATTCATAAAATTAATACAACTTAATTTTAATATTATTAATTTTAAGTAGCTATTAGAAATTTATACCAATAACTATATCTATGCTTTTGTACAAGATATTTAAAGGATGATCCGAATATTATATATATTTGTTTACAACTATTGTCATAAAATGTGTACGAGGATGTAACTTTTTTAAAAGTTTTTTACTATCTAATACTTATGATGTATACGAAAATAATTTGTTTGCAAATTTCAATTTATTGTGAATTATTAATTATGATTTAGTTATACAACTCATACTATATTAAAACTTATAAGAGAATTGTGAAAATATATGAATTAACATATTATTATTATTTAACTATTTATGAAAAAAGATTAAATGTTATTTATTTATTAATCTAAGCTGTTTCAATGTCGTACTTTGCACGGGATTAGAACTAATACTGTAAAATATTCACACTTTCGAAAATATATCCACGGGAAAGTTCAGGAACAAGATTCTATTGATATATGGGATACTCGGCAATTTCTCCCTAGATCACAAGAAGTAGATTATTCAATCAATGGAACCAGAAGATTCCACCCAAGGAACAACGTTTCACGGTGAAGTCATTGGCTGTTTCTTTAGTCAATTCTTCATACCTCAAAATCAGTAGGCAGAGCAGTCTTATGCCCGGTGAACAAGGTCCTTCTAGTTGGGTGTCTCTGTCCCGCTATTTTCATGAAGTTTGGCCAAGCAGGTATGAAATCTCCAATAATTTGCCGCTCAACGAAACTATTGAAAGCTAATATGTTTATTTTGTATGATAAACCCATACCAACTAGTGAGTTGGTACAATAGGGCACCATCGCGTGGGTTATAAATTGCAAGTCTTCAATTCAAAGTGATGTAATAACCCGCCACTTCAATATAAATACAGTCCGGCGATTATATCTGTGTTGTATCTTATTTAAAGAACGAAATGTAATTTAAAGCTTATTTGGGGATATGCGCCTACGAATTCTCAAATAACCAAACTTCCCTGCCCCAGGGGATGACCCCTCAAAAATAAATGGCAAATAACCAGTTGCACTCTTGTATCTGTGCTGAATCTGCATGTTCGATAGACAGATTGTCGGTCAAGGATATAAGAAAGAAGTGTATCCCTGTGAAACGCATGCATAATCTCTGAATTCAATAGAAAAGATATCAGGCCAAACTACCTCTTTAAAATGGCAAGAGGAAAGTGGAGTGCAACCCATTTTCCCAAACAAGCATAAGATGGACAACTCAACAAAAAGCGGCAAAGAGGTAGTTTCAAATGTAAATCATGCGATGCACCTATTTTTAAAAGACGACGTGCAAAGGCAGAAAAAAAAATATTAGAAGGAAGAATAGGAAATTACCTGAAGAATTTGTTGGCTGCTCCGTAAACAATTCCGACCAACCACACAAACCGTTCCCCCGGAACCTCCACCAGTAATTTTTGCTCCATACAGAGTTCCATCCTCAGATTTAGACAGTTTGCCATGTTGCATTTCTTGTACCAATCGTACGAGCCTATCTGTCCCATCGGAGCCAAGTCCACAAGCACTATAGCTGTAGTGACACTAGGACAAAGATTGAACATACATCAAGGACCACTTTACGCCCCTTTTTCTATGCTTCTACCTAACCATCTACTCATCATTCCAGTGATTGAGAAACGTAATAGCATTAGATGAAGATCACCGATAATGTGTAAATGAGGTTGGTCCAATCTATGATTGAAACATTCAACATGCAGAAAAGTGCAACACAAAAATTCTGTTATCCTGAATATAGAAATTATAGTAACAGGAGCTTGACATGATTTTATCACAAAACTTATATCAGAATTATGGAAGGCTATCTGTGATGTTGGGATATAATTAAACAAATTAGAAAACTTAGCATATACCTACCTGATACAATAGTTCTCCAAGAGCTGTCAGCTGCTCATCTGAAGTTGTTGATGTTAACAATGCCTTGAAAGCCTAAAATCAAATGCCAGAAATGAGTGATTTCTGTTTAAATGTATGAATTATAAATAAGACCAGAACTGTAGCCAGTTCCTCTAATCAAGTAACAAAAAATTCAGAATTTTATGGTACAGACTGCATAACTTAAATTTACCAACCTTGACCCGAAAATTTTCATATATAGGGTGTTTGGCAGCTGCTTTCACCCCATATGTGCGATTCTGATCAATCACCGTGACAGGATCATTATGACCAGCATACTTGTTGACAAATGTCTCACCAAGAATGGAATCAGGAAGAATATTAGCATAAAGTGCTTCAAATCTGTAAATAATAAACACAAATGTTAACATTCCACATAACTTAAAAATTGGAGTAACAACTTGAAAATCTAGATAATCTCCATCAGTAGAGAAATGAATGAAGAATGCAAATACAAGTGAAACTATACAGGTACATTACCTGTGTGGTGACAAGTTGCATAAGTAATCTAATGAAGCTTCAGCCTTGAGTAGTTCAACACCATCATCATCTAAGTCATCCGGCACTGATCCATTAGCAGTGGTGACCAAACTATGCGATGTAGTGGATGCTGTGGATTTTATTATCTCTCGGCCCATGAAGGCACCTATTCTGACAGATCCATAGTCTGCACCACCGACACTTCCAAACCAAAATGATTAATTAGTTGCCTGGAAAACGTGAAATCTGCATAAAGGCAGTTTGTTGCATATTATAACAATCCAACCAAAGCCCCAAAAGACTAAGACCTTAGAATTTAAAACAGGCATAAAAAATGAATGTGTACATAATTCAAGTAATAAAGTTAATGAGCAAAGCCACAAGCAACAAGAAGAAATAATTGCAAAGAGAATCCAACCATCCAAGATTCCGATGAAAAGGATTTCTATATATATTGTTGGAAATTAGTATTATGTTTTGTATCCTATACAGAATTGCTACTAAGGCATCCTTACATTGAAATAGTACGTCCCCTAGTTGGAATATTAATAATAGATTATACTGCCCTTCTAGTGTAAATATGGGCAGAAACCTAGTAACTGTAAAGGCCATTCTGTTCTCTTCCATATTCTACACATCTCATCAAGGTAACAGGTCAGCAAAGAATTGGTTGACATTACATGTTTTCAGTTAAAAAGCAAGGGACTGAATAATGAAGTCAAACTTAGACAACTTGATTTTGGTTTCCACAAAAGAGCTGAGGAGAAACAGGCAGAGAAAGAACAAACGCAGACCTCATCATAGGAGATTTCAGATTCAAATGCTATAAACAGTCAAAGGAACATGAGAGCAAGGCAGTTGAAAAGCACCTGTGGCGTATTCCAGAATCAATTCCCCAAAATCGAATGTGGGTAGGAATTTCAACAAGTCCAATAACCTCAGCAGGCTACATGGTGAACAATAAGGCTAGCAGCATTAATCCTTCATCTCCACAACAACCTAAGCAATGATTTTGTTATATAACTAGCTAAACATACCTGGCACACCATTGCAAGAAGTTTGTTGGCCTCACCACAAGCTGATGTCATCTGATCCATGACACCACATGGGGCTCCAACAACATGATTCTCCACCTAAGAAGCATTTTAATAAGCAATGTATCTGCTTTGCACAACATATATATCACTAGCAGTAATAACAAAGAAAAACAAACAAGCAGGGGCTGGGTCACAACAAAACCTTTTGGGAGAGCAAGGCAACATCTTTTGGACTGATGCTAAATCCTGCAAATTATGAGTGGAGACTGAATTTTAAAGTTATAATTGTTCATATGTCCAACTTGCTTAACTAGACAAAGAGAACCAAGATCGTCAGGAGATATATCTAATAGTACAATCAAAGAAAATCAACCATCCAGAAGGATGATCATTTTACTCTATTTAGCATTCTGGATGGTTGATTTTCTATGCAGCATTCTTCATAAATTACCCTTAGTAACCCATTCTATCTCCAAACAAAATGTAACAACACACCTTGCGTTTCTGGATAGTAAAACATGGGAAACATATAAGCTGCGTGCACAGGAAATGAAATTGATGTACAATTTTGTTAAGCTACAAACCGAACTAACAATTACCATGGGCAGCAGCTATTGCAGACATGCTAGCAACCTCCACGGACGCAGAAGATGATACACCTTTGCCTTCAGGAACTGCAGAAGAAACCTACAAATTTTGAATTGAAGTTATGTCTGGATGTTAGCAATAGCCTCAACAAGTGCCATTAGAATACAGAAATCAATGTGAAGATTGTTTTCATCTTCTTCAATTGCAAAACAATTGTACATATTTTCCACAAATCTTGTTCAATTGCAATTATTATCATTTATTATGCAAATTAAGCCAATAGCAAGGAATAAAGAAAGGTCAGATCAGCATTGCAAAGCAATAGTCATGAGTCAAATAAGTAAATACAGTGGCATCCCCAAAATATTTTGGAGTTGAGACGCCGTGAATTATACCAGCATGCTGATACTATCCTCAAAGCGGACACCTAGTTCTCTCATCAAAACAAGAATTGTTCCTGCAACATAAGCTGCCCACCTGGAAAGGTATCATATTACTAAAAAGATAAATCTTTACAGTGATAGCCAGGAAGAAGAAAGTTACGTACTTCTGTGATGGATCTTGAGAAAAATATTTCTTTGCCTTGTCATATGACATAGGTTGATCCCCATCCATAAAATCAGACAAATCCATGTCAAAGGTTGGCCCCCGGTTGCTAAGTTCTGAGCCATATGATACCTGGTGAAATCAGGATCAATACATACATTTGGAAGTGCCAGCATTAGATAAGATTAGAACAAAAAGAACAAGAAACACTCCCCAACCTTATATCTGAGATAAGCACTAAGAAAAAGCTGAATATTAAACTGCTATGATCCATTTAACCCAACATGGTGAACTGATGTCTAATAATCAAAGTACATCCACACTAATCTGTAAACAGGATCCGCATCAGTAAATGGTATAGTGAAATATACTTACAATTTGCAGAACCGGAGTAGGGCCTTGACCTTTTGCATTTTGACGGGCCTGGGCATGCTTCCAAAGTCTATGCTTGCTTGGATGATTCCTTTGCACAGCAACATGGCAAGCTTCTCTTATGGGCATCTTTGAAGGAAAAAGAAAAAAAGGAAAAACTTCGCTAACCAGTACAATGGCAAGAAAAATTTGATCAATAAGAATGAATTCTAAATCATGGCAAAATCAACAAATTGAATGGACCAGCAAATATCAACATAACATAAGAACCATCAGCAGCCAAGATTTTGGAAATTGTGGAAAATCAACTATTTGAGATTACATCTTAAATCTCTAACGCACTGCCACCCATGGCAAACACATCAACACACATGCAGGAGAAGAAGACAAATAAGCAGTCCATAGTGGAGACCAGTAGAGTTCTTGAATGTTGAAACATGACTTGCTCACGCACAAGTTCGAGCAAGGATATACAGTTACAATGGCATGCATTAATAAGAAAAACTAACAGCAAATAGATAAAAACAATTACAAAAATTTCAGCCGTGACAAAACTATTATCAGTAAAAACCTAACCTGCAGGACAAGACTCCCAGAATAATCAGCAATCCCTCCCATCACATCCAGCCTTCCAGGAGCTCTTGTCACAAAGACATCTTCCTGTGAAAATGATCTAGCACATATGAGACTGTTCCATAAGTTGAAAGCACGGAAATCTACCACATAAAGATACCAATTGAACAAAATGTGAAAGCCAAGAGGTCGATATTTAGCAAATACTACTAGGTTGAACCGATCTCAACTATCTTAGAGCATCTTATAAAGAATAGTATCTACTGATAAGAAACATAACATTTGAAGCGGACAAGAAAAGATCAACCAAATCAGAAGGAGGGACATTAGGCAAATTAGCAGGCCTATTTCATCTTAGTGTCCTTCCATTTGAGTTATCAACCCAAATAACAAATAAAAACTTGGCCATGATTTGTCATTATATGCGACTATCTCCAATATAACTAGAAATTCCTATTTATTTGTTAAAAACTCGACGATAGATCAATTCCACTTTTATTGGAAAGTATTTGGATACAGTAAAGACTGTTGGTTCCCAACAAGCCACCACTACAAGTACGGCATCCTCAAAATTGTAACCTTCCTAGAACCATATCACATCATGGATCTGATGAAATACATTTATAGTGAAATAACCTCCCAATTGAAGAGTGCTGCAGCTGCTTTGCGCTCCCGCATCTGACGCTTCTCAGTGCTCTTCTCAGAATCATAAATGGTATCAAGATCTGCCAGGCTCTTTAAGAAACTCATTGTATCTGAAAGACCTTGAAAACCTCCATGAACAATCTCAAAATCTTCAGTCCATCTAAGGAAAAATTTGCAAGAGTTTTCAGTATACATGAAAATCAAGAGCTCCTTATGCGTTACAAAGAAGGATGAAACTTACGAGCTAAGAACAGATACATTCTCATCCCTATGGAAAGAAGGTGACCCTGTAGATTTGCTAAGCTCATTTTCAGCATTTGCATACCATTCAGGAATGCTGATATCTCGCCCAGGTACCCTTTGCAGTTGATACCCAAGAATTATAGCATCTCTTAATCTTCTTGCTCCACTAAACTACATTAGTGATTATGCAAAATACAGTTAAAATTTCAAAATAAGCTGGAGCAAACATCTACAAGCTTGACAGGAAACAAGTCATTCATTAACTACTTATTCATATTTCCCAATAGTCCTTAAATGTAGTCTTTGGTACTTGTTTTTATAAACATTGGTTGCACACAAGAATATCAACATATACAACTTAAGAACCATATGGTATAAAAATCTTGACCATGAGTAAAAATTCCTCGAATCTCAACACCTAGGACAGAAAGGTGAAAACTGAATGTGGAACTCAAAAGGAGAGATGAAAGTGGAAACAAAACATCAAGTAACAAAGGGGCAGGTCTTGTTTAGACATAACTGTGAAACAGAATGACAAATTCCCCCAACCCAGCAGAGTTTTATAGAGAACAGGGCATCCAAATAGGAGAACAAAATTTTAACTCTATTTACAAAATTTTGTTTAAGCATTATTCTTTCCTAGATAATTATCATTAAGTTTTACCTAGTCTTTTTATAACGTATTTACCCTTGCTTTTAATTAATAGATTCCAAAAACGTTAAGCTGATCTTTGACATCAACAGCACTCAAAGCCTAAGCTTAATAGTGCATGAACTGCTGATTTCATTATTTACCTTATCTGAAGCATAGTTCTTTCCCATTGCTGTCTCCTGCAAGATGTGAGCTGCCACCTATAATTCCAGCATTGTATCTATGTCAACAGTAGAAGTGGTAGGAACTTGACATAACTAATAATGGGAGACTGCATGATATACAGAAACAAAATGTCTTTAAAGAAGATTCTGCAAAAAACAACAATCAGGAATTTGATTAAAACATTTTATTTCAGATGGAGAAAGCACATTCCTTAACAACATAATAGCAGTTATTAAACAGTTTCATGCCTAAGAAATGCTTAGGATAAACATTATCTTAAGTTTAAGAAGCAAACAAATTTTAACATCTTTTATATATGGAGGACAATACCTATCTTAAGTTTAAGAAGCAAACAAATTTTAACATCTTTTATGTATGAAGGAGGACAATACCTCACCACCATTTATTCCTCCCTCATAGCACGGTTTCAAGCTAATTGCACGCTCCAGGTAAGGTTTCCAATGACCAGTCAGTAAATCTCGCCTAATCATCTCAACGCCACATTGATAGAACTGCGTCAAAGCTTAGTGCACTATATTAGAACAATTAAAAGCCAAAATTTTGGCAGAAGATAAAGGAAGGGGCAAGGAATATGAAGTAAGATGCATAGGAAAAAGGAAGAAAATAATGATGGTTGTGGTAATTAAAGACTAACTAATCACACCTCAAGCATGTTCCTCAGAAAGGGTTCTTCATTGAAATAATCTCTTCTCACAAAGACAAATGGCAGCTTGAATGCCAGTGCTTCACTGACAGTGCCATATCCAATTTTTCCTGGATCCATACAAGCCCATTAACCATTATAGATCACAACAATAAACTTTTTGCAGATACATTATCTAATACAGACCAAGCATACAATCAGATGCTGCCATAACATCAGGTGTATAAGCATCCTTTGGAAGTTTGATGAAATTTGGGGGAAGTTCCACTGTGTTGGAAGCGCCACAAACCTGGAAAGTAAAGCCAAAGATTATTGAGTTTTAACTATCAAAGGACATTCAAATGGAGCAAGATGTCAGACTATTTATGAAGGTTACCAAGCAAAGCCAACCACGGGGCAAGTACTCTTCCCTCAACTTCCAGCCTGATGGCTGCATGAAATACAAAGAAGCTCAAAATTACAACACAAGAAAATAAAGGTGAGTAGGGTACATCTAACCAGTATGGAACGTATTTTAAAGCACACTGGAGTATAAAAATCATATTCTTTACTAGACTTCACTGTTTAAGAGAAGCAAAATCAATGTAATTTGTACCAACAGATTAGAGATTTAGCATCCCTACCTGCCCACCAAAGTTAAGGATAACTAGCTTCACATCTTCACTGATGCCCAATTCTTTCCTTACCTTCAATGAAACATTTCAAAATAACTTGATCAAGATCAACATGATCTACAAAGCACTTAACGGTATTTTAGATTTCTAACCTCCCTGCGGCCTTTATGCAGCCTTCTCACCACTAATGGCACATCAATAACATCCCGGAAAGCAGGCACTGAGGAAAGAGAATTAAAATAAATTCTCAAGACCAATAAACAAATGATTTGACAAATAATATAGAAAAGAAAAAGGAATGGAATGTTTTAGGCTGTGTAAGAGCCAACATACTTGGACAATAACCTGGAAGGCGGATAAGGAACTCACAATGAGAATAATCCTCTGCTATCTGCGTGTATTCAACAGCATTTAGAATTTTGGTATGATACCAGCAGACTCACTACATCAAGTAATAGAGATTTTAAACTCCAAAATAATGTAGGATCAAGAACAACAGATCAATCAAAGATTCTAGATATATAAAACTTATCATTTAGTAGGAGCTTTAGTTTTACCATAAGCATAATAAGATAATATAGCAAAGTTTGAATAGAAACTAAAAACATCATGATCTAGAGTCACCAATAAGAAGAAGATGAATACAATGACATGATTACAGATATTGAAGTTATAGGACACCTGCCACACAGTTGAACGGTGATGGTTACCAGCAGCCATCACGTATTCTGCATAAATAAAGTCCCAACTGGACAACAAAGAAAATTTTATTAATATCTCTTACATTAACCATTGAAGCAAAATCAAGAAGGAAGAACAAATAAGCATGAACATTGTAAGCAAATTTCAAAGCTCAGGGATGGGCTAATTGTCTGATATAGTCCTTCCATTGAAAATAAAAAAAGCATAGAAACAATAAAAAGAGAAAAGAATAAAGAAAGCTTTTGCATAGAGTTATTCAATAGTCCAGTTCAACTAGTAGCCTAAGAAATTCACTTGGCCATGTAATGTTAATGGAAAAACCAGGAAGGGCAGAGACAGTAGAATTAACAGCAGAAGCTGCAGATTGATAGGGAATATCAGTAGAGACTGTATTATTTAGGTAATGAGTAAGGTACAGCAGTAGTATGCCTCATGGAAGATAGCTTCCAGGCCAATAGAATATCTATATTGTCCAGAAGATGAATAATAATCCCTCCCCACTATACAGATGCTCTATATGCCTTTCCCCGTACCTCCCCTCTACAATCTCTCTCCATAACTAACTCATAACAACCTAGTTTATGTGTCATTTGTCCCCTTCCCCATCTTACCCCTACGGATGTAGAATTGGATGGGTTTAGTGGGCTGATTGCTAACACTAACAGGCTGATCACTAGGAGGGGTACTAACAGTTCCCTCCTCCTCAATTAACACCTTGTCCTCAAGGTGAATGGAAGGGAATAAGCCACTGAAGGATACTGCCGCTTTTGGACTTGGAAATGAGGGAAGCTAAGATTGCCTCAAGTTCAACCATGTTTCCCTGATCCATCTCCAGCCCTTTGGGAAGGTTGTGCTCAACTGAGTGGTTGCCCAAGGCCTTCTTCAGCTGAGAAACACCGGATGAACCTTGGATGAAGGAGGGAGTTGTAGCTTGTAGGCAACCAGTCCCACCTTCCCAATTATCTTGAAAGGCCCATAGTATTTTGCTGACAACT
>JAOQML010000197.1:20726705-20736851 GCA_027568935.1 Erythroxylum urbanii | reverse complement strand
CTTCGAGTAGGAGGTACTCGTGTCTTTTGTTAACATTTTGGTGAGAGTTAATGAAAGAGGTAGCTTCGGCTACATTTGAAAATCTCTTGTTGCTTTCTTTACTCTATTACACTTGTATTATTTTTGTGTGTAAGGGAAACACTTAAACACTTGTGTGCGCGTGAGGTGTGCGAGGGCTAACAGATTTGCTCGATGACATTCACGTGAGAAGGCTGAATCTTGCTTAAGTGGAACGTAGTGGGATTGCCGCACGAAGGTGAGCGCGACTTGTGGTGAAAGTTCGGGTCCAAAGTAGACCTTTGTGACAATAACCACCACCCTCCTTTTCCTTCCAATTTCTAACGGTAGTATTCGTTCGGCTTAACCAGACTCCATTTCCTTCTAATTTTAACAGGAGTAGTTGATTAGCTTAACCACACTACATTTCCTTCTAATTTCTAACAGGGGTATTCGATTAGCTTTACATGTCACCAAATCCAGGTTATAAATATCTATAAATTGTTACTTAATGGATGAAGGTTAGAAGTATCATGATCTAGTAAAAGTCCCTGAAAGTAATAACTGGCATGCAAACCCAGGCTGACAGAATCGTAAATCATTTTGATTCCATCTTTCTTACTAACCTAAATTTCAACTTCTTACCCAAGTTCTTTTACAGTCATGATATGCACTTTAGCTAATAACTACAGTTCTACAAGATAAATCAGAAGTGCTCCTCTTGGCTATCCTTTTTTGGTAACCCAAAAGACCACAAGACGTGGACAAGTTGGACATAGTAATTTATAGCGCACTATGGTAATTATGAGTAGGACTTGATCATAGCATTTTAATGTAAAGAAGATATAAGTAATTTGAGTGTATAAAAAGATAAAAAGGTAACGTAATAAATGAGAACAAAGTTTTCATGAGAAATTCCATGTTCTACCTTTGATCAACAACACGAACCATACACATTTCTATGTTGGTCCCGTGTTGGCAATGCTAATTTCTAGAAAAAATTACGTTACGTGGTAAAGAACAACATAACTACTACGCAGTCCTATATTAGAGCCATGTTCTTGAGCTTTATCTATATTCTTATAATTGATTAAATTAAAGGAAGGTGAGTTAAAGATTCAATTATTTGATTTATGCGTTGAGATTCAAGAGTTGAAATATTCTTTCTAGGTTAAGGTAAAACCTATCGTGAAAATTCATAAAATAAATTATTACGTTTTTAGATTTTCTTGATTTAGAAAGACATTTCAATTGTTTTACTCTCAGTTAGGAATTATATGTCATAAGAAAGAATATAATTGAAACTTAGAAACTCTTACTAGTCTAATAAACTACAATTGTATATTAAATCAAGGTGAAGATGAGCATAGTAAAGTCCTACGGGGTATTTTATCTAAATCCAGTTTATTTATAGATTGTTTTATTATTTATTATCGCTTTGTGTTAGTATACTAAGTATTTATCCCAATCATAATCAATAGTCTAGATAATTAAGTTTGTGAATAATCAATAGTTAACCTCAATTCCTTGTGGGATCGATCCATACTTACCAATGCTAGCTATGGCTACACAGTGGGTTTATAGCAAAATAACATAAAATTTTTGGTTTTGTTATTAGGAAATATGCATAGTTGATATCGATTAGATTTGTAAATTAATTAGACTAGGCCTTTTATTTTGTTTTGTCTTAGTTTTATTATTATTCACCAAGATTATTCTATACTTTCTATTTTGCAGTCCACTTATTGTATCCGATATTCTAACAACCTTAGGAATCTCATTGAGCCAGATCTTGAGATTTAAAAACTTTATGTATAAGAAGAAGATTCAAAAGGAGAATAAACGCTAAGGAAATCAAAGATAATTGTAGAGAACATAGGATCCTTAAAGGATTTTTCTGCACCCAATGCCCAATGTATCATCTTAGGCATTGGGAGGCCAAACATAAAAGTTGATAACTTCAAGCTAAACTTCTCCCTTATTTTTATGAAGCAACAAAATCAATTTAGAAGGCTCCCTTTTAAAGATCTCCATCTGCATTTATCAATATTTTTAGAATACTATGATACACTAAAGCTTAGTGGTGTTTTTCCATATGTGATAAAGTGAGAGCATGGTTGTAGACACTACCAGCAGGATCCTTCACCACATGAGATCAAATATCCTAAGCATTCTTAACCAAGTACTTTCCCCCAAGCAAGACTACTTAGATTAGGAACCATATTATCACTTTTTCCTAAAGGGAAGATGAGCAATTATATAAGGCTTAGGAGAGATATAAGGAGATATTGAAGTCATGTCTATTTCACGAGCTAGAGAAGTGAGTTATTATCTAAACATTCTACAATGAAATGACTTACAACACCAATATCTTCGTAGATGTAGCTGCTAGTGGTGCTCTCATGAAAACTATAGAAGAATCATATAATTTGATTGAGGATATGGATTAGAATCACTATTAATGGTCAAATGAAATAGCCATTCTAAAGAAGGTACCAAGTCATATCAAGAACCAAATTATCACTTTTGCCTCAAGGGAAGATGAAGCATTCTAAGAGGCTTGGGAGAGACACAAGTAGCTATTAAAGTCATATCCATATCATGAACTAGAGAAGTGACTTATTGTCCAAACATTCTACAATGTAATGAACTACAATACTAATATCTCCATAGATGCAGTTGCTAATGGTGCTCTCGTAAACAAAACTATAAAAGCAACACATAATTTGATTAAGGATATGGCTTAAAGCCACAACTAATGGTCAAGTGTGACCATTAAAGTCATTCTTAAGAAGGTTCTAGGCAAGTATGACCTTGATGCCCTGAATCTTCTTGCTATAAAGGTAGATGCTTTGTCTTAAAAGTTTGATCATATAACTATTAACTCTGTTAGTACATCTACCATGTCTTGTGATATTTGTACATCCCTAGGACATTTATCTACAACTTGTCAATTGGGGAACTCATTTTTTATTACTCTTTCATTGAACAACTTAATTGTGTCAACAATACCTATAACCTTAGTTAATGAAATTGTGTAAAATTTTCCTATAACAATAAGTTCAATTTTATCCCTCAAAATAATAAACAACCCTTGGTATCCAAGTAAATCCTTCAATCCCCTCCTCAAAAGTCTAATAGTCTCTTTTAAAAAAATTCTTAATAACTTAAACTAATTAAAATGAGCAGTTGAAGGATGCAATAAATTATCTTAGTTTTAAGGTTATTTTATATCAACCCATGCCAAAATGTTAGAAGAAAAAAATTCCCAACACGCAAGCACCTTTATTGGACCACCTAGTCAATTTCCTTACAAACTTGAGAACCATAGTGAGGATTACAATATTGTGATATTAAGGAGTGACGAGCTATTAGGGAACCCTTGGATCAGGAAAACTTGAAAGTGATGGATGCAAGGTAATTAAGATGCTCATTAAGAAGAGTGAAACCAAAGGAGGAAAATAAGAAGAAGAAGAGGAACCCAAATACATTCCCCTTGCACTATACAAGTTACTTGTATACTTTCTTAAAAGATTGGTTATGTCAAAATTGTATAAAGAATTTTAGAAATTTATAGATGTTCTTTGAAAATTATATGTTAATATTTCTTTAAGGAGAATTTGAAAAAAAATTCTTTCTTATGCTATTTATTTTAAAGATATTATCTAACAAAAGAATGCTTGAAGAGTATGAAGCTACAACTTTGACTAAAGAGAGCAAATCCATGATCCCAAACGAATTACCTCCAAAAATCAAAGACCTTAGTAGCTTTTCCATTCCATGCACTATTAGTGACATGGACTTTGATCATTTTATATACGATCTAGGGAAAAGCATTAGCCTTATACTCTTATCTATTTGTAAAAAACTCAAAATTGGCAATCTAAAACCTATTACCATTTAACTACAATTGGCAAGCCACTTTATCAAGCATTTGGTATTAGAGCAAGTGCCCATAAAAATTGGTAAGTTTTATTATGCCCATATACTTTATGGTTTTAGATATGATGGAGGACAAAAATGTGAACTTAATTTTAGGAAGGCTTTTCTTAACTGCTTCCAAGGCCTTAATAGATGTATATAAAGAAAAAGTTGTTAAGTTTGCCATGTATACATGCATCCCATGCATGAGAATGCCACAGAAGTGTCCGAATATAAATTCAACATCATGATAACCAGAAAAAAAAAGAATCATACATGCGTGCATGGATATGTAAAAGAACTGAAATATAAAACTTTTACCTTTTGTTTTTCCTCCTTTCTTATTTCTTCTCCTTGTTTAGGTTATTAAAAATACCAAATCCTTCCTTAATCGCCTAAGAACATGCATAGATCAAGAAGAAACAATGTGTAAGGGTGATTTGAGCACCAAACTAGATGAGTTCTAGTAGATGCTTAAAATGAAAAAAAAGATCAGGACTCATGTTACATGCACTTTGATTCATGCAACAATTGTATAAATTACAAGAACAAGACTCTTGACACCTCTCTCTCACTCTAGAACTCTTCTAGAGCCCCTATGCTCTCACTTAAGTGTGTAAGAAGTGGTTAGACTCTTGTGTACATAAGTGACGAACTCACTTATGTACTCATTCGTGCCTTCGGTCACGATCATAGCCTACTTAAAAAAATAGCCATGTACACTGTGATTTTCATCCAATCTTTTATGATTATGACCCTTAGGTTCCTATTTATTTTAGGCGCTTGAATTAATGCTTAATTCAAGCAAATCATGAAGGGTTTCATGATGCCAATTTTTCGAAATATAAGTGGATTAACACCCGAAATCTTCGATAGTTAATTCTCTGACTTATTAACTTATCTATAGACAATTACTATACAATTCGTCCTTTCACCATACTATACCCCACTTGCTTCAGAGTATGGGCTATGTGTCAACTCTTACTAGACTGAATACATCACATCTAGTCCAAGTGATGTTAGTTCTTATCTTGGGATTTCATTACTCTATGTGTCATTGAAGACTCTCTTTATGACACATAACTATTCTGAGTAGAGACTCCTGAGTAATGACCCTGATAAGAGGCCATGGGTATCATCTCCTTCTATTAGGAGTGCTGAATTCTTTATTGGCTACCCAATTACCTTCGAATACCAATAGCTGTACCCCATCACCACCCTAAGAGCAACCTCATCTTGAGGTAACAAGGAATGATGTCAAAGCACAAGATTAGTATCCAAGATATTCTTGAGTACCTCAAGTTTAAGGATATTTGCACCATTGTTATGATAAAATTGATCATTGACATTTTATAGATCATCCATATGATAATCTTATTGTGGGTCATCCGATGTACTTACTACCTTTAGTAAGCATCCATATGTTAACTCTAAACATCTTCTGCTTACAGTTTGTGAGATCCATTGTTTGGTCAAATCAAGGAGTATAACATATGCTAGTCTGTCTGGATTAATAATATCCTATCTTATTAATCCTATGACTAGGGATTATTTAGATACTAACATAATTGCACATAATAAGAATCTCATTATTATGATTTCATCATGATTTCCTTCATACTATGTTTTGTATCATGAAATTCATTAATTCGGTTTAATATCAATATCAATTCATATATAAATGAATATTAAATTAATGAAAAATGCCTTTCGATTTATTAATAAAAATAAAGTTAGTACAAAAGTGCAAAAGGTGATCGCCTTTGGAGCACTACTCTAACAATCTCCCACTTGTATTAAAGCCAATTGCCTTTATATCTAATACCATAAGCAAGTACATAAAAATCAAATTTTATTTGAGGAAGTGGCTTACTCAAAGGATCAACGATGTTCTGATCTATGGGCACTCTCTCTATCTTTACATCAGCTCTATCAGTTATCTCCCTGATAATGTGATATCTTCTAAGTACGTGTTTAGACCTCTGATGAGACCTTAGTTCTTTGGCTTAAGCAATAGCCCCATTATTGTCACAGTACAATAGTATTGGGTCTACTATGCTCGGAACTACTCCAAGTTCTATAACGAACTTCTTGATCTAAACAGTTTCCTTTACTACTTCTCCAGCTGTAATGTACTCTAACTCGGTCATCAAATCTACAGTCCTCTCTTGTTTAGAACTCTTCCAATTTACTGCTCCACCATTAAAACATAACCTGGCTGGGATTTGGAGTCATCATGGTCAGATTGAAAACTGGCATGCGCATGCCCGCTCACTACAAAATCTCCATTTCCATATATCAAGAATACATCCTTAGTCCTTCTCAAGTACTTTAGGATATTCTTGATAGCCACCTAGTGACATTCACCAGGATCCGAATGATATCTGCTTGTAACACTTAGAGAATACAATATATCAGGTTTTGTACGTGACATAGAATATATGATTGATCCTATGGCCGAAGCATACGAGATCATACTCATGCGAATCCTCTCATCTTGCATCTTGGGACATATAGATTTTGAGGGTTTTATCCTATGTGTCATGGGAAGAAACCCTCTCTTGGACGACTCCATGCTAAACCTACTTAGCACTTTATCTATGCATGTTGATTGTGAAAGACCTAGCAACTTTCTTGATCTATCTCTATAGATCTTTATTCCCAATATATAAGTTGTTTTCTTCAAAGTCTTTCATAGAAAAATTCTAGGACCAAATTTTGACTGATTGTAAACTTGAGACATCATTTCTCATTAGTAATATGTCGTCCACATATAACACAAGGAATATAATAGCACTCCCACTAACATTCTTGTACACACAAGGTTCATCATGATTTTGTGAGAAACCAAACTCTTTAATTATCTCATCAAATCGGATGTTCCAATTCCTAGATGCTTACTTCAATCCATAAATAGATTTCTAAAGCTTGCATAGGTTTCCATTTAGGAAAGTCATCTTCACATCCATTTTCTATATTTCATAATCATAATGAGCAGAAACGACTAGGAGTATTCTAATGGATTTAAGCATGGCTATGGGGCTAAATGTCTCGTCATAGTCAACTTCTTGTCTTTGATGATTTCTTTTAGCAACTAGCCTCAATTTATAGGTAATCACATTACCATCCATGTCGATTTTCTTCTTGAAAATCAACTTGCACCTATGGGTTTTAGCCCTATGGGTCGGTCAGCCAAAGTCTATACATGGTTTTCAAACATGGAATCCATTTTGGACTTTATGGCTTGAAGCCATTTTTTAGATTCTGAACTCTTTAGAGCCTCTTCATAGGTTGTAGGCTCATCGTTCTCTATGAGCAATACGTCATTGTGTTTGCTTACAAGAAATCCATATCTCTCTGGAACATTGCATATCCTACTTAACCTACAAAAATTTTGTGTTTCAGAACGTTAAACTGTTGTCTCATCTCTGTGAACAACAATTTCAGGTTCAGGCCATTGATTTACGTCTGTTTGAGCATTATGAGCTTCATCAAGTTCAACTTTGCTCCCGTTTTCTTCTCTTAGAAGAAACTCTTTGTCTAAAAAGACAGCATGCTTTGAGATAAATACCTTTTGCTCTAAAGCATTATAGAACTGATATCCAATTGTTTCCTTAGGATATTCTATAAATAGACATTTATTAGATTTTGCTTAAAGCTTGTCTGATTGAATCCACTTCACATAAGTCAGATAACCCCAAACTTTCATATGAGAAAGATAGGGCCTTTTATTAGTCCATATCTCATACAAAGTAACTTTAACTGTCTTTGAAGGGACTCTGTTTGTCACATAAATAGCAGTCTCGAGTGCTTAACCCCAAAAAGATTTCGGCAGATTTGCTAAGCCCATCATTGACCTTACTATATTCAACAACATTTGGTTTCTCCTTTCAGCCACACCATTATGTTGTGGTGTGTAAGGTGGAGTCCACTGGGATACTATCCTATTATCTCTGAGATAAGTTAAAAACTTCTCATTTAATTATTCACCACCTCGATTTGATCGAAGTGTCTTAATACTTCTACCGAGTTGTTTCTCTATTTCATGTCTAAATTGTTTGAACATTTCAAATACTTCAGACTTGTATCTCATTAGATACACATACCCATATCGTCAATAATCATCAATAAAGGTAATGAAGTAGATAAAACCACCTCTTGCATGAATGGACATTAGATCACATACATCAGAATGTATTAAGTCTAATAACCCATTCACTCATTCACCCTTTCCTTTAAAAGGTGATTTGGTCATCTTGCCTAATAAGAAAGATTCACATATGTCATATGATTCATAATCAAATGACCCTAAGCTACCACACTTGTTTAGCTTAATCATGCGTTTCTCACTTATATGGCTAAGTCGACAATGCTATAAGAAAGATGATTTTAAGTTATCTCATTTTTGTCTTTTATTGTCATTGATATTTAAAATTGGATTACATATATTTAATATGTAAATTCCATTGCACAATGTAGCAGTATTATATAACATTTCATTTAACTTAATTGAACAATCATTGCTTGAAAAAATTAAATGAAATCCCCCTTTATTAAGACATGAAACAGATATAATGTTCTTTGTCACAATGGGTACATAAAATCAACTATCCAAAATTAACTCTAGCTTACTAGGAAGATACAAAACATATGTACCTACGGCTAATGCAGCAACTCTTGCTCTATTTCCCACGCGTAGGTCCATCTCTCTCTTCTTAAGCTGTCTACTATCCCTGAGATCCTGCATATTAACACATATGTGTGAGCCACATCCGGTATCTAATACCTAAATGTTATAATTAGAAATAGTATTAACCTCAATGACAAACAACATACCTGAAGTAGACAGTGGAGCATCTAATGCCTTATTCTGCTTCAGTGACTCCAGATAAGCTTTGCAATTTCTCTTCCAATGTCCTTCCTTGATGTAATGGAAGCACGTCCCTTTGAAATTGTCTCCTTTGCCTTCTTCTTAGCTACACCTCACACTGGCTTCTTGGACTTCTTCTTCTTCTTTTGGTTCTTCTTACGAGAACCAGAAGAAGAGTCCGCTAGCATCACAACCTTACTGTCATTCTTGACAGTTTGCTCAGTTGTTTTGAACAGATTAATTAGCTTAGGCATCGATATGGATATTTAGTTCATCCGATAGTTAAGCACAAACTGTGAATAACTATCAATCAAACCAGTCAGAATTAAGTCTATACTTAACTCATGATCCATTGCGAAATCATACATCTTTAGCGCATATTGCACTAGAGATGATCTGTCAGCAATCTTAGAGCAGAAAAGCAACCTCGAGGTCTCAAACTTTTCATATCAAGCTTGCTCATCAAATAATTCCCTTAGATTGTAGACTACAGTTTGAGCATCCATAGCCTCATGCTGCTTTTGTAGTTCTGGTGACATAGAGGCCAGCATTATATAGCTAGCCAGCTCACTATCATTCAGTAGTTTTTTGTAAGTTTTCTAATCCTTATCAGATGCATCGGCAGTAGGGGGATCAGAAAGTGGTTCATCTAGGACATATCCTAGTTTTTTAGGTTTGAGAACAATTCTCAAATTTTGTAGCTGATCCAAGAAGTTTGGTCCTGTGAGTTTGTTGGAATCTACAAGAGAGCGTAAGTTCACACTAGATAAAGACATCGTGGCAATTCAATAACCTAGAAGAATGAGAGAAAGTGTTAGAATATACACTAATGCATATCAATAAGGAATTTAATCACTTGCATTATGGGTCCCACTATTCTTATTTAATTCTATAGCCCTCACTATGAATTTGAAAAAACTTATAGTTTTCTTAATAGGTCAATATCTGATATCACCAAAAATGACCTTGGGTTTGCCCAACAAGCCACCTTAGGTTAATTGGTAGGTATCATTCATACCAATTGCATTCAGTTATGCAAATATCAACTTGTGCCATCAATTGTTGATTTAGCACACTCATTGGGTTATCAGCTCTTGATTTATATACATCTCATTTATATAACCCAACTTTGCCTTTATCCACATTGACCTTGGGTTTGCCCAACAAATCAATGCTTCTACTTAGGACCAACCCATTAATCTAGAAATCTAACTTCCATGGATTGAACATATTTGTGTAGAGTGGACTTGGGTTTGCCCAACAACCCAACTATCAAAAAACTCTGGTTCTTGCCATATCAATGGAAGGCGTAAGTCCTAATATTTCAGTTGAGGGATTTATTCTTTAGTTTCATCAAT
>JAOQML010000197.1:20696205-20717012 GCA_027568935.1 Erythroxylum urbanii | reverse complement strand
AATTAATAAGTAGTAACTTTCTTAACTAATTCTAAAAACCAATTGTTACGCCTAAGAGCCAAATTGTTATCAATTTTGCTATTGTATTCAACTTTTAGGAGTCCAATTTATGATGGATATTTATGTTTTTAATGTGCATTAATTCATGCTGGTTTAGCAACGTGTTAATTATTTTTCTTTTACAACTAAAATAATATATTATTTTCTTACTTTAAAAAAATGTCCAACAGAATGATGCTGCATTGGTAAAGAATGTGAACATATTTTTTCAAATAATATACTATTTTCTTACTTTCTTCGAACACCTTCTGAGCACAACATAAAACACACCCATATTCAACCATTCATTCATTCTTAACCGTTTTTTCACCATCCCTAACACAATGCAACACAAACCCAACAATATATGTCTTCAATTCAGGGAAAGAACAGTTAAATTCGAAGACAGCAGCACACATTCATTATTCGGGGCATTAACACATTCAAAACCAAACCCAAAAAAATTGAAAGAAAACTTACCACAAGCGGTGAAAAAGAGAAAACAACCAAAGATAGAGATAGAAAATTGACAAGAATAAGAGAGGGATGTGGTGAAGAAACGACGGCAAGCTTAAAGGTTATTTTAGAGAAAATAGAGACCCGCATGACGAAGAAGGAAGGGAAGGCTAGTGGGTCCAATAAAAATTGAAGTGGGACGACGTCGTTAACGTTGTAACATTCAGCTACGAACCCACTAATCGTCGTTAAATGCAAACCTTTAGCTACGACATATAATCATCATCGCCAATAGGTTTGGCAAAAGGAAAAAAGCAGACATAGTTACATTATTCTAATAGGCCACATTTGGTAACGATACCAATATGCATCGCCAAACGACACGTTTTGGCTACGAAACACCTATAGCATTGTAAATTATACAACATTTGGCAACTAATTTCTTAAAGCGTCACCTAATCTTAATATATCCGCTACGAATAATTATAAACGTAGTAAAATATACCCAACCCTTTTCTTCTTAATTAATTAGCATATATTATTTTTCCTATTACCAATAAATAAAAGAAATTTTAATCTTCTCAATTATATATGCAATTGTTCTTCATTTGCTTAATTTTTGGGAATGACTAATATTTAAATATAATTTGTTACAAATAGTTTTATAATTATATTACAAGTGTTACAATGTTTATTTATTCAAATAAGTTTTTTAAAATTATATTAATGAAAATGTACAATTTGAAGACAATGTTATTTTATTTCAACGGTCAACCTATTAATTTCCAAATAGTTTTCAAATGAATCTTTTAATTTTTAATTTAAATTATGTTTTATTTAGAATAGGAAAATAAATTTATTAAAAATTATTTATAAACCCGCGACCTTTAGCGAGGAACCATGTATTAGCTGCTCCAACTGACAATTGTTGACTAAATATAGCAAATCGTAGGAAATTAATTAAGACTACTCCCAAACAACTTCACCAAACAATAAATGACATCATGTACCTAAACTACATAAACGACGTCATTTTGTATTAGGTTTTCAAATTCACACAACATAAAAGCCTTCTTAACATTCTCGTTCAAGCAGTCTTCTGAAATCCAAAAGCCTCTCCTACATGCCAACGATTGCCGATGCCTTACTCACATATCAAAGTCATTGGATCAAGTCATCAAAACACGGTTTGTATTCTTGTCACTTCTTTTTTACTATTTGTTGTATTTTCAATGTCCTGTTATCAAGCTCTTCTACATCTTTAACTGACGAGATCGGGTCTTTGTTTGTCAATCTTGGTTTGTCACAAGTTTTAGTGTACTTTTACGTACTAGATCTGTGATGTTTGCATTTGGCTCTTGAGACAACATTTTCAAAGAAAACAAGTATTTTACCATTGTTAAATAGAAGAGTTGTGATTTTTATCCTTCTATGGTAGATTTGGACGTTCTTTGTGTAGATATGTACACACATTTTTTTCAGTGCTAAAGTTGATTTCTTTGTCTTTTGTATATGATTTTTTCTAATTTTCAAGTTATTTCTTTGTGTATAATTATTTGGACATTGTCATTGGACAGTTTGGATTATGCTAAGATAATTTTCCGAGTCTTATCAGTTTTGTTGATCTCACTGTTACTGAATCTTCTCAACTTGTTTCTGGATTTTGTGTACTGAGGAACCTATGTAAATGCATCCCGCTTGCCATTTGTGAGTTTGGGCTTTCCTCTAGTCTTGTAAAGCACAGGGGTATTTTCTTAGACAACTTAAAATAGGTAGACTGCGACTCTTTTGTGTGTTACTGTCTTGATTTAGGGGGCTCAATCATCAGAAAAGTTGCATTGTTTAGTACTTATACCTCATGTGACTTCATTCTTATTGTGATTATTCACTAAAACCCTTTAGGTGTTTATTGTGAGTTTTTAATTATGTATTTCATGTATGAGTTGTGTTTATAGTTGTGTTTTGAAGATGATTTACTATCTATCTTTGTTATTTCTTTATGTCTATCTTCCCAATGATGTCAGAAATAATTAATCACATGAAGAAATGTCGATATGGAGACTAGTTGCGGATGGCCTAAATTCATACCGTTGGGAGGAATATGGCAAAATTGTCCCTGCTCAGCAACCCGACACTAAAAAAGAAATCTCCAGTTTATATACTAATCATCGTTTGCCTTCCATGGCAGATCTTCTGCTTCAAGGTGTTTAGTATCATCCGAATAATGTCACTTTCCTTATTAAAATGCCAAGAAAGGAGATATATGTTGAAAATAAAAAGAAGCTGAAGGCATGAGATGGTATAAACCTGTGCACGTGAATTTAATGATGACCAATACAACAGTACATAAGCTAGCAGTTGGAAGAGAAGAAAAGCTACAGTGAAGCATAAAGAAAACGCATAGCAAGAAGCTAACAAAAACGGCAAGACGTACAACGCAAAACACACAACTCCAAGACGTCTAATGTCTGCATGAAAAACGTAGACCATGTCTCTGTTTCAAGAGGACTTAGGCAGCATTTTCTGGCTTAAAACGCAAAGTAGAATAGGAGGGTTTTAAGAGTGAACAGTAGCGTGATCCAAAGAGTTAATTTGTCACATCATTAAATAGTGAAGAGGAACTCGCGAGATAGAGGGTCGCATAGCGAGGTTAGGCAGAAACAAGAGAAGAAGGGTGAATAGTGGAGATGAACCAACATCTTTATTTGTCAAATCAGTGAATAGTGAGAAGAGAAGAGAGCTTGTGGCAAAAATAGAAGAGTAGAGCCTAAGGGGGTTTAGGCGAGGGTTAGTTATGGGCGCTGAAGCTCTTTCTTGGGATAGACATGAAAATGCCAAGAAAGGAGATATATGCTGAAAATACAAAGAAGATGAAGGCATGAGATGGGATAGACCCATGCACATGAATTTAATAATGACCAATACAACAGTACATAAGCTAGCAGCTAGAAGAGAAGCAAAACTACAGTGAAGCATAAAGAAAATGCATAACAAGAAGCTAACAAAAATGGCAAGACGTACAACGCAAAACAAACAACTCGAAGAATTCTAATGTCTGCATGAAAAACATAAACCATGTTTCTGTTTCATGTGGACGTAGGCAACATTTTCTGGCTTAAAATGCACAGTAGAATATGAGGGTTTTAAGAGTGAATAGTAGCGTGGTTCAATGCGAGATAGAGGGTCACATAGCAAGGTTAGGCAAAAACAAGAGAAGAAGGTGAATAGTGGAGATAAACCAACATCTTTATTTGTCAAATCAGTGAATAGAGAGAAAAGAAGAGAGCTTGTGGCAAAAACAGAAGAGTAGAGCCCAAGGGGGTTTAGGCGAGGTTTAGTTATGGGGGATAAAGCTTTTTCTTGGGATAGACATGAAAATGCCAAGAAAGGAGATATATGTTGAAAATACAAAGAAGAAGAAGGCATAAGATTGGATAGACCCATGCACGTGAATTTAATGATGACCAATACAAAAATACATAAGCTAGCAGCTAGAAGAGAAGCAAAACTACGGTGAAGCATAAAGAAAATGTATAGCAAGAAGCTAACAAAAATGGCAAGACGTACAACGCAAAACACACAACTCCAAGACATCTAATGTCTGCATGAAAAATACAAACCATGTCTTTGTTTCACGCGGACGTAGGCAGTGTTTTCTAGCTCAAAATGCATAGTATAATATGAGGGTTTTAAGAGTAAACAGTAGCATGGTCCAAAGAGCTAATTCGTCACATCATTAAATAGTGAAGAGGAACATGTGAGATAGAGGGTCACATAGTGAGGTTAGGCAGAAACAAGCGAAGAAGGGTGAATAGTGGAGATGAACCAACATCTTTATTTGTCAAATCAATGAATAATGAGAAGAGAAGAGAGCCTGTGGCAAAAATAGACGAGTAGAGCCCAAGGGGGTTTAAGTGAGGGTTAGTTATGGGGGCTGAAGCTTTTTCTTGGGATAGACCCATGGAGGGCTAGATGTCCCAACGCTGGTTCGGAGGTGATATTGACGCCGACGACCCAGGTTAAGCAATTTTTTGTTGGTTTGTTGTATCTTTCTCTCATTAGAAATTGAATATGTTATCTTATGTGGATTGATTGGGTATTTGAATAATGATGATTTTAATGCTTTATTGAATAGTATTTCATGAAAACCCTTTGCTAAAATCGAATGCAATACGTAATCATTGTATTCCCAATTCATGTATAACAACTAATGGATCTGAATCATTAGAGATAACATAACATAGATTAAGTAATCCGAGCTTCTGTGATTATTACCTAGATTGGTCTATTTTTTTGATTCGTAAGGCGATTGTTCGAATAAACTTAGAGAGCTTATTCTAAGTTTTCTGATAACTAGGGTTAATTAACGAACGTTTCATAATTAACTAGGATCTATGGAAAAATCAGGATTAACAGAGCTTTTTTTAAGATACGACCAATAATTGCTAAAAGAGATAAAAATAACAATTTAATGAATTATGCTTAATTAAGGTGAAGGTCGAGATTGAACCAAAGAAATGGGTCCCTACCAAATTCTCCAATTTTATCATTTTTGCATGTTTTCTTTAATTTCATTTTATTTTATTTTCTTATTTAATCCAACCCCCCCTCAATTATCTAAACATCAATTAATTTCGTTTCATAAGTTAATCGAACACTCCCTGTGGGATCGTTAAGTTGTCATTTTGCACTTATTTGATATATAAATCTCTCTCATATGTTGAATTATTATCCAAAATTGATGGATTTGTATCTTAATTGTTTTCAGATGATTTCCAACACTTGGGAGATGAAATTGAGTTAAAAAAATGCGAAAGAAACAAAGAAATCCGAAATTCCAAGTTGGTAGCAAATTAATGACTAGATGTGGCCACGTGCAAGGATAAAAGGAAAAATCTGCAGATCTGCTTTCAAATTTAAATCTGATTTGTTTTAGATTCTCATGATCTTTTAAGATCAGATTGATAGAGAATCATAATCTGAACATGTGGAAGAGGAAATCTACAAAAGAGGATGGAAAAGGAATCGAGAGGCATTAAAAAGAGGGATTTACAACACTGCTCATGACATTGTTCACGCAGCAATAGTTTAGGGTCGTTTTTTAAAATTTCTGTAATTTTCTTCTTGCTTTTCGGCAACCACAATGAGGCTTTCGTTTTCTGCAGTATTTTTCTAGCATTTTCGTATTCTTTAGGAAAGGACCGGGGATGGAGACTGTATGCTTTATTATTTCTTTTATTTTCAATTCCATTATGAGTAGCTAAACTTCCTTTCTTGGTTGAGGGAAACCATGTTATCCTCTATTATTTATGAGATGTTTTAGTAAAGTTTATTTTATTGTGAACATTGAGTGTCTTCCGAGTTACTTTTTCTAATTGAATTGATTGATTTCTAGGTGTGCAACTAGGAATTGATTCGTTTAATAGCTAGATTAATAAAATATGGCATTCAGTTTTATTAATCTCAAGTAGCAATTAGGATTACCTTCTTTACGTTAAAGTTGGAAATTCTAAGAAGATGTTTAGCTAGATTAGTTGCATGTCATACATGTATTATCTTGTTTATTGGTTTCTTAATTCTTAATGCTATCAGTCAATTGAACTTACGATCATATCTAGGATATTGGTTGATAAGAGTGAGTAGAATACATGTTTCTATTCATTTACACTTACGAGAAAACATCCCCCAATGAATATTTATTGATGAATTGAATTTTATATCAAGGATTCGTTTTAGTGTGATAACATCGGTGACCCGAAACCAAGGTTTATCTATTAATTTTCAGATCTAATTACTTTTGTCAATTTTTGGTTTTTGTTATTTATACATTCTTAATTTTACATGAATTGAAAACCCCCTTACTTTATTTTAGTTTGAACTCATAAACTCTTTACCATTAAAATTTCTCGTGGGAACGATACTCATTTTCCACAACTACATTAATTTGTATTAACAAAAGTTGGTTTCTTTTTAATTTGGTTGCAGACGACAACAGTACCAAATTTTGGCGTTGTTGCCAGAGAATTTTTGACAGTGTATGTGTGTTACGCATTCAAATCAATCTGAAAATTTGCATTACAATTCTAAAATCGAGAAAATAGCGAAAGCATTGCGGAAACAAACGAAACAGCAGCGAAAAGTGCAGAAAATGGAACGAATTGTAGCAAACCACACCCTTCAAGAACTAGCTGCACCCACGGACGCTCAACAACCCCACTGCATTAATTTTCCAAATTTAGGTGATGATAATACTTTTGAATTAAAATCTGGACTGATTCATGTATTACCTATTTTCAGGAGTCTACCAGGAGAAGATCCGTGCAAACACTTGAAGGAATTCGATGTAGTTTGCATAGGAATGAAGCCAACGAATGTGACAGAAGAGCAGATTAAGCTAAGAGCCTTCCCATTTCTCTCAAGGATGATGCCCAAGATTGGCTGTACTATTTCGCTGGAGAAAACGTGCAAACATGGGCCGAAATGAAAAGGCTTTTCTTCAAAAATATTCTCTAGCATTGAGAGCAGCCAATATTTGAAAGGAAATTTACGAAATTCAATAAAATACGGGAGAAACATTCTACGAGTATTGAGAAAGATTCAAGAAACTTTGCGCTAGTTGTCCACACCACCAAATAACCGATCAGTTATTAATCCAATACTTCTAAGAAGTTCTTTCACTCACGGATAGGAGTATGATTGACGCTGCAAGTGGTGGTGCCTTAGTTGATAAGACACCGTGGGTCGCAAGGGAATTGATTGCGAACATGGCTTCTAGCACTCAACAATTCGGAATACGTATTGGGCATGGAACAAAAGCCGTGAGTAAGGTGAACGTGGCCATGTTAGAGAAAAGATTGGATGATCTTACTTCTTTGGTGCGACAAATCACAGTTATGAAGAAGGAAGAAGCAAAGGTATGTGGAATATGTTCAGTGTTAGGACATTCTACTGATGCATGTCCGATTTTGCAGGATGAAAACGCAGAATATGTGAATGTCGTGGGAGGTTTTGCTAGACCGAGTCAAAGGAAGTACGACCCATTTTTCAACACCTACAATTCAGTATGGAGTGATCACCTGAATTTGCGTTATGGAAATCCTCAAGGGCAGCAAGCAACCACAAATTTCTAGCAATTTAGACAACCGTATATGCTTTGACAAAATCAAAATACAACATGCAATTCCAAAGGTAAGTCTTCTTTGGAAGATATAGTGCAGACTTTGGCTACTAACACTTTGACGTTTCAACGGAGTACTGAAGCAAGTATCCGAAATATTGAGAATTAACAACAGAACATCAAAATCAAATAAGCCAAATGACAACTTCCATAAATCAATTGGAAGCGCGAACCTCTGGAAATTTTCTAGCATAATCGAAGATCAATCCTAAACAAAGTGCGAAGGCTATCTCATTGCAGAGTGGTAAGGAATTGCAGGACTCACTTCCGAAGAATTCCAGAAGAGAAGTAAAAGAAGAAATCACGTAAACGGCACGCTCACAACTAAAGAATATGGTGATTCCACCTCCTTTTCCGAGTCAATTTGCCAAAGCAAAGAAGGAAGAGCAAGAGAAGGAAATTTGGGAGACTTTCTGAAAAGTTTAGGTAAATATTCCTCTTCTTGATGCAATTAAACAGATTCCACGGTATGCAAAATTTCTTAAGGAACTTTACACTTCGAAGAGGAAATTAAAATTTGATGAGAAAGTGAAATTGGGGGAGAACGTTTCAGCTATGTTACAAAGGAAAAAGCTTCCACCCAAGTGTCAAGATCTAGGTATGTTCACTATCCTATGTCAAATTGGTGATTTGCGAATTGAAAGAGCTATATTAGATCTAGGTGCATCCATTAATGTCATGCCATATGAAGTTTACAAATCCTTAACTATTGGATCTCTTAAAGAAACTAATGTAGTGATTCAATTAGCGGATCGCTCAAATGCTTACCCGAAAGGTGTGTTAGAAGACATTTTGGTTCAAGTAGGAAATGTGCTCTTTTTTTGGCTAATTTTTATATTTTACAGATGGGCACTAATGATTCATCTTCTTCCACTCCGATTTTATTCGAAAGGTCGTTCTTAAAAATGACTAGAACAAAAATAGATGTTCATGATGGATCTTTAACAATGGAATTTGATGGTGAATTAATTAAGTTCAATATTTACAACACCATCAGAATTTCGGATGATGAACAACCTATTGTTTCTGTAGATTTTATTGACACATGGGCGTAGGATAATTTGATTTAGGAGGACAAAGATGAGTTTGGCGTGATCTTGGAAGAAGAAAACGCATTAAGATGGAAGGATGGCTAAGAAACGTTGCTGTTCAGCAATCAAGTGGAGACATCTGCTTGTAGGGAGACCACCAAACCATTACTCCAGCAGATGACGTGCGTGGAGTTGTCCAGAAGTAATGCCAAGTTGCTATCGTCATTAATCAACCCACCAATATTGGAGTTGAAGAGCTTGCCTAGTCATTTGAAGTACATCCTTTTAGGTGAGAAAAATACATTGCCTCTTATTATTTCTAATCAACTTTCGGATGTGTAAGAAAGCCAGCTGGTTAACGTATTAAAAGAAAATAAAGAAGCTTTTAGTTGGATAGTGGCTGATTTGAAAGGTATTAGTCCCATTATTTACATGCACCGAATTTTGATGGAAGATGAAGTGAAGGAAGTGAGGCAACCCTAACGTTGTCTAAATCCACCCATGATGGAAGTGGTGAAGAAAGAAATTTTGAAGCTTCTTGATGTTGGTATTATTTATCCAATTTTAGATAGCAATTGGGTAAGTTCAGTGCAGGTAGTTCCAAAGAAAACTGGTGTGATTGTGATTGAAAATAACAATGGTGAGTTAATACCAATTTGTGTTCAAAATGGTTGGAAGGTATGCATAGATTATAGGAAGCTTAATTCAGTTACTAGAAAAGATCATTTTTCGATTCTATTTATTGATCAAATGTTAGAAAGACTTGTAGGTAAATCTAACTATTGTTGTTTAGATGGATACTTAGGATACCACCAGATTTTGGCAGCACCCAAGGATCAAGAGAAGACAACCTTTACATGTCCATTCGACATCTTTGCTTACCAAAGAATGCCATTTGGATTGTGTAATGCGCTCGCGACATTTCAACAATGTATGGTAAGTATTTTCTCTAATCTTGTGGAAAATTGCATGGAAATTTTTGTGGATGATTTCACGGTCTATGGAGAGGCCTTTGAAATATGCATTGTCAATTTTGAAAAAGTGCTTAAAAGTTGCATTGAAACTAATTTGGATTTAAATTATGAAAAATGTCATTTCATGGTTGATCAAGGCATAATTTGGGTCATACTATTTCTTCGAAAGGGATTGAAGTCGATAGGGCTAAGATAAATGTTATTCGTTCTTTATCTTGCCCCGCGACTGTGGGAGAAGTTTGTTCTTTCTTGGCCACATAGAATTCTATCAGCGATTTATCAAGAATTTCTCCAAAATTACACAACTTATGTGTAAACTGCTTCAAAAGGACGTGAAGTTTGATTTCGACGAGCTGTGTAAAAGTGCATTTGATGAACTCAAGGAGTGACTGACTACAGCACCGATTATTCAGCCACCAAAATGGGACATGCCCTTCGAGCTGATGTGTGATGCTTTAGATTATATAGTTGGCATCGTGTTGGGCTAAAAAGTGGCCAAAGTACCTCATGTTATCTACTATGCATCCATGACAGTTAATGATGCCCAGAAAAATTATTATACGACGGAGAAGGAGTTTTTATCGGTCGTCTTTAGATTAGAGAAGTTTCGGTCATACTTGATGGGGACAAAGGTGGTCATCTGTTCAGATCATACAGCTCTGAAATATTTGGTGAACAATAAAGAAACCAAGTCGAGATTGATTCAATGGATTTTATTGCTTCAAGAATTTGATTTGGAAATTCGCGATAAGAAAGGAGTTGAAAATTTGGTGGCTGATCATCTAAGTAGGATCAATCCGAGTACCACATCTGATGTTCTTTAAGACAAATTTCCAGATAAAAACCTCTTCGTAATTCAACAGATAATTCCATAGTATGTGGATATAGTAAACTATTTGGTGACTAAGTCTTTACCTAGCAATCTATCTAGAGCTAAAAAAGATAAAATTAAGCAAAAGGCTAAATATTACATTTGGGATGAACCTCATTTATGGAATTTTGTTCTGATCATATTGTTAGGAGATGTGTTATAGATGATGAAATTCCTTCTATTTTACATTTTTTTCATTCTTCTGTGTGTGGGGGACATTTTGGTCCCAAAAAGACTGCCCGAAAAATTCTTGAATGTGGACTGTTTTGGCCTAAGTTATTTTATGACTCTTACATGTTTTGCAAGTCTTGCAATCGTTGTCAAAGAACAGGTAACTTGGGACCGAGGAATCAAATGCCAGTCACGAATATCCTGGTATATGAGATTTTTTATATGTGGGGAATATACTTTATGGGTCCTTTTCCTTCTTTCTTTGGTAAGAACTACATTTTGCTAACTGTGGACTATGTTTCGATATAGGTAGAAGCTAAGGCCACTTTATCTGACAATGCTAAAACTGTTATAGATTTTGTTAAATCTAACATTTTTGTTAGATTTGGAATGCCTCGCGTTATCATTAGCGATCGAGGAACCCATTCTACAACAAGATTTTTGAAGCTTTAATAAAGAAATGTGGTATCACACACCGAGTCTCTAGAACTTATCATCTGCAAACAAGTGGACAAGCTGAAGTGTCCAATAGGGAGATCAAATCCATACTGGAACAAGTGGTGAATCTGAATAGAAAGGATTGGAGCTTACGATTGGACGATGTTTTATGGGCGTACCAGACTGTGTACAAAACTCCAATAGGCATGTCGCCTTACAGGTTAGTTTTCTGTAAGCCTTATCATTTACCTGTGGAAATAGAGCATAGAGCCTATTGGGCTGTGAAACAGTTGAACATGGATCAGGGGGACGTTAGTAGCAACAGGAAATTGCAACTACAAGAGTTAGAGGAGATTCGTAAAGAAGCGTATGAAAATGCAAAAATTTATAAGGATAAAACTAAAACTTTTCATGATAAAATGATTTCTAGGAAACAATTTTCAATTGGACAAAAAGTTCTTCTTTATCATTCAAAGCTTAAGTTATTTCCTAGGAAATTACGATCTCATTAGCTTGGACCGTTTATTGTTACTAACGTTTTTCCTCATAGTGCGGTAGAAATTCAGAGTTTAGATACCTTTAAGGTATTTAAAGTTAACGGACACTGCCTGAAGTCATATTATGAAAACTTTTTGACCGAACAAGTGGAAGAAATAGAGATGGTATCCCTAACCTATTTCCAATCAGGTAAGTAGAAGAACATGTCCAGCTAAAGACTTTAAAAAAGCACATTTGGGAAAACTCGTAAAATTTTCAAGTTTATCTATATTTTTATTTTTCAGCAGCTTTTATTTTTATTATTATTAGGTTTATTTCATTTTAGTTAGATTTTTAATTTTCAAAAATTTATCATTCTCAATTATGCAATTTTAATTCTTTTATTTAAAAAAAGAACAAAAAGAAAAAGTTTTTTGGGCGGCCCCATTTTCAGTAAATGATCACCATTCCCAATTCACTTTCACTCCCCTTCACGATTTTCCTTCCACTATTAAAAAAATTTTATACTCTTCTCACTGTAACTTCACCCACTCTTCTTTACTGCAGATACTTCCATTCTCCAAACAATGTCGTGTTCTTCCTATCAATTATAGATTTGGGTACTCCTTCAAATTGCCATCATGCCAAGGATGAAAAGTGATGCAAGAAGAGTGGCACATCTCATTACAAATGTAGCAGCCACCAAACTCCCATTGCACAAGACAATCTCACCCACGACAGTAGCAACCTCCATATCCACCAACATCATGAATTCGACATTTCCAAATAGAGAAACTTCCTTTCTCTTTCTTTCATATTTTGCTTCTTTCATTTTATGTGCTAACATTAAGGACAATATTGGTCTAGGTGTGGGGGAAGGAATTGGATTATATGTGTGCGTGTGTGCCCTTGTTTTCGATTTTTGTGTGTGATTTTTTTTTAGTTCTTGTATGTTGGTTATGTATGTTAAGCCTTCAAACTTTATCATACTAGGTTGGATGAGATTGAATGTATGCATGAAATTAAATTGAGCTATGTGAGTTTAAAGTGAATCATGCAGATTGATTGCAATAACCGATTTTATAAACTTAGTCAAAATTTTGACATTTGAGTGATGAGGTAATTATGGAATTAAGGTGAATTCTTGAAGTAAACCTGTGAGCGAATTTGAGCCTAAATGACATCATCTATTTGTCATTCTATTTCTTTGAATTGTGTGACGCTGCTCTAATCAGGTTTGCCTTCAGAACTTGCATTGAACAGGATTGAATTTGTTTGATTACATGGTTTTTAGAAATGATTAGGCCTTCTTTGTTTTTACACCCTTTAGCTTAAAAATAACCCACCTAGTTATTTTCCCTTTGTAAACACTTTTGAGCCTTTAACCTTTTGTTTTTCATTTAATCACCTTACATTAAAACCCAAAAACCCTATTAGCCTTACCCTATCACAAGTTGAATGAAGTATTAAGTAAGCATTTGATTTTGGAACTTTTGTTCTGTATTGTGTTCTGAGATATTTTTATAAGTACTTCTACTCATGTGTTTGTTAAATTATGATGCTAGTAATTTCCCTTGTTTTTATTGCTCTCCCTTGTTCTTAGCCAGGTAAAAGAAAAGAAAAGAAAAAAAGGGAAAAAGAAAAAAAAGAAAAAAGGAAAAAGAAGGAAAAAGAAGAGAAGAAAAAGAAAAAGAAAAAGAAAAAGAATAAAGCATAGTAGCATTAGTTAGTAATGAGTAGTTGTAGTCCTTGGTGTTCATATGTTTGTCTTAGAATTTGAATGTGAGTGTCCCTAATTCTTGGTACTTTGTGAATGCTTGTGATTAAGCTTTGCCATTTCTATCTTACCTTTGAACCTAGCCTTATTACAACCCATAATAAAGTCCTTATGATCTATGAGCTTATGTAATTTGAACGAATGATAACTGGTGAATTTGCAAGCCTATGGTAGTGCAATTTGCTAGAGAGAGATTTGAGAGAAACACTTTGACCTCAAAGACATGAGTGTAAGAGAGAAATCTGTAAGAAGAATTCACTTTGATTTCATACTTGCTTTTTGAACAAAGATATCTTATTTTGATTGTGTTTATCTATGTCGGTGAAAAGTGATTATGATGTATGTGTAACCTAAGTCTTGCTGGCCCAAGTTAACGGAATGCGTGCATTTAATCTTATAAAGGATGAATTGATAGAGTGTAGTGGATTGGCAAGTTTCCTCGAGGGCGAGCAAAGGTTTGGTGTGGGGGAATTTGTTAAGTTGTCATTTTGCACTTATTTGATATATAAATCTCTCGCATATGTTGAAATTATTATTCAAAATTGATGGATTTGTGTCTTAATTATTTTCAGATGATTTCCAACACCTGGGAGATGAAATTGAGTTAAAAAGATGCAAAAAAAACAAAGAAATCTGAAATTCCAAGTTGGCAGCAAATTCATGACTAGATGTGGCCACGTGCAAGGATAAAAGGAAAAATCTACAGATCTTCTTTCAAATTTAAATCTGATTTGTTTTAGATTCTCATGATCTTTTAAGATCAGATTGATAGAGAATCACTATCTGAACATGTGGAAGAGGTAATCTGCAAGAGAGGATAGAAAAGGAAGGGATCCAGAGGTATTAAAAAGAGGCATTTACGACACTGTTCATGACACTATTCACGCAGCAATAGTTTAGGGTCATTTTGCAATTTTTTTGTAATTTTCTTTTTGCTTTTCAGCAGCCACAATGAGGCTTTTTTTTACAGTATTTCTCTAGCATTTTCGTATTCTTTAGGAAAGGACCAGGGATGGAGACTATATGCTTTGTTATTTCTTTTATTTTCAATTCCATTATGAGTAGCTAAACTTCCTTTCTTGGTTGAGGGAAACCATGTTGTCCTCTATTATGTGTGAGATGTTTCAGTAAAGTTTATTTTGTTGATGAACATTGAGTGTCTTCCGAGTTACTTTTTCTAATTAAATAGATTGGTTTCTAGGTGTGCAACTATGAATTGATTCGTTTAATAGCTAGATTAATAAAATATGGCGTTCAGTTTTATTAATCACAAGTAGTAATTAGGATTACCTTCTTTACGTTAAAGTTGGAAATTCTAAGAAGATATTCAGCTAGATTAATTGCATGTCGTACATGTATTATGTTGTTCATTGGTTTCTTAATTCTTAATGCTATCAATCAATTGAACTTACGATCATATCTAGGTTATTGATTGATAAGAATGCGTATAATACATGTTTCTATTCATTTACACTTAGGAGAAAACATCCACTAATGAATGTTTATTGATGAATTGAATTTTATATGAAGGATCCATTTTAGTGTGATAATATTGGCGACCCGAAACCAAAGTTTGTCTATTAATTTTCATATCTAATTACTTTTGTCAATTTTCAATTTTTGTTATTTCTACATTCTTAATTTTACGTTATTTAAAAACCCCTTTCATTACTTTATTTTAGATTGAACTCATAAACTCTTTACCGTTAAAATTTCTCGTAGGAACGATACCCACTTTCCACTACTACATTAATTTGTATTAACGAAAGTTGTTCGTTTTTAGTTTGGTTGCAGGCGACAGTAGTACCAAGAATCGACCTAGACTCACCACTGCTAAAATAGTAGTTTAGTTATTTTATTTTGACTAGCGTTACGACGTGCTTGTCATTAATGTCAACCTGTTGTATATCCCAGTGATCGGAAACAACAAGTGACATAATGACTTTAATTGTTGAGACTTTAATAACTGGACTAAAGGTCTCCAAAAAATCAACACCAGGGGTTTGATTGAACCCTTTGGCAACCAAACGAGCTTTATACCTAGAAATGATCCCATCAGTATTGTATTTAGTTCGGAACACCCATTTGCTACCGAGAATATGCATAGTGGGTTCATAGGGAACAAATGTCCAAGTATTGTTTTGTTGTAAAGCATGAAGTTCAATTTGCATAGCTTGAAACTATATAGGGTCATTTAAGGCTTCTGAAACAGTTGCAGGCTTAGTATGTGGGGTAGAGGCAAGAGTGGTGTAATAGAATTTGGGTTTAAGGATACCATTTTTGGAGCGAGTTTGCATAGGATGAGTGTTCTATGATAATGGTAAGATGGAATCTTTGATTACAGTGTTAAATGTGGTAGTATAGGCTGGGGAGCAAGGAGTTGGAGAGCTTACCTGTCGATTAACAGAGGATTTTGGCGATTGGGAGTGTTTTGTTATTGAGGAGTGATTCGAGATTGCCTTTGGATAGAATGAGGCTGAAGATAGAGTGGATATAGGAAGACTTGGTGAAGCTGCATTTTTGTTTGAGTGTAAAGGAAAAAATTGAGGAAATGAAAACTCTTCTTCACTAAATTCTTCATGTCAAGATATGAAAATTGTATCTTGATTTTTTAGGCATTTATAGCCTTTTTTCATTGAACTATATCCAAGAAAAACACACTTTTGTAGTTTAGAAATCAATTTTATGATGATAATAGTAGCTAAGATAAGGAAAACAATTATAGCCAAAGGTTTTGAGGTAGAGATAATTTGGGAGTTTGTTGTACAACTTCTCAAATGGTGAGATGTTGTTGAGTCTTTGAGATGGAAGATTATTAATGAGACATGTAGCCATAGAAAAGGCTTCAAGCTAGTAGGTAAGAGGCATATAAGCATGGGATAAGAGAGCTAGGCCTATTTCTGTGATATGTCTATGTTTTCTTTCATAAATATCATTTTGTTGGTGAGTATAAAGATAGCTCAAACGTAGTTGTATCCCATATTATGTAAGGTAAGGTAATAGGGCTTTAAATTCCCCTCCTATATTAGTGTGAAAGGATTTAATTTTTTTGTTTAACTGAAGTTCAATATTTGTTTTGAATTTAATGGAAATAGATAGTGCGTCTGATTTTAGCTTTATGGGAGGAAACCATGTAAACCTAGTGCAAACATCAACAAAACTGAGATAATATTTATGTCCTTCTTTTGAGAGATATGGAGAGGGTCCCCAAATTTCAAAATAAATGATATCCAATGGATTTTAGGCTCTGATGTCATATGTTTGAAATGGTAATTTATGCAATTTTCCTTGCTGACACGCATCACAAAAGGACAAGTTGTTTAGGTTTATGTTGAACTTTATTGAACTCAAATTTTGTTGGAAGGATGTCCTAGTTTGGCATGTAAAATATTTGCATTCTTTTCTACTAAATTTGCCTCACAATGACTTTTGTTTGAGGAAAGAAAATCCGCATAGTGTGCAAAACAGAAAACATTAGAACTAGGAACATAATGTGATTGTTTGACTGGCCTAATTTAGTTTTATGGCTTGGTGGCTTGAAGACTATATAAGCCATCCCGAAGCATTTCCTTGAGCAGAACCTTCCCTGTTGCCTTGTCCTTAAACAAACAATTAACGTCAATAAACTCAACAGTAATCTTGTTATCTTTGGTGAGTTTAGATATGCTCAACAGGTTTTTGGTTATGTTTAGAACATATAGAATTTGTTTCAATTTAAGAGGTGTGTTTATGTTGTCTTGGAAGTGAATATGAGATGAAACCATATTACTAATAAGAAGAGAAGTACCATTTCCAATAGTGACTTGATCTTTGCCACCATATTCTGAACTGATTGAAAGGTTTTTGAGGTTTGTTGTTACATGATTTGTAGCTCCACTATCTATAAACCATGTACTGTCACTAAGTGTTTTAGAAGAGGGATTACATTGTTGATTTAAGGCTAAATAAGATTGAAGATAGCCTTGTGGATTGTTTTGTGTAGATTTTCCTTTGTTGTTAGTTCTCCATGGTTGGTTAGTGCTTCTTTTCCACAATATGTCAAACCTTTTGTGACATTTGAGTGCCTTATGGCCAAGTTTGTGGCATAGCTGACAAAATATTCAATTTCCATTCCATCTGCCTCCTCTTCCATGACCTCCTCTGCCTTTAAAGCTACTCCTTCCACCTTGATTGTTATGGTATAGATTATTGTTGTTAAAAGTTGCATAGTTGGCAACAGGTGATGAGATGTCTGTCTGGGTAATTGTATTCAATTGTTCTATTCTTGTTTCGTGCATCATGAGAGAGTATCTTACTTCTTGTAAAGTTGAGGTTTTCATGGAGTGTATTAGATAAACATCAATAGGATGATATTCAGGACCAAGATCGTTGAGAGCACTTAATATTAGTTCATATTCTGTGATGGCATATCCTGCAACTTGAAGTGAGTCTCCTATAGTTTTAACTTTCTGTATGTATTCAGATATAGTGTGTAATCCCTTTTTAATTGTTAAGAGATTGATGTTTGAGTGAGCTGCAAGACTCTAACCATTGAGGTTTGAGCATAAAGATTTTTGAGAATTTGCCATACTTGGTGGGAGGAGTTGGAATGATTTACCTGACCAATCACTTCTTCTCCAATGGTTATGAGCAACAAACACAGTAACAGTTAATCTGTTTTACACCAGGTTTGGTAATCTGTGTGGTTAGTGGCTTGATTTGCATTTGCATTGAAAATTTGAGGAGGAGATGCAGTGGTGAGGAAGTGTTCAAGTTCAAGGGCTCTTACGACTTCAAGTACTTGTGCTTGCCAGTTGATGAAAATTTACCTGTCAAGTTTAATGGGAAGGTTGAAGTTCAGGGTTTTTGCTAGAATGGGAAAATCAGGAGGAGGAGTGAAAGATTGTGCGGCATTATAGCTAGTAGTTGATGAGCCAAAGTTGGAATCCATGACGTTGGTCAAGATAGCTTTGATACCACATAAGAACTTATTAGAGAACTGAAATATGTACGTGTTTTATTATCTCACAGACTGTTTATATACACTTGTTGTACATTCGAGAATTACAACAAAAAGAGGAATAATATTGTTATTTATTACAGATGAGTATCAGCTAGCTGTTGTGTGTTTGTTATAAAAGAAATGTCTAACAGTTGGCAATAGAAATGACTTAGTGTGCCCTGAATGTGTTCTTCATTTTACATACATTACAGACACATTTTGAAGAAAAGGTTTCTTATATGGTTGCAAATGACATGCTCTATACAAGTTGGAGGATAAAGAAAAAAGTACGTTGCGCTACTAGGTAATGTTTTGTCAACTTACACCACTTCAGTTAGTTCCCACTTACCCATAAAAAGGAGCAAACAAAAACCCTCCTTGCAAGTGCTCAGTGGTCGATCTATTTAATTAAAAAGATGTGTCGACAACTAGTACGTCCTTAGGAAAATGTGCAACGATAAAAGTGCAAATAGACAAGCAGTTCTCTGATTAAGAAAAAAATGTTCAACGTATGTCAGAATGTATAATAATAATTCTCAAAACTTTTCTTGTCCAGCACTTGGTTTTTCAAACATACGTTGATTTCATCTCCTTTAAATGTTAAAATCAGGTCAAAGAGTTGTATGTCAATCAGTTTCCGAGAACGGCAACCAACTTTTCCTCTCATCCATTTGCATCTCTTCTCAACACCTGCATTTCAATTGATGGGTTTAAGGAACCGGAATCACCTGACGAAACATGGAAACGGACACAAAATGGCCACTAATCTGTGATATGATGTTCGAATTGCACCAGCTGATGAGGTTTAATAAATAACATGCAATCAACAAGAAAAAGTTATTAGTAAATGCATTTCCAATAACAAGAAAAATTTCAAAAGAATTAAGTTTGAGTTATCATACACAGATACTTGAGATTAATCAGCAAGTTTTACTTCTTATGTTTAGATCTTGAATTTCAGAAACTCTTCTTTATTCCGGTCCTTTAAGATACAAAATTCATGAACACATGTTTAATTTGATTTTAATGAGTTGCGTCATCGAGATGATTAATTCTCTCTTCTGTTCTTAAATTATTTTAGTTCTTACTTGCAAGAAGTTACCTTAATTACTCCAGCTATTTTTGTCAACCGAATTTACTGATTAAAACAATAATTTAACTAGCAGTAACCATCAAAAACATCACAGGTCCTTGCTTAATTAAACTCCAATATTAACTGTGAGTGAATCTGCATAATAGGGTTTTATATAATAATTTACAGTCGAAGAAAGTAAATGTGAGGTTTTGTATAATAGGTTTCATGTCTACAAGTGAATGTCTGTTCATACCACACACGCTGGTCCATGTCCAGAACTGATCCAAGCCATGTGCTTTCTTTTTATTTTACCTCGAAGTTCCCTACATCTGTTCTTCATAGGACCCTGCCTATTTGACTTTTGTTCTTGTTTGGCCATTACATTATATGCTAGTGTCTTCTTACCTCTATTTCAACTATCTGACAACTTCACGATGCCAACGGCTCTAATCATTTTGGTCCCATAGATATCTAATCATGGAGTAAAATGCTACATTGTTTCTTTTCAGACTATAGGAGAGCCTTATGTCTATTGTTTTCTGATGATCAAGAAACTCAAAGGAGTCGAGAAAGGTCAGTATAATAATATATAGTGGAATATAGAAGAAAGGCACAGATTAAAATGAAAAGGAGAAATGAACGAGGAAAAGTTCCTACCAGAAAATGGGTGAGCTCATATCAATCCTTCCGTTCTACTTATTCTATTATTATTTTATTTTGTTAAATCTCAACTATATATTTATATAAAATTTATATAAATATATAAATAAAAATTAATAAAACATAATATACATATCATAATCGATATAAAAAATCTGATCTAACCACCTACCATAGTCTATAGATGCCACTTTATAACTGCCTGCACCATCTGGTGTAGCCGTGCAGATAACTTCGAAACTCAAGTCTTACATGCATATATTCTGTTCTGTGGCATAAAAAATAAAATCACCACAGCTACGATTGATTTATTATTCCGTGTGAAATATTGCAAACATTCAGTATTTATGATACAACGAACTCCTGTGACCGTAGATGGGTGAGAATTTATTATCGTCCAAAGACTAAAGCTAAGGTCTCATATACGGCTTAGTTTGGTATAACGATGACAGTTGACAGCTTGCTAAAATCAACCTACTAAAATAATAAGTATTTATTGAGAATAAATATTTATGTATTTGAGATTGCTATTTTGGTAACTGCTGAAATGAGAAAATATGTGTTTGACAAGTGTGGTTGTGGTTGCTGAAAAAAGATAAAATGACTAAAAAGCCTATTGATTTAATAAACTATTAATTGTTATATAAATAATTAAAAGTATATTATTAATCATATAAATT
>JAOQML010000197.1:20637104-20661388 GCA_027568935.1 Erythroxylum urbanii | reverse complement strand
GTATGTACAGACTGTACATTTGATGTATGAACTGCTGTTTTTGAGTAATGAAATGAGGAAGATTTTGATTTTAAAAAATCTTGTAATTTACAGTTACTGGTTTTATTATTTAAATGTACGTGATGCCATGTGGAGTTTGTAGAGATCGCACGTAGCGCTCCCTTATTTTAGGATATGTGTCGGAATGACCTACGGGCGTCCTGGTGTGTACCCTAGGGTAATGGGGTGTTACACCTTCCCTTTAACTAGCTTAGCCAGTTCAGTCTGCATTATCTGTGTTAGCTGCTTAGTCAACAAATCCAGCGTAGGATTCTCATCATGTTTAGGTTGTTCCAAGGAAGGTTCTGTCTCCACGACATATGTCCTATTCTGAGTTGATCCTTTGTTTTGATTCCTAGGTGTACCACCTTTCTTGATGATCAATTCATTCCACCAATCTGGAAATCCATGCAGCTTAAAACAACTATCTCTTTCATGTCCTTCTTTGTCGTAGTATGTACACTTCAAATCTGCCTTATTCTTCATGTCTCTATTGCTAAAAGAACTAGCATTTCTGTTCTGGTTTTCTTGTTTACCAAAATGCAAGGGTGCCTTTCCTAACAGTCCAACATTAGGATCTCTAGAAGTAGTCAAGCGTTGAGTCATGAATACACTATGTTCATTTGTTTTACCTCCAAACAGGTTTTTCTCTGCCTTTAGCAAAGTGCTATAAGCCTTACTCACAGTAGGTGGTGGTTCCATCATTAGAATCTGATCTTTAACCGTCTCATAATTCAATCTATCCTCTTCTTCTCTAGCAGCAAAAATTTTAGCTATTTCGGGTGGATAACTAGGCATAGGACGATAATGAACATATTCTTCCCAAATTCTTTTCATACAATTATAGTATTTAACTAGAGACATGTCACCTTGTTTTACAGATAACTTGCTCTGCCTCATGTTGTAGAGCATCTGGCTGTTGGAGACACCATATTGTTCTGCAAGCGCTTCCCATAGTGATTGCGCAGTAAGTGTGTGCATATAGCTGTTTGCGATGTCACCACTCAAAGCTGCAATAATCCACGATTTTACCGTGGAGTAGTCTCTCTTCCACTGAATATATTCAGCAGTCCCTACTTCTGGACTGGTACATGTGTCGTCATTGAAACCGACCTTCATTTTTTATTCCAAGAAAGTCTTCACGGAGCGACTCCATGAAAGATAATTGTGTTCTGACAACTTCGCTGGTAACAAGAGCACTCCTGCATTCTCTGATCCTTGCAAACTATGATATCTTCACAAATTTGTGTGTCGTCTCCTTCAAAATGTACTTCAGAATGGGCATCATCACCAAGATTCCGATCTGTCATGTTTCTTAGCTAAAAGAAAATTGGAGGTGAGGTTTTCTTGCGGAAAGCTAGAGATCGTATGGTAGGGTGTTTCAGTGTTCAGATCTGGGCTCTGATACCATAAAGAGAAGGTTGAGAGAAAACAGCTATGGAGATTTAGGGATTTCGGGAAAACCGTTTCCTTTTCAAGGGTGAAAACCAGATCTATAACTTATATAGTAACATTGGTATATATACATGACGTAAGTAACAAAACTAATGAACTGTACAAAGTATTTACCAACTAACACCTTCAACCTCTAATTAAATACAGAATGACCCCAACTAACTAAACACTACTTTATGTAACGTGTAAAACAACAAATGAGCTACGTAGGAGAGGAATCTAATTCTGGATCATCACTATCCAACAAAAGAGGCCACAAATCATGCTTTAACTCGTATAACTTGAGACCTCTAATTAAGAGATAAAAGTACTGTTACCAATCAAACTTTTTAGCGACAGGGCAACGCGTTGGCAATGGTGGCATTTGGGCCACGTAGGTCCAACTCTCCTAGGAGGGGGAAAGCTTCCTCAATCCAATCTCTTAGTAGGTGGCCCCATAGAACATCTCAACTAAACGTCGTAGGCAATTTGTTGGAGGTGGGTAAAGCTCTTACTGTTGGTGCTCTGCTTTTATGTTGTTGGATTAGTCCTCACAATTCCCAAGCGGAAATTCGTGAACTGACCAAAAGAAGAGAACGAAAAACAAAGGGGAATGGGGATTAACTCGATGGTGATGGATAGCATAGAGTTCTATACGGGCCTATCTCCCACGGCGTTCTTCACGATCGCGGCTCTCATGGTTATTGCGTACAAAATTGTCTGTGGGATGTTTTTGGGTCCAGAAGATTTCAAGAAAATTCCTTGCGAAACTGTGAACCTAGGAAACGTTACAGAGCAAGAGTTGAGGGCTTATGATGGTTCCGATCCTAACAAGCCAATTTTGGTGGCCATCAAAGGCCAGATCTACGATGTTTCTGATTCCAGGTACACTAAGTCATTTTGGATTTTGATTGCTGCCCTTCAAATTTTGTTTTAGCATGAAGTTGTGGAATTTTCTGACATAGCGCTGACTTGGAACATGTTCACAGGATGTTGTACGGTCCTCGTGGTCCGTATGCTATGTTTGCTGGGAGAGAAGTGGGCAGAGCTTTTGCTCTGTTGTCGTTTAATCCGCGAGACTTCAATGCTAATTTAGAAGATCTGGGTGAGGCGGAGTTAGGCATTTTACAGGATTGGGAAGACAAATTCGAGGAGAAGTACGTGAAAGTAGGGAAACTCGTGTCAGTAAAACCCAATAACGGAGACAAATAAGTCGGGGAAAGTGAGAAAAAATAGCAATGACATTGTAGTTTTGATGTTCGCCGGTAACTGAAGTCTGAAGCTCACTTTCCGAGCTTGCTTTTCGCTGCACTGTCCCTATATACTACCAACGATTCAATGGAAGGTTTTTATTTTTTGATCTGATTATTTCTAGTTAGCTTTATGTCGATGTAATGTAAACGCTAAAGCAATAAAGTAGTCGAGACTTGATATTGATATTAGTCCTTTCGAGGTTCAGAAAACAAAGATTGTGTATCAAGGCTTCTCAAAAGTCAAAATCAAGTTATTTAGTTTCATTTTATTAGTTTTAATTTTTACCTTTCTGGTTTCAAGCTTTATTTTGGTATTATATTGAACAGAAACTAAAGACTTGGGACTTCCCAACCATGTTTTCCATCCAGGGATGGCTAGCTTGAGTTTGAGTATGACCTAGGCCGAGGCTTGATCGGCCTATATGGGTTGGGCCCAAGCCCAATTAGATTTATTAGGTTCAAAGCTCAATTGAGCTTATCTTACTCGATCTTTTTTAAATTTTAATAGAAATTTATTTAATTAAAAATGTATTATAAGAAATTCAATTAATTAAAATTAAATTTCAATTGATTTTTATAATGAATGAATATATAAAATGTTTATATATTGATAAAACGAATAAAATGAAACTAATTTCATTAATAAAGGAGGATATGATTATAGGAAATGAAAAATAAATTATATATAAACTGATAAATTCAATTAATTAAAGTTACAAATTTCAATTGATTAACAAAAATTAAGATTGCATAATGAATAAATGTATAAAAATGTACATATATTGATAAAATGAGCAAGATGGAATCAAAATTAATAGACGATCGGATTATAGAAGATGTAATTAATTAAAGTTACAATTTTCAGTTGGTTAATCAAAATTGAAATTTTATAATGAACAAATATATATAATGCACATATATTGATAAAATAAATAAGATGAAACCAAGTTCATTAATGAAGGTAGATAGGATTATAAGAAATGATAAAAAGAGATTATATAGAAAGTGATCAATTCGATTAATTGAAGTTAAAATTTTGGATTGATTAATAAAAATTAAGATTTTATAATGAATGAATATATAAAACGTACATATATTGATAAAATGAAGAGGATATAATTATAGGAAATAAAAATATTATATATAAAATGATCAATTAAATTAATTAATAATAAGAACAAAATTCATTAATTGATGACATAATTTACAAAACTGATTATCCAAATTTTTTAAATGATATAATGTACAAAAGTTCAAGATAAAGTCATGAAATAATGTTCTGGACTGGGACTATAAGAGTAGAGAGTGGAGAGTAGAAAGAACACTAATCATTATAGTTAAGATTGTCAATAATTTGCATCATTTCTTCTATACGTAGAGACATTATATTTTTTGTTGTAATATTAAAATTAAAGGAATATTAAGCACAAGGAAATAATTAATAAATAATTTAATATGTATTCATCATCAAATATTTTATTAAAAAATCTGTACTTGATTGATGAGTGAGTATGTAAGACTAATCACCCCTGCATGAATACTTTGGTTGTATTAATATACAAATTTGAGAAAATTATAAGGTAAGATAATATCAGAAATAGACGAAATTGATATATTAAAAAGAAAAGAGCTTACCTTAATATCTTCATTATCTAACCAACTTCGAGCACACATAAAAGCTTTTATAGTACGAGGATGAAACAGGGCACAATGAAGGCCAATAACCTAACAACAAGTGCTAAAAGTATACTCCGAAGCAACAGTATATAATGAAATTACTAATAGGTCTCATATAATTAATTGCATGATTAAAAATTATTTTCACAACTCTTTTACCATAACAATTCATTAAACTACACACCTTTAACTTTGGTCACATAATCTTCTGCTAAATATTTATCTAAATCCATCACATGGTACAAAGTCCAAGCTCTTTTTCTTTTATGAATTTTGTAAGTGAAAGTAACAAAGTGCTCATAAAAGACGATCCCGAATTTGAAATTAAAGCCAAATCTGAACTACTGCAATCTTGATAGTAATCTTGTCCATTATGAGTTGATAATTATTAAAGAAATCATACCATAATTGTTTAATGAAATCTACATACTCTTCAACCTAATCACCATACATCACATTATATAAAATTAATACCCTCCATATTGTATCTCAGGTCCATCACAAATATGGCTATAATAGTATGTCTAACTATATGCTAATAAAAATTCAACTTTTTCATCATCTATTATGCTATGGCCTAAATAATCTCATTGGAATTAAACATCCAATCTAAAAAAACTTTCTTTTTCTCACACATAGTGCTAAAGTAAAAGTGTGAAGTTACATACTTTGTTCCCAAGACCAATTTAGTCGTAGTATAAAATAATTCCAACTTTGCACAAAGTTCTCTACCCAACTCCCATTAGTCTTCTATAGGTATACAAGTATACTGAGAATCTCTTTTTCTTAATATAATAAACACATCGACTTGTTATATGGCTAACTCCAACATCTTGAAGGTTGAGTTCCATCTGGTTAGACAATCTAAAATTAACTTCTTCGTACTTAGAATGCATACTTGTCGTGCATTTTCTTTAAATTACTCAACTCTTTTAAATGTTGCACTCCAATATACTACACTATTTCGAATCAAATCTATTGCTTCTTTTATCATCTTTAACACATCCTTCATAATCAAATTCAGAATATGCGCAAAATAACACAAATGGAATAACCTTCCACCTACCAACAAGCTCCCAACTCGTATCTTATTCTTCAAATTTTCTATTATAACATCATTCATACTACAATTATTGACTATTATGGTGGACAATTTGGTGTTGATATTACAATTTATCAAACAGTCTCCTAATATAATTACCAACCTTTCACTTGTATATGGTGTCGACACATAAATGAACCTACTATGTACAAATATAACCAATATCAATCATAACATAATGCAAAAAAAATGATAACAATATTAAAGAATATAAATTATCTTAAAAGTCTTGTTGTTAACATAATGTGTTGTCACTGTTATATAACCCTTCTTTTAGTTATTAGTTGTCCAAATATATGTTGTAATGGCAATCTGTCCTTTAATACTAGACAACATTCTTAAATTTTCTTTCTTCTTATCCTCGTCTATCTTCATAATGTCCTTCTTTAACGTATTTCGAGTTGGAACCTTGAAGGTTAGTTGCAGTGAGTTACAAAACATCCTAAATCTTTTGGTATCAACTATAGATAGTGGATATTAATCACCAATTACTATAGAAGCAATTAAAAATCTTAATATATTGTTGTTAGGGTTAAAAAGTTTGACCCTCTAATATGATCTTTTTTCTATTACATAAATCCACATATCTTTTTAAATGAGAGGTCCCACTTTTTAAACTTCCGACCAACATATTCCAACAATACTTATATTTGGCTTTTTCCACTTCGTCTATTGATTTAGTCTTACTAAAGTGATTTCAACCTTCACTTTTCAATAGATTTGGAATTTATCTTCATTTGGTATGGGATTAGAAGTTTTCATTTCTGTCTTTGGTACTGAATTACAACTCTCCACTGAAGGAATATACTCATTCATTTGAAACAATCAATATATAAATATATATGTTATTTATAATCATAATTAATAATTTATAAACATAGGTGAGAATAGGAGAACATAGATCATAATTGTAGATTTAAAGTTCATCAATGATATATCATACAAGACACAAGCGTGTACATGTTTTCACGTGCTTACACAATCAAATACATGCTTATAATTATAATTGATAATTTATAAATATGGAAGAGAATAGGAGAGATAAATCATAATCATTGATTTAATGTTTATCAGTGATACTAAGATTATGTCACACGTCGCACAAGTGTGTATGTGATTTCGAGGACTTACATAGTCACATACACTTTTATGAAAATACATGCCCATGTGTTTTGTGACCATATAAGTCAATGTAAAGCTTTTTTACATACTTATATGACCATATATTTAAATGTGTATATGACCGAGTGTGTTACTTAATCATAATTACGTGGTCACATACATGGGCGAGTAAATGATCGTGTAAGTTCTTGAAACTTCACAGTCATTTATACAGCCATATACACGCCTATGCATGTGGATGTGTAAGTCTGTAAAAAAAACCCCTAAAAGGGAAACAATCTTAGAAATTCTAGTATTTCAAAATTTTAATCTTTAATTAAAAGATTTTAAACTAGAATAAGATAAACGAATTTTACTTTGGTTGGTAGGTAGTGAAGAAGAAAAAAAAGAAGGTGGAGGGGTAGGGGCCGATGTATTAAAGGGACAGCTCGAAGGAGTGCAAAGGGGCAGTTAAAGGGTGAAAGGGGCAGCGCTGCAAAGGGGTGATAGACTAGTTTGAGCGCAAGAGAGAGAGAGAGAGAGAAGTCTGAAGAAGTTAGGAGGGGAAATGTTAACCTAGACTAAAACGAAATCGTTTCACTTCGTCAAAAATAAAACAACTTAGCATAAAATGACATTGTTTTTACGCTTAATGTAAAATGACATTGTTTTTGCATTTAGTGTAAAATGACGACGCTTAGTGTAAAATGACATTGTTTTTGCATTTAGTGTAAAATAACGTCATTTTACTTTGTCAAAAACAAAACAACTTAGTATAAAACGACATCATTTTGGTTATAAAAAAGATGTCGTTTAAGTTTTTAATTTTTTTGGGCCTTAGTCTGGGCTCAAACTCAAGTTAAATTTTTAGGTTCCTAGCTCGAGTCAGGCCTAGGCCCAAATGCCATCCCTATTTCCATCCTAATATTACATGAAGCATCTATAATCATCATATAACACAACGATGCTGGTTTAGATAGAAGTATCAAACTCAACCAACAATAGACAAACAAAATCTACTTGTTAAATATTATATGAGTACTTAGGAATGACATTTTCATAGGTTGATTAGGTTTCTCATATCCAAAGTCTATTTTGATGTTCAGTTGATATGTAAAAGTATCGTTTCTAAATATATTCTAAAGGCTCGATTGATTTAAATTTAATTTTTAAAATTACATTGTTTTAGTAGAATTTATAAACCAAAACAAAGTATATCAAAATAAGACCAAAGCAATGTTGTTTTAGAGATATTTCAAACGAATTTAGTTAAGTTCAAATCATATATCCTCGATTGAACTTCAAATTAAACTTAAATCATATAAAAAGAAATTCATATAGTAGATGCGAATGTAACTTAACCCAATTCATTGTCATTCTTAAACTTCCTTGTGGAATCAAATCTATCTCCTAAATACTGATCAATATCGTATTAACTTTCCAAATCAGGATTGTAATTTAGTTAATCAAAAATAGATGTTTTACTAGACTTATGTATTCCACATTGTGAACTTTGAAACACCTCTCTTTAAAAAACAAATCTTGAAACCAATCACTTTTGGGTTCATATACCCCTTAGCCTCTAACAATTGGGGAAGCTTTCCACTATTTGACATCCTAAATAGAGCTTGTAGAATAAAAATGACCATATTTACCAAATACCATATCTCAAAGGTATACCACCCTAAGTCTAAGTAACAAAGAACCTAAAACAAAACTCATAATCACAAAAGCATATGAACCAACCAACTTGTAGTAGAAAATGATAAAGAAGAAACTTACAGCGTGAGTGACGCATATTATAGTAAATTTTGAGAATTTGAATTATTTTGGACTTAAAAAACTATTGATATTGGAAATTAGTATCTAGATTTTAAATCCCCCTAAATACCCATAATTGATTGATCTTTTATTATGCAATTTTTTATTGATTTATTGGACCATGGAGATTCCTATGGTATGCTAATAGCTGATCTTGAGTCTACTAACAACAAATCCTGAGGTTTTCAACCAAATTACTTTGGTTAAAGTTTATAGGATTGCTTTACTGATTTGTGAATCCTTCTGTTAAGTTTGACCATAATCTAAAAGATTTATGTCTTCTCATAATGCTTTCAATTATAGTAAATCTATTCAAACCTAGTGATTGCTTGTTTTTATGTTCAATGATGTTGCCTATTTCAATGTAATTGTTTAAGTTTTTAATTTCTTTATTAAAATCCAAAATTGATTCGTAAGCTAGATAATAGGAAAAAGGTAATTACTAGTAATCAATGTCTTATGGGATCAATCTATATTTGTTAGTATTAACTGCAGCTACACTGAGCACTTGCGATTATTATAATAATGCCTAACTTAGAAAAAGTCAACCAATGCCATAAATTTATGTTCCTGTTTCTTATACCCTCTCAAAAAATTCCTTCAATTTCTTTAACTTGACTTCTTTTTGTAGGCTGTAAAGCTTGAAATGAGTTGAACCTTTTCCAACCTTCATAAGAATTAGGTAAAGGAATTCCTAAACTTTAAAGATTTTTTTGGCCATTAATTCTGAAATCTAAATTCTTTTATTTTCCAACATTGTGGAAATATTTCTCCATTTGTATCATTAACACAATTTGCCTCTCACTGTCAGGATTCCTTCACTTACTGATTCTTTTTATAATCAAACTTTCCTACAAAATTCACTTTATTTCAACCTCCCAAATCCTTAAAACTATGGGAAAAGATATCGATCGATGGGCTAAGTATGTGGATATGTTGTATCCTTCATATCATTTATCCTAGAAGAGACAAGGCGTTCTACAGCTAATATATCTTTACAGGAACTCTTTATAATATCAACCCATTGTTGTATTTGGTATTATGAAATTATGGAGTCCTTTATATAACTCCTTTATTTTTTGTTTTGTTTATGCTTCAATCTTATTCAAAGCTATTTTCTTTTCAACTAAAATGCCTATAATTGGGAAAGATTTCATTTTCTTGGTTGAGCAGATCCCTAGTTTAGACCTTGGTGCTTTTAAGTGTTCCTCTTATAGTTAATAACAAGTTATACTTCTTCCAGAAATCCCATTTCCAAAGAAGAATATGTCAAGTTTATTTGGGCTATATTGAACTGATTTATTTTCTGCCTATTAACAACAAACCAAATTTAGAGTTCATTTAGAAATTTGCATCTTATCAACAAAGAGATGAAGTAGCTTTTTAAGGAAAATATTAGTAATAAACATCGTCGTGTTAACACTGCTAGGAAAGACCTAGAGAGAATTCAACAAGATCTTTATAACAATCCTCTATCCACTCAGTTATAGGATTTGGAGAGGATTACCTTGTATAAATTTTCCAAAGCTTTATTATGTGATTTTTCCCTTGTGAAATAGAGATCTTGAATAGAATGGCTAATGACAGCCCCTCTCCTGAAATGACTAAAAGACCTACCTAGCATCCCACGATGGCCCTTTAGTCGATATCTGCTCCAACTAGAAAGTTTCTATATATGGAGCTAAGCCTATTGCCCTTTAACGAAAAGACTTAACTTGACATTAATAAATATAAACAGTAGATTTTTTTCACATTTTTTTGTTAAAAATTTCGATAACATAATGGTTGCAATTTTTTATATTTCCAAAATTTCCAAAGCCCTTGAAAATGTTCAAAACATTTTTATATTCACACCAAATTCTTTACTACCAATTTTGAACTTCAAGTCCTCTCTCAAGCAACCTCAAACAATGAAATCAATTAATTTTAAAAGGGCTAAAACATATTCATGAATTTAATTTAAAAATATTTATATTCATGCATTCTTTACACGACAATACATTCAAAACATATTCATAGATATGCAATATTTCCTAAATAGTATTTATCAGAAAATAATGCCTATACAGGAGCACGTGACAAAGCTAACTACATGTGAGGTGAAGTTCTTGCTGCTGAAGCCCCTGAGCATGCACTTGGGAAAACAAGCTCAGTGAGTGTAAATTTTTCTATTTAAATCATATTTAACAATTTAAACCTCCTTAAAACAAATTCATTTCATTTTGTATAATACAATACTAATATAAACAATATATGCTTCCTGAAACCAAATTAAAATAACTTTTATCTTAAAATTCATCATATGCAATAATATAATTGTACTTCATAAAATTAAATTGAAAATTACAAATAAAGTAACTGTGATTCCATTTTTTTTTAAAAATAACTCAAATTACTTTTAAAATAAATAGTCGCAACATTATTATTTTCATAAATGTTCTTACACAACATAGCCTACCACTAATTTCTATGCTACCCTAGGCATAATATTGGCCCTGGGTCTCGGTCCTTATTTTGTGACGACAAAGCGTCAAAATTAGGGGACTTTTAAAATAAAATAAATAAATAAAACTACGATAAAGATAAAAAAAATTCATAGTGGGAGTAAAAACAAATACACAAACAATTAAAATAAAATAGCAAAAAATAAAATAAATATAAAAATACATCGGATTGGGAGTTGAACAATTAAACAAACAAATGAATAAAGGAAATATAAAGAATAAAAAGAAGTGAAAAAGTCACAGCCGTGACTTTTGAATAATTACAGCCATGAGAGGGGGGTATTGCAATCGTGCTTATACACGATCGTGACTTTTAGTGAATAGTAGCGGATTATTATGGTCGTGCTTGTGGACGATCACGACATCGATGAAATTTTGGGTTCGTCGCTTCCGACTGCACACTCCCACTTCAATACCTCTTACCTTTTTACTTCAAACTCCAAAAATTATGAACTTTATGTTGTTAGAAAGATAAGAGAAAGAGCTACAACTTTCATGAAGATAATTTTGTCTACTTCTATCTAGATCAATATATTTTATTGATTGAAATTTCAGAACACATTTTATTTCCTTTTTGATCTTTTCTCTCTACTATCAATATATATAACTTCTATGCATTTCAAAAGACCTGATTCCAACAATCAAAACCATACATACAAAACTCCCAACTTAACTAATTTCTTAAGAAAAAATTATCCAAGGCCTTCAAACATCTAACAATTTTATTCCCAACACATTGACAACTTAACAAAGAAGAAATTCTGAACATGTACAAAAGAGAATTTCTGTAGTTCTCACTATCATTTCTCTAACAAAAATAGAGATTGTACATAACTTCACATTACATATCAAAAACCATATCAATAACATAACACAAAAACATACAATCCTAAATGTTCGTGCTTGATATGCTTCTAGAGTACCAAAAGTTTCTGAACTAACTTAATTACAAAAGATTGAAATCTTGGAGTTGTCAAAGCTTTACAAGGGTTCGGTAATGATCTGCTTTTTCTTCACCTGAGGAGTGGAAAAATAATGGGGTGAGCTTCGATGCTCAATGGCTAATACGTTTATAGCCAGCGATAATGAACCACACACAATATATATATATATATATATATATATTAGTAGATCACACTATCCACATTCCAAATTTTAAGAATTCACATAGACAAGAACACATTATCACACAAATCAGATCATATGTTTCATTTAATCATCACAAAATACCACTCAATTGTACTTCATATCCATCAAATCAAGATGCAATACGCAAACATAATGACTCGAGAGAATCCCATAAAACAGAATGGCAAAACTGAAGTTTACACCATAAACATAATGAGTCCATTTTCGGAGCTCATATGCCATAAGTGGGCAGTCGGAAGAAGGCTTTAGGTCAACGTGCACGTGACGAACGTAATGGTATCTCTCTTGCCCACATAAGTAGATTTTCAATGCATATATATTTCATATCATATTCATACTTTCATGCTTCTTAAATTTTCTATTTTTCATTAACATGATAGTAGCAGAATTCTTGCAAGGCATACATGATATTAAATTCACATAACATTTTTTCTGCATTCACAATTATTCAAGACAAACATTTAGACACACAAAATCAAATAATATAGCCCATTGTCACAAAACTATAAGCATATTACTCACCTATTTACTTGTAATTACAAGATCAAGTTTTTTCTTCTTCTTGCTCTTGATTTCGAGGTTCTTGGTTCCCTTCAAACAAACATATTTTCAGCCAATCAACATACATGAATAAAACTTTCATAAGCTTTAAGTATCTAAAAATGAGCTTAGACTTCATCTACTCTTGGTTTATCTAACTAGAAGAACTAAGATATAGTTCAAGGTTCACAAAAATATAAGAACACAAATCTCTTGTTCTTCTTCTTTCTCTCTTCATTTTTAGCACATAACCTATCTTCTCTACTTCCTTTTTCTATCAAAACAAGAAGAATAAATAAATGGTTACCTAAAACTCAGCTGAACCTTCTTCTTCCACTTCTTATCTCATTTTTCTTTCTTTCCTTCTTCTCCTCTCTATGCTTCGGCTCTCCTTCTCTTCTTCTAGATTCTTCTACGACTTTCTCTCTTTTTCTTTCTTAATATGCATGACTCTCTTCTCTTATTTTCTTATTAGTTTAAGACCAACTTTTGTCTTTTCAAGCTTACCCTTCCTTATTAATCTAATGCTTTCTAACTCCTTAACTTAATTATAACTCTTTCTTTTAATTCATACAACCATACGAGATTCATAGTATATCTAATTAAAATCAAAATTTTCTAATTCATAAATTCTAACTTATATTCTTGCTTGCTAATTTAATAAAATAAATTCTAAGAAAAATTCAAGGTCTAACACATAGTCACAGAACTAGTTCTGCATCACTTACCGAGACTAGTTAACCACTAGTTACGGAGCTAGTTCTACAATGCTTACCCGCAATAGGTTAACCAGTGTAAAATGGTAGTTATAGAGTTAGTTCTACATCGCTTAATTGTAACAATTTTGGCTAGTATTACATATACTTCATACGTGCACAGGGCAACACGAACACTTTACTAACTGACTCATTCTCTCTTTCTTTTCCCACTAATAATTATACACACCCCTCAGACACTACCATGCACAATCGGAATACTCTGACCAGTATAATAACACGTATAAAACCTAGCAGTGTACTATAGGCTAAAAATCATTTTTCTTAGTACCTTAACTTTTGACATAGAATTTAAACCACTTAGTAAATAAAAACAACTCGTACATTTACAAATCATATTATTTTCGAAATCAATTATGGGGGATTTTATATTAATAACTATTGAGCAATTTTTAATCTTATAAAATCCTAAACATTCTATAAGCATACGGGTCATAGCATAGTATATGAGGTGTCGATTCCACGAGCAATTAGTGAACTAATTGAATCCTAATATGTCTAAAGCCTAAAAGTGTAATTACAATGAAAAAAATGAACAAAAAACTAAGCAATTGAAAATGGATAGATTGAAAGTAAAATTGTGAAATTAACATAAAGAAATCAAAATTGAGTGCAACCGATTAACAATTGAAAATTTGCATAAGAAAGATTAACCAATTATAAGAGAAGGGGATTTATTATATCATCTAATGCTAACTTAATCACTTTTGATTTAATTCGGTATCGATCCTAGAAGTTCAAAGGGTGATTACTCTCTCTCAAGGTATAATTATTTAAACTTAAATCATAAACCCTAATTGAATTGCATTATGGAAATTGCAATCTCTCAACCGGTAAACAACCCACACATCCAATTAGATCTTAAGCACTCTAATAGAAAATCAAGTCCTCACACGAGATCTCTCTTCGTATAAATTACTGATTTGATTGTTTGCACGATCTATTAGATTTTTTAACTCTCATTACCCAATCTAATCATTTTGCTATCAATTCACTCTCTCGATTTATTTCCGAAGCATGCAAATACAACAAACAATCATGAAACCCAACTCACTAACATCAAAAATAGTTAAATTAACATTGATTTAAGAACAAATCCAAAAAAAGTTTAGAACATCCTTAAACCCAAATTCATCATCATCACATCCATCTTATACATCAAAATGAAAGAAATAATAATATGGAAAGAGAAGTATAACTTGGACTGGACTAGAATGGCAGCAGCAACAGCAACTCCCTCTTTCTCTCTTCTTCCCCCTTCTTCCTTAGCTTCTTTCCAAATGTGGTAAATGGAGGCTCCCCTAAATTGGGTCATTCTTTTGTATTTTATAGTCTTAGGACCAAATTTTTGAAATAACTCTCGAAAAGTTAAGTTCAGAAGCAATCCCCACATCTGTGATCATGCCTGTCATAATCGTGGCCAATGAGTCACGATTGTGACTTGTCCTGTTGGCTTCTGTCACAATCGTGGCCAATGTGTAACGATCTTGGCTTGTGCTGGGTTACTTCTATCACAATCGTGACTGGTACGTCACGATTGTGGCCTTCGCTCCTCCTCTGAACTTTCCCCAAATTGTTTCCAATTTTCTTTATTTAATCTCAAACACTAACAAACTCATCAAAACACCTTAAGCACACAAAATTAAAGCTCAATATCATGCTCTAAACCACATAACACTAAAAAAACACAATTCTAAACCTAAATATGCACAAATAATCTAATTGATAACTAAAAACATACTAAATTACCCACTAAAACGTAGTGCAACCTATAACTATCAATAACAATACTAATAAAATTCATAATCATACAGTTTAATGCATAATTTAAAATCACATGTCATCAATTCTTTTGCAAAGAATTTATTTATATAAAATAATTAAAATGCACTCACTGTTTTGTAAATTTATCGTCAAGCACACTCACGCGTTCTGTGCCTCTCCTTTACCTACACAAATCACATTTCAATTAGGCATTTATTTCTAAATTCAAAAATAAGGCATTAAAATTATATTTTTGGTTTAACTGAATTCGAGATTAGTGTTTAATCGCGTAATACATAAACTAATTGTATTTTCGCTTTAACTTCTATAAGCTAACCTATTACTCTCCATTTCTAAATCTAACTTCAAAAATTTCTTAAATACTATCTTTTACCTATTCTAACTTATCAATTTCTTCAAAACACTATATCACCCAATTAATTCACCATATGTTTGAATATATATTGCTATTAATGCTAACTTTTTTTCTCCATTTGATTTTTCACAATAACAACCTTAAAATTTCACACTATAACTATAATCAAACTTTAACAACTCATACCAATAACTACATTTCCTCTTAAGGCTGAGTTGCCCTCACCACACACACACACACACACAGATACATACATATATATATATATATATTATCATTTCATTTTCTTCCAATTTTTTCAACACGATTCACCTAAGATCTATGCCAAGCATCATCCAAACACATCAAACTAAAAATTATATTTTTTTCTCCAACAAGTTTCTAGCTTGGCCAATTTGATACATAACAATAATCCTTCTATTTTTTAACATATGATATCACATATACATGTTTTAAAACCTATAATATTATTCAATTAACATAATATCATCCTTCACCATTTAACTACAAAAATCCTCAAACTTATGTAAACTTCACCTAAGCCAAATTCATCATCTGAGCCACCAATCAATTTCATTTTTATTTTCAACACACTAATTAGCTTCATATATATATGAATTGAAGTCCAAACACATAAAAAGAAATCAAACCAATTTTTAATCTAAAAACCCTAACCTTAACCAGTTCTTTCAAGCTTGATCTCTTGGTTTACTTTCTTGCTTTCAACCTTTAAATGCTTCCAAGCTTATTTTCTACTCCATGGCAAGTCAAAAACTACCATTGATTATAAATAAATCCATCCCACTAAAAAACGCACAAAACTAGTAGCTTAAGCTAGGAAAACTTACCACTTTCTCTTTCAATCTCTTGGGTAATTTAGTAGCTTAAGCTAGGAAAACATACAACTTTTTCTTTCAATCTCTCAGGCAATTGATAAGCACTTAGACTTGATCGAACTTTCTCCAAATCACAATTAAAATCCATTAAAACCAATTGCCCTCTTCTTCCTCTTCTCCTTAGCCAAATTCCACCTTAGTTTCTCTCCTTTTCCTTTTCCTTTTCCTTTTCCTTTTCCTTTTCCTTTTCCTTTTCACTCTCAACGGTAACAAACCAAATGAAGCAACTTATGACTAAATTTTGGTTTTTACACTCTCCACTAATGCCCTAAACTTTCCATAATTATTCCATGACCCCCATTAACTCTAATAAACAAACATCATCTCATTTGGTGCATTACATGTGTTATATTCTCATTGGTCATCTCTAATGACCCACCACTATGTAATTAATGATTATTAACCCCTAAGAAATCCTATAATTGGTCATTAAGTGTAATTCATTAATCTACTGATACCATTTTATACAAAAAGACCAAATTACCCTATAATGAAATCAATTCATCAACTAACCAAATTAAATTCCAAAAATATTCCACAACTATCTCATCATCAAATTGACCATTAACTACTCTAATTAAGGTCAATACTTATTGATTGGATGCTTTTAAAAAAATTCAAATGGGTTTAAAATCATCAATACCCATTATTTTCCAAAAAAGGCATTTTAATCCTAAACTTTCGGAACTCATGAAATCCATCTGATCAGACTTGTTTTCGATCCGTTTTAGTATTATTAGACTCTAATACCTATTCTATATATTTTCAATTTTTCAAGTTTGGGTCCTAAAAAATCACTATTCAGGTAAAAAATACTATTCACCTGGATTCACTATTCAGTAGAAAATAGTATTCACAAAAAATAAAATTTTATATTCAAATGAAAGGAAAAGTTCAGTGTTTTAAAGCTGAAGAGTGGTGAAAGAAAAACTTCTTATTTCCATATGACTATTATTTCTAGAAGATCTAGAAATAAAATTGTTTCCCTAGAGTGCAACGATTGCAAGTTGGACTCTCAACCTTAATTTCTTAAAGGGGCATTAAATTACTTTTTAGGCTTGATTAATATTCTAACCAATTCTCACTCCAGTAGTCCCTACTCAAAAAAATGTTACAGGGGTGCATTTTTGTCCAAGAACTTGTTAATCTGTGTAAACCTATCTCTTTTTAATAGATTAACGAAATTATGAAATCTCTTCATCCCATCAAGCTCCTGGTCCTATTGGTTTTAATAATAAGTCCTAGCCTTTTACAAGAAATCTTATTTTAGAAGCTATTTTGGAATTATTTATTAAGGGATCCTTACTTTCAAAGATTAACAAAATTTTCATTAAACTAATTCCCAAAAGTGGTTAGCTTAAGCATTTTTCAGACTTTCATCCCATAACCTATTGAAACTCTATTTATAAGTTTATTTTTAAAATATTAATTAATAGATTAAAAAAGGTCCTTCTACATCACATTGGTGCTACTCAAGGTGCTTACATTCCTGTAAGCAATATTGTTGACAATATTATGTTACTATAAAAGTTAGTGAAAGCTTATTTATAGAAGAAAAAGCAAATCAAATTATTGTATGAAGATTGATCTTAAACAAGCTTATGTTGGTGTGGATTGGGATTCTATAATCAATATCCTTTCTATTTTGGAGTTTCCTAATACATTCTTTCAGTGGATCAAATAATGCATCACTTCTCCTTCTTATAACATTCATATTAACGGTCATCCTGTAAAATTTTTTAAAAGTAGTAAAGGAATTTGCCAAGGTGATCCAATTTCTCCTTATCTCTTTTCTGTAGTTATGGAAGTTTTCAATAGAGTTCTTAAAAATGTTATGGAAAGAATCAAGGAGTTCAAATATCACTCCAAATGTAGGAAATTGAAAATTACCAATCTATGTTTTGCTGATGATCTCATTCTGCTCTCTAAAGTGGATTATACATCTATTTTAGACCTTTTAAAAATTCTCGAGGCCTTTAATAGGATTTTTGGTCTCCAATTTAATTACTCCAAGAGTGTTTTTTTTCCTTTTTACGAGTGTTATCAACCAAGAATCAATATTGAATTCCATTATTGGTTTTAATCAACAATCTTTTTAATGATGTATCTTGGCATTCCAATAGCAACTTCAAGGTTAATCACATGAGATTTTAGCAGTTTGATTCATAAGATCAATAACAGGATATCCTCATGGAGCTCTAAAAACTTCTCCATTATTGGTAGAGCTCAGGTTATTGTTTCTATTTTAAACTTCATCAATTCCTATTAGGTAGCCCATATAGCCTTTCCTACTAACATTATCAAAGCTATTGACAAGATATTTAATAAGTTTTATGGTCCGGTTGTAACAAAACTCCAAATAGGGTTAAGATGAAATGGTGGAATGTTTGTATTCCTAAAGATCATGGAGGCCTTTACATGATCTTAGAACTATGAATACTTTTACGCTTACTAGCAAATTGTGGAGACTTATAATTGACAAGTAGGCTTTACAGTATAAATGGATTCATAATTACTTCATAAAGAACAAATGTATATGGAATCTGAGTGTGAAAAACTGTGCCTCTTCAACTGTGAAAACCATCTTCAAAACGAGGAAAAATTCATGTATGATTTCATTCATCTCATTGGAAATAGTGAATCAACTAGTTTTTGACAAGATAATTAGCTATCAACAAGACCCTTGGAAAATGGCTATTGGCTCAGCCCTTAGACCACTGATTTAGCAAGGAGCTCCAGTTGCAGAAGCTCTTTTAAAGAAGGAGATTATCAAACAAACAACAATCCCCAATCGATTGAAATCATTAATTGTTCATACAACCATCAACACTAAAAATGGCATCATTATCTAAAAGCACACTTGCATTGGTATCTTCACCAATCAATCATGAAAAAATGTTCTTCTTGACAATTTGGAAACACTTCCTTAGACTAGAGTTGTTTGGTTTAGTCATCAATAACCTTGAGCTTCCACCATATTGTGGCTAGTAGTGAAAAACAAACTACCAATGTTTATGAACTTCAAAATTTAGTTTACTCTTTGTAAAAAGGCTAAAGAGAGTACATATTATTTATTCTTCGCATTTAGTTTTGTTGCAAAAATTTAGAAAACAATGATCCACATATGCTATATTATTGATGCCTGAAATGATTTAAACAATCTCAATATTTGGTGTTCAGCCATCAATTATCTAACAGAACAATTAAATGGTGCTTCTACTTATCATTATCATCTCTATTCACAGCTATTTAGGATGAAAGAAACAATTGCATTTTTTAAGAGAAGTGTGTTAATAAGGAGAAATTATACAATCAACCAATGTTGCACATTAGAAACCAAATAAACAATTATAAGCATGAATTTCAAGACATGCAATATCTCATCACCAACTGGAATATGTAAATTTATGTTTCATTAAGTGCAATATGATTTAATCTTTTAAAACAAGTCTATGGTCACATATGATTCTCTCACATTGTATTTGTAATTTGCAAGTTTATATGTACTTATATGCTTTTATTGCCTTTTATGGCTTAATTCAATTCATCCTTTCTAAAAAGAATATTTTAGAGTTCATTCCCTTTTGTAGAGTGGTGGCTTCTAGTAAGTTTTTCTCTTTAGGTTCTGTTTTCTTAGGATTCCTCTATCAGAACTTATGGAGGTATCTTTGCTATCTACCCTTGCAATGACTTAACTTATGTATGTGGTTTATCCAACTCTCAAATGTTTCTTATTTCTCTAAACTTAGGGAAAAATAAGGCCTACCTTCCTCTAATCTTAGGTTTCTTCATTTTTCAGTCTTTGATTGTCCACTATTTTTTGTAGCAAACCTCTTAAAGACATCTTTAATGTTCAAATATCTATGAAGTCTAGGTTTATAAACTAATTGAACCCTTTTGAAGACTTCTCTAAAAGGCCCTATGAACTTAGAATTTTCAAAATTTCTGAATCATCTTGTTGGTTTGTTTATCAGAAAATTTTTCTTACCTATACCAATCCTAGAGTTTTTGTTGTTGGTGGTTATAAATCGCTAAAACTTGGCCCTTCCATTATGGTCTTATGTTTTGAATTATACCTTCCTTATCTTTGGAGTATACAACTTGACCTTTTTTCTGGGAATTCCTCCTGCATTTCATTTTTTGTACTAAGCAGTGGGAGGCCCTTTTAAAACAAACACTATCAATGACAATTCCCGAAGTGCAAGATCTTCATAGTTAATGTTGCTGCCATAGAGGCTTACCACTCTTGGTGGTTAAAAAGCTTAGTACCCAATTCAAATTTTGCCCTTCTTAAAGTTATTCCTCTTTTATTTAAGTATTTTTGGCTCCTTAACATTTATTCCTAACTATTTTAGTTACAAATTTTAGAATCTTATATGCTAAGAGTAAAGAAGAAAGTAACTTTACTTCTTAAAAAGAAGTGGCTCCAAAACCTATTCCTAAAAGAAAGGTCAATGAGAAGTCCCCAATGGTTTCTAGTTCTAAGAAAGCCAAAAATCCAATTTTAAAAAGTTATGTTAGGAAGTCCACTCATTCTTCCACAAATTGTTTAAAGAATTCAATATTATAGAGCTTGCAACTAAAGATACCCTTCCTATGGAAGGGACTTCTTCCACAATCAAAAAGGTTGTTGAGGAAATTATCAAACGTATGAAACTTGCTTTTATTTCTTTTACCTTTCTTTCCATTATAAATTCCACTTTTAATCTCCCTTTTGCAAATGATATGATGTTAGACCTTCCTGCTTCTTCCTTTCCTTTTCAGTTGGAATATACAAAATTTAAGAATTCTCCTAAGTTGAAGATCACTGAGGTTACTTTGCTACATGTAAAACAATAATTCCTTTATTCTACATACTAATATGCTAGCCTTCTAATGAATTCTTTTATGTCTTTGCAGGCAAGAGATGTTTAGGCCATAACAGTGGTTGTAAAAGAAGTCTTCTTCCTAAGTTTCCTAGGTCTTTCTATCGACATTCCCTTCAACAATATTCAAAAAATTAATTATGAAAAACTTTCAAGATTCAAAAAAATCTTTAAGACTCATCATGTAATAGGAGCTACGAATCTTGACTAAAATTTAATGTAGTTTTTTTAGCATACTATCTTATATTGTTCTATAACTTAGTCATTTATTATTGGGGACTTCCTAGAAAATTTGAAAAATCTTCATTTCCTTCAAGAAGTCTTAATATGAATAGGTTATTTACTCCTTAAAATTATTCCTCTTGCACCATAATCAAATGTATTATAATGCAGAGGAGGCTAGAGGCAAAAACCTTCTGAAATAAATTCATGAGATAAAGAATGAGTTTGATTCTTTAGAAAATGATATGTTGAGCATGAACGAGCTATCACACTAATTAGAGAGAAGTAAAAAGCTCTCAAATAGTATAAATAATGGCTCAATCAAGATTTTTATGAGTTCAAGCAAAAAACTAAAGAGTTAGGGAAGTTGTTGATGCTGTAGAAGGACAAAGTTAGCTTATGGAAATAGTAGGTTTAACAAGCTAAAAAGGACTAAGTTTTATGTATCAAACAAAATGGTGTGAAATTCGGTCCTCTAACTTAGACCAACTTTGAACTTTTCTTCCTTGTTTTATTTTGTCAATCTTTGCTTAGATTATATGGATTTTAAACTTTATTCTTGAATGTTTATTTTGAACTAATGTTATTTGATTTCGAGAATTCACTCTTATTCATTTGTCCTTGAATTTTCAAAAAAGGTAGGCATATAAAGCTTCAAATAATTCCCATTCTATGTTTTTTATTCCAGGTGGTAGGATCAGCTTCCATACTAGATCCCCTTCTTCAAATTCCCACCTAAGAATTCTTTTGTTATAGAATTTTGTCACCTTTTCCTTTTGAATAATCATATTATTCAATGCCCAAAATCGAACTTCATCTAAGTCCCCTAATTCCATTAACACTTCTTCTAAATGCTCAAATATTGCTAAAGTGTTTTGATTAGTCACTCTCAAAGATGGAATCACCATTTCCATAAGAAGAACAACACCATGTCCATAAGTCTAATTAAATGGGCTAGTCCATATAGCAGTACGTTTAGAATTACAATATACCCATAAGGTCCTAGATAGAATTCTACGCCATCCTCTAGGATTTTCCTCTGGCATTTTTTTCAAGATTTCAATAATTATTTTATTTGATGCTTCAACTTAACTATTAGCGTGAGTATAATATAGAGTCAAATTTAACAAAATTTTCCCATAATCTTTAGTAAAATCCTTGACTTCCTATGCCATAAATATGGTTCGCTAGTAGCTTATTATTGATTGAGGAATTCCAAATTGATGAATAATTTGTTCCTAAATGAATTTAACTATACAAATTTGATTAATTTTCTTCAAAGGCTGAGTTACCACCCATTTTGTAAAATAATATGTGGCGAATTTACTGAAACTATGGTCTTATGAAGATGGTGGATATATCTTCCCAATAAGATCAACGACCTAGCCTCTAAATGACCACAGTTTGATGTAACTCAAAAGTAGGAATTCACTGAATTCTTCCATATTTTTTACTTTATCTATAGCCTTTGGCATAACATATACAACCTCTTAAAATTGATGGATAATAGTCACTATGTTGTCATTTGCGCTATCTCATCTTTCTTTTAGACTAATGCTATCTATATACCACCTCATAAACTTATCACATCACTGTTAATGCCTTAGGCATCTCAAATGAAGTCCCATCATCATCTTGACAAAATAAGACTCCTTTGATTAATGCAAAATTGAATGATCATTTTTTAAGATTCAGAGGCACTTTCTCGCTAGGATTTTAAAAAAAAATCTTTGATCTCTACTCTCCAATTATGAGTGACTTCTTTATCAATATTAAAAAATTCTAATAAAATTTTGATTTTGTAAATACATAAGTAGGACCTTCATTGCACAACAATACATTTATGAACTAAATCTTCAGACATTTTCAACCTATATGTTATTTATGATAGCTCATTTGCCTCCTAATTTTTAACTTGTGGAATATATTAAAATTCTATTTCATCAAAGAATTCTTGCAATTAGACAATGACAATGTAATAGAGTGACAAAGTCAAACTAATGCAATTATATTCCCCTACCACTTTGTGTAACACTAGCTTATAATCTCTTTTGATGAGAACTTCTTTGTCTCCAAGATTAATTAGAAGTTCTAGTCCAATTATCAAGCCTTTATATTTTCCTTATTATTAGTACATGGGAAGTCTATTTTAAGGGAGAGAAGAGCTTTTATCTCATTTATTGGGATTATGATTACCATAACACTGACTGACTTTTTTGTACCAAAATTGTCAAATTTCAATTCCCATGGCTTTTTCTCACATTTGAGAACCAAATATCCCATTTCCTCTCGTTACATCAATCGTGGGATAGCTTGCTAAGAAGTCGGTTAGCACCTAATCTTTTATAATTTTTTGATGGTAAAATATCAAGTTGAAGTTTATCAGGGTACATTCTTCTTTTTTTTTGCATGAGAATTTTGTTCAAATAATAAATAGCTTGTTTATAGCCTACCTTATTAAACAACAACAACAACAATTATCCAATGAAAGTCCCATTAATACGTGGGATCTTGGAAGGTTTAATAGTACGCAACTTTATTCCTAATTGGTACAGAGGTTGGTTCTAATAAATCCACATAAAAAAAGAAAAATAAATATATATGTATCTACATATTGAAATAATATAATAATAAAAAATAAAATAAAATAGATATAAAAGATAATTGTAATAAAATATAAATATAAGTAAAAAATAAATAATAGAATAAAAATAGAACAAGGAAAAGAGTAAAAATAAAAGATAAAAAAGTAAATAAATACACAA
>JAOQML010000197.1:20610857-20630236 GCA_027568935.1 Erythroxylum urbanii | reverse complement strand
TCCTAACTTCTCTAATTGGTCTTCTCGTAGACCCGTTTCCCGGATCCGACCCGTTATGTGGGACCGGGATGTTACATACAATACGACGATGGCGGTGCGATGGCTCTTTTATCCTTCTCTAGGCTCTAAGAGATTTCTCATCTCAGGTAGAGATCAGATTCTATAGATTTCTGTGAATCTCCAAAGAGTAACAAGCTTCATTTTTAATATCAGGAGTCTAGAGAGGGACAACAAATGACCTTCCTTCATAAATCTCAACTGGTGAGGCAGTAGATCTGGAGGAGGTACGCCAAGATGCTCTCGAATATCAACAGGTGAGTCAGATTCCCTCTAATCTTCATTTCCCTCTTTCTTTCTTGAGATGGTTATTTCAAAAATCTGCTTGAGTTGCTTAGGAAATAGCAATACATGGGTAGCACTATTTTCTTTACTATATCTCACATAGAGTGAACCCACTAATGGAAGTCTATGATCTATGACTAAATATTGAGGACTATATTCTCTAAGAGAGAGCCAGTTCTAAGCTATAATGTTGTCCCAACTGGTTTATAATCAGTTGTTCCCTAATATTAGCAGTAAAGAGTTCTATAAGAGAGAGTAAGTTGTTAGATCTCCCTTTAAACCTTCGATTGTTTCTCTCTTTCCAAATTGCTTGAAGACAAGTTGCAACTGAGACCATAAATATTTCCCTATTATATTTGGAGATATGTAGTTGAGATATCTTTAGTAAGATATCTTTAGTAAGATATCTCTGAGACTGCAATGACTAGTACCAAGGGCAAATCGACTAGAGATTCTAATCCACAAACCACACTCGAAGAAGAGATGATCCTTAGCGTCCTCCTCTAGGTTGCAAAGAATACAATGCTTATAAGAGAATAGGAATTTCAGTCTATCCATACTATTAAGCCTATTCAACATAGCTAACCAAAAGAAAAAGTTGGCATTTGGTTTGAGAGCCTTGCTCAAATCAGGGAACACCACCCTATTTTTGTAATTGCCCATTCATCAATTTTTTAGCTTTTCCAATTAGTGATTTCTGATAACGAAACCCAATCCCGTAAGTATATATCATTCGCCCCGAGGCTTCTGTATTGAGGAATGGGCAAAATAGTTCTTCTGAGGAAAGCAGCCAATTGTCATTTCTAATTATCTCATGAAGCTTAGCTCTCTTAAAGAACCTTCCCAACAATGATCTTGCCAATTGATTATAAATTAAAGCCCTTTGACTAGTCCAGTTATCATACCAGAGAGAGATTCTATCTCCTGCCCCAATTTGACATGTAATATGCTGCTGAACTTCTTCCCTCAACCTGAGGATTTGGTTAAAAAACTAAGAGTAACTGTCTTTAATTATTAAAGCCCAAAAACTCACTCTTTAATATGTTAATGTGAATCCATTTGATCCACAATTATTGTTTTTCAATTAGGATTCCCTAAATTCTCTTGGTCATTAAAAATATGTTCCTCCAAACCTAACTCACCTGCCTCTTTCGATTGACAAATATTCTTTCAAATCACTTTTTAAATTCCTATCTTACCTTTTTTTTTACCCCATAGAAATTGCTTCATCAATTTTTCACAGTTTTAATATGTCCTTTGGAGAGGAAGATGTAAGAGCACCAGTAAATTTGCATTGACATAATTACTAACTTCAAAAGCTGAAGCTTACCTCTATAGGAGAGGGTTCTCTTAGTCCAAGACCCCGATCTTTTTTGAATTTTTTTATTAAAGGAAGACATTCTCGAAATCTTAGTCTCCTGGAAAAAATAGAAATGCCTAAATACAGAAGAGGAGGGTCTTTCTTTTTCATGCTAGTTACTTGTGACAAAGAATTTGAGAGGTGAGTAGCACTTTTGAATAGTAAGAAGTAGTTTTTGTGAAAATTGATACTCAATCCATAAAGCTCCTTAAAACTATGGAGAGTACTCATCCGTAGAGAAACTAAAGGAGCATTTTCCCTACTTAGGAGAATAAGATCATCTTCAAAACATAAGCTAGTTATTGAAAGCTTCTTACATTTAGAATGGTATCTGAAGCTGGAGTAAGTTGAAGTGTTATGTTTCAGCATAAGGGTGAGAAACTCCATGCAAATAAGGAATAGGTAAGGAGAAAGAGGGTCGCCTTGACTAAGTCCTTTTTTTTCCTTTAAATGTCTCTGTGGGGCTTCCATTAATCAATATTCCATATGAGGCAGTGGTAATGCATTCTTGAATCCATTTGATAAACTTATAGGGAAATTTCATAACATCTATGGTCTGTAGCAAGAATCTCTAGTTAACACTATCAAAAGCTTTTATAGATCCACTTTAATAGTGCAGTTTTGAGGGCTTCTTCTTCTTGTATACCTTTTCAAAAACTCCTACAATAAAAGGATATTATCCTGAGTATGTCTACTACTCATAAAAGCACCTTGATTCTTAACCTATAAGTAAGTGAAGAACATCTTTCAACCTATTTGTCACAATCTTGGTGATGATCTTATAGAGGAAATTAATACATGATATAGGTCTGAAATCACTCCAAGTTGCTGGGTTCGAACTCTTAGGGACCAAACATAGAAAGGTCTTATTAATCTCCTTAAGTAAGACACCATTTTGTAAAAACTCCCATACAACATCTTGAACAAATCTCCCTATATTACCCTAAGTTTTTTGAAAGAAAAGACCATTCAAGCCATTTGGACTCGGGGCTTTAAAGCCATTAATATTAAAAACTACCTTCTCTATTTCCTGATTTATGATAGGTCTAATTAGTAAAGATGCTTCATTTTTAGGAATCTTGGCTATAACAAATTACCTAAGATCCACTCCATTACCCGCATAATGACCTTCTATGCCTAAGAGATTTTGATAAAAATTCCTAGCTTCCTTAGCAATTTCAACTTGCCCAAATGTTTCCCCAGATTCAGATTTTATGAGGTGATTCTATTGACATTTCTTCTAGCAGTCACTAAATTGAAGAAACATTTTGAACATCTGTCCCCGTCCTTAATCCAATTAATTTTGGCCCTCTGCTTTAATAAAGAACAATGATTATCCACTATTTACAAGTAGGTCTTAAGGGCTCCCCTCTTGGCTATAGCTAGAGTGCAATCAGTTGAGCTAGTTTCTAAAGATTTCTGGATTACTGAAAGCTTGCTTCTTGCTTTCTCTATCTCCTTTGTGGAATTTATTCCTCTCCTTAAATTTAACATCTTCAATTCATGTTTAATAGCCTTGAGCTTTTGCAAACAAATAAACTACTTAGTACCATAGATCTCATACTCCAATCCCTTAGTAATTATTTCTTGAAAGCCCTCCACATTAACAAGAAAATTGTTAAATTTGAAAAGGTGATGAATTCTAATCATTTTAAACAAATTATCCACCTTGATATGGGTACGATTAGAAATTCTTGGGTCTAAGAAATTGGTTGAACTCTTTGAAAAAGTAGTTAACCAATCCACATTCACTATAGCTCTATCTAGTTTTTTCTGAATGAATAAGTGAACCTATGACCTTCGGATTTTAAACTTGTTAATTGTACATCCTGCATGCAATTAAACAAATCAGAGGTGTAGTTGAGTAGGTTACAGTTCCCTTCCGCCTCTAATCTATATAGAGTGGCGTTAAAATCCCTACTAACTAACCATGGACCTCTAACTGAAACTTTGAGTCTTCGAAGGGAATTCCATAGCTCAGTTCTTTGAAACCCTGTATTAAAACCATAGACAAGCGTAATTAAACATAAGTATTTTCCATTTTGAAGTTAAGCTTTGCGCGAATAAATTGCTGACTGGTTTCCAGAGGTTCCACTTCCAAAAGATCTCCATGATAAACGATAGTAATCCTTCCATAGGCATGGCATTGTTGGTATGTGAGAAACTACCATTTACTACCCAAACAACTTAGTTTATTCAAATTTGTTTCCCTAATTTTGGTTTCCAATAAACAAAATAACATCAGCTGTTCCTTCAAAACAAAATCCCTCACTGCATTAAGCTTAGAAGGGTTATTTATTTCTCTAACATTCCAGACTACAGGGTCATATGAGGTTGCTTTTTCCTTTGGAACCTTTCCTACTACTTCTGTTGCTCTTTCGAGAGATTACTTGTTTAAACCGTTCCTCTTGGGTAACTTCTCTCTGCTGTTCTTCCAGCTGTTGAGTTTGCACATTTAGTTGGAGTTTATGGTCTTTATGGCAAGGATTATTCCCACTAATTTCCTTTTCATTTTTCCGCTGGTTCCCTAATAGTTTATTTGAGGCACTCAAAGTTTGCTGTTGAATTTCCACTGGTTGAACTGAATCTGGAAAATTATTAATTTGGACATTCTTACCTTTTGTAGGTGGTTCCCTTTCAACTTGAACCAACCTACCTAGGCTTTCATGGTTATCGAATATATGTTCTGCTTTCACCAACTCTTTGTTATCTTCAGAATTAAACTTCTCCAATCCCGCCACCTCCCAATAGTCTCCTCTAATGAAAACTCTCCCTGTTGGTTTCCATTCTTTGCCTTATGCTTTTAGGAAAGGTTTCCATTGATATGTAACAACTACTTTGTCTTCTCTGAGAGAATCCCATCGGCCAACCTTAGGGTAGGAATATTGTCTTTCATTTCCTTAGAAATATCCATACTCACACATAATCGTGCAAATCTAACTTATTTTCTCAAAGCAGTGTTTTCATCCATACATGTTGGTTTTTCCAAGTAACTAACTAGCATACTCAAACCTTTAGTTGTCCAATATTCCAAAAGAATATTATGGATATTCACCCATAAAGGAATGTTTTTCAAACTAATTTTCTCTAATTCCAAGCCCAGTAGCCAATTTTGAAGAAATAAAGGAAGTTGAGAGATGTGCTAAAGGCCTTCTTCAATTACCTTTTGAGCTTTCGATTTGGAGAAGGTAAAGATTAAGTTATCTTCCTCAGTTAATATAACTTCCATTAGTCCTTTATCTTTCCAATTTCTCTCGATCCACGCTTGTATCACAAGAAAAGCAGGTCGTTTATCCATAAAAAGTCAATAACAACATTCCATGTCTTCACTTCTCCCTGCAGAATGTCTGGACTTGGAGCTACCATTAGCTTGTCCTCAATCTCGACTGGAGGACGGTAGATCAAGGAAGAGTTAGAATTGTCACCCACAACTTGTTTTCATGTCTTTCTAGCCCCTTTGTTCTGCTGATACACACTGTCAAATAGAGCAGAAGTTTTAGGAGTTGGTACAGCAGAAGCCAGGTTGGGATAGTTTGATTTGTAGAGTGAGATGGGTAAGAAGAGTGAGGTGCAAAGGTCGTTGCAGGTTGAGAAGGGGATGATGGACGAGAAGAGGGAAACAGGGTGGTTGAGGGTAGAGGTGGAAAGTCTATCTCCGTTATAGTTTAATAATTTAAAAGCTAAATGGAAATCTAATGTTGTGTGGTTTTGCGGAGAAAGTGCTGTCATCAAAGTAAGAACATAGTTAGAAGGAAACAAGAGAAAGACAGATGGAGAAAAAGAGCTCTAAATGGAGGAATAGCGTTTCGTCTTTTGCCTCTCTTTTTTTGAGAGGTTGCCAGTCTTATGCATGGCCTTCCTTTAAATTAGATTCTCACGAAATACAATTTGAATTATTTTTCAGACCACCTATATCAAACTAGACCCTGACTTTCGATATTTGAAATGAAACAAACTCAAGTTCGTCTCAGCCTATGTCCACAAGGGAATTAGAAGCCCCCCCTGAAAACTTTAATGTAATGTATTTGGGACCCTCATACTTGTTTAGTGACTTTTAATGTAATATATTACGAGTGTCGTTTGCATTTTCCGTTCCTCGTTTCTTTAATTATTTCTTATTCATGCTCGTGATATGGATTTCCTTTTTATTTTTTTATTTTTACTTTTTTTTATAAATGTCATGTTTCGCCAAAATCTAATTATATAGGAACAAAGCACTGATTCTCGACTTTTTAAACAAGAACAGCTACCAGGAAACAAGGAAAAAGACGTAAGCAAAACTTTTGACACCATTGTACAGAAGTACCATTTACAATGGAATGGGGTTGATAGAAGCATACCCCTATTGTTGTACAAAAAATGTAAAAACAAATCCCAAAAAGAGGACAAATGATACACAAAACCTGGGACAAACTGATTTTATCCCCATCTCCAATTCCTCTGAGCCTAGATGCCTTTTCTTTTCTTCTTTTTTTTTATTTTTTTTCTGTTTCACTCTACAGTTATTTGCAGTATAGTGGTAAGCCTGGGTCTTTTGTATCTTCTAAGGAGTAACGAAGAACAAACAACACTTACAGATGAGAGAGCCATGCATGCTCCAGCTGCCCATGGTGGCAACATGATCCCTAGTGATGGATAGAAAACCCCTGCTGCAACAGGTATGGCGACTACATTGTATGCCATAGCGAAAATATAATTCCATCGTATGCGGGCAAGAGTTTTCCTTGAGAGGTCAATGGCTGTGATTACATCCTCCAGATTGTTCCTCATCAAAACGTAGTCAGCAGCTTCTATAGCAATATCAGTTCCTGCCCCAATCGCCATTCCAACATCTGCAGCAGCTAAAGCAGGTGAGTCGTTGATACCATCACCCACCATTGCAACTGTGCTGCCATCCTTCTGAAATGAGCAGATGACATCAGCTTTCCCCGCTGGCATTACTTCAGCCTTAACATCTTCAATGCCAACCTGCACACCCAACCAGCACCGAGTAAATTCGCTTGGCAAAAAACATTTCAAACAGATGTTTATGCTAGCAGTAAAGAAGGGTAAATTAAATTTGTTTCACAATGTAGAATCAAATGAGTCTGCCTTGTAACTTCTTTTTATCAGCTGCAAATAACGATTATCTCATTTAAAAGAAAACAGTCTAATGTCATAACTTTGGTGCCCATTGAAGGGATGGAGATCACTTTGTAATAAATGGTATAAATAATAGGAGAAAGGACCATAATTAAGCAATTAAGATGCACTATACATCAGAAAAATGCCTAGATAATCATCCACCGTGACTTCATACCGAATTTATGTTATGAACTGAATTCGATAAAAGTATTAAGAGAAACTACAAACCTCCTTAGCAACAGCTTGAGCAGTCCTCCAATTATCGCCGGTCACCATAACTGGTTTGACACCCATTTTGCAAAGGCCTTCTATGACTACAGCAGCTTCTCTCTTTAGTGGGTCTGCAACTCCTAAAACGCCAACTAGGTTGTCATTAAATGAAACAAGAATGCCTGTTTCTGCACTTTCTTCAAGTTCAATTACAAAATCTTCTACAGCTGTTGGAATGGCAATTCCACTTTCAGTCATTAGCTTTCGATTGCCAACCTATTCAGGACATAGTATACAGCTATGAGTACCAAAGGGGTCAAAAAATGTCCTTTTTAATTGATGCACCAAAAAACACCGATATTGTACACCGAAAAACTCACCAGAATTTGTTTTCCATCTATCAAGCATTTAACACCTCTTCCAGGAACAGCCAAAAACTCTGAGACATCAAGAAGCCATCTGGATATGGTGGAATCTTTACTGTTGCTGTGACCACCATAAATTGGAGAAGATTCATCCAAGAAATGGAAATGGCGTGCATACTCCACTATTGCTTTTGCCAACGGATGTTCACTGCTTGCCTGAACCATGTTAAGAAATGAATGGGGAAGTGATTAGTCATGCTGCTACTGTTAACAAAAACCATTATCAATGGAAGAGAGAAGAACTAGAACACCAGCCCCCCACCAACTAGAACACCATCCCCCCACCCCCCAGTTCCCAATTTCTGAAGGATGTCATGTCAAAAGACCTCAAGGTGCTTCTTCTTTACTCCCTTGAGTGTGGGAAAGAAAAGGACCATAATAAGAAATGAACACATTCATATGCATTCAAATGTAATAACCAGCAGAAAATCACCTCCGCCGAAGCCACCCATCTGAGGAATTCCCCACGATCCATCCCATTGAATACTTTTGCAGTAGTAACAGTGGCTTTTCCTTGGGTTAAGGTGCCTGTTTTATCAAATATGACATATTTAATCTTCTGAGCCCTTTCTAAAGCATCCCCCCCTTTTATCAACACCCCATTGTTTGCACCAACCCCAGTTGCAACCATGACTGCAGTTGGTGTTGCCAATCCAAGAGCACATGGACATGCGGTTACCACCACAGAGATTGCAAACATGAGAGAAAAAACAAAGTAATTTCCATTTTCTGGAAGCCATGTTTCCGGGTAAGCTCCCATAGATCCGGCAACATACCTACAGGAAGTAAAAGAATGCTGTGAAAAGTAGGCCAACATGCAATATCCAAGTCAATGTACACAATAGCCAGGAAAGCAACCCAGAAGCAACTTCCCAGTCAGACAAGGTTAACAGTAGGAACATGCAAAAGAATGTTACGTAAAAGTAAGGCATACATTTAATACCTAAGTCAATATGGATCACAATAGCCTGAAAAACAACCCAGAAGCAACTTACCAGCCAAACAAGGTTAGCAAAGCCATAGCAACAACAGTAGGAACAAAAATGCTTGCAACCTGGAAGCCAAAAGATATTAGGAATGGCATTTGAATGTACTTACAATGATATGCAAAAACCAATAAGAGATTCCAGCTCAGAAGCAGGAGAAATACAAAAAGGAAAAGGTGGGGAAAAAGGATAGAAGAAAGTAGATCACAAGTGCAGAACCAAAACACAAGCCTGGTAGATTTAGTTGCTGGAATGCTAATCAGTTGAAGATAAAGTCTCATAAAGCTTTCCTTTTGCCCCTGATATAGGCATTGTTAGAACATATAATGAAGGTGAAAAGCTACAGAAAGATTAGTGCAAAATCTCAAATTGTTTGATTTTGAATGTTCAACTGGCCTATTGATGATGTACAAAGTATTCACTTATCAAGTTCTTTGAATATGATGGTTTTGATATATTAATCGTATCCAAATATCCTAGTTTAGTCTAACGTCAAAACTTATGAAATCAAGAACTTTGATATTCAGAACTACTATACCCATATGATGAGCAAAAGATGACCTACTGGTTCCCCCACCCCAAACAATGAAGAACGAAAAAATAAAATAGCAAAAGCAATGGCGTACTTACAAAATCTGCAAACTTCTGAATTGGAGCTTTGGACATTTGTGCTGTCTCAACCAAACTAATTATCTGACTCAAAACAGCATCACATCCTACTTTTGTGACTTGTATATGAAGGGCACCATGTAAATTTATTGTACCTCCAATAACTGCTGAATTAACCCCTTTTGAGACAGGAGCAGATTCACCAGTTACCATACTCTCATTGACATAGCTTGAACCCCATATCACCAAACCATCAGCAGGAACTTTAGCTCCAGGAAGAACTTTTAATGTGTCACCAGGCTGAATAAGTAAGGCATCTATTTCCTTGTCTTCAATGCAGATTCCATCTACAAGGCCAACAAAGTTATATTACTTAGTTCCTTAATTGTCTTTCTAGTTATCAAATACTTAGATGTCGCTCAGAGCATTTATTTCAAAATTTTGCAACAAGAATAATGAAGCTTAAACTCAACTTCCACCAAAAAAAAAAAAAACCTTAAATTTTGACAAAACAGCATTGAAAGCAGATACCTTTGTCTTTGACAACCAGCAGTGCAGTCGCTGGTGCAAGCTCTACCAACTTCTTAATTGCATCTGATGTTTTTCCCTTGGCAAGGCACTCCAAGTACTTTCCCAACAACACAAAAGTTATCAGCATGGAACTTGTCTCAAAGTAAGTTGGAGACCAAAAGCCAGTGGCTGCACCATATAGTAGTGCACATACAGAGTAGAAGTATGATGCTGAGGTTCCTAATGCAACTAAAACATCCATGTTGGTTGAACCATTTCGAAGGGCTCTGCCAGCTGCTACATAGAAGCGCTTTCCAATCACAAATTGAACTACACTCACCAATACCCACTTCAACCAGTCTCCCATTAGGAAGGGTCCACATTGTCGCAGTAGTAGTGAATACAACATTGGTATGTGAGGACATACAACTCGTATGAAGAAGATAGGAATCTGCTACGTAAAAATGCAGTCAACCCATGGTGAGATCACAAATTAAGAAAATGCAACAGAGAGAGAGAGAAAACAAGGAGTATAGAATTAAAATCTTGAGGCAGCTACTCACACTGAGAAGCAAACTGGAGACAAAAAGCCGAAACATAATGGATGACTCTTCGACATCTTTTGAGGTCATTCTTGTAAAAGGATTCATAACATGTAACTTAAACTTTCCATTGCTTCCTCCCTCAATCCCATCAACCAAGGACCTAGAACTGACAACTTCAGGATCAAAGAGAACATCAAGTTCACTGGATATCCTGTTGAAACGAAACTGCCGTACTCCTCTCAATGTGATAAGTATTCCTTCTAAAAGCTGTGCATCCATCTTTGTGAACACCCCAGCAACTCCTAAGATGATTTTATCCTGCTGACTACTCTGTACAAGCATACCTTCAAAACCAGCATCTTCAATTGCATTCACTATATCATCCTTACTGATTATAGTAGGATCGTACTCAACTTCTCCTAATGAAGTAGCTAGAGCTACTACTGCCCTTTTTACACCAGGAAGATTCCTCAAAATACCTTCAACAGAGTTGACACATGCGGCACAGGTCATACCTCCTATTGTAAACAGCCCTATAAGGGTATTACTTGGTTTTGCCTTTGACGTGACAGGTTCAGGTAGTATTTCTGCTTCAAAGCCTGCATCCTCAATTGCATTCTTGATGTCATCATCCTGAATTGAGAAATATCCGTAAAACACTAAGATCACGAAAGTTAATATCTATAATGCAAGTAAACAGCTCATGCAATTGACTGAAAACTGCAGATAAATTCCGATCAGTCCCAATTAACAGTGAGCATTAAAAAATGGCTCCATAACCATATACCAATAAGTCAAATACATAAGGAAGTAAATTTTCAGGATCAAACATAGATTAATGACAACATCAAACACAAATCAACGCCTAAAAAGATTTCCAAATTAACGTTCTCATGTATAACATGCAGATCATCAAAAGAAAATGGTCCGAAATCCCGAACTAGAAGAACAGAAATAACCAAACATTAAAAGTCAAATTCAAACTCTGCAGAAAAAAGTCAAAGGTTTCACCACCAACCTTGACCAGGTTAGGGTCGCAGACAACAACAGCCTTGTTCTGAAGCAAGGCAACGGAGGCTTTAAAAACCCCATCAACGCTCTTGAGGGCTGATTCTACAGAATTGGAACACGCTGCACATGTCATCCCCGTGACCCTCACTTGAATCCTCCTCACAACTCCGTCTTCTTCTTCATCATCACCAATCCCAATCACATGCGAATCATTTTGGTTTTCGTAAGAATCAAGGAGTCTGACGTCCTCCATGTCGTCGTCAGTGTCGTGGACCGTCAGAGAAGACTTCCGGGCGTCAGAAGCCTGGACCAGCTGGAGGTGTCTAATGCTCGGCGCCATTCTTAAGAGCACCCGCCGAGCAGAGCACACAGGAAGATGAAATCAAAAGGAAAACAGATATATTTTCTCTTTCTTTTTGAGAGAGAGAGAGCGAGGCAGAGCGAAGATGGAAGGCGGGGTTTCGAGGGAGAGAGACGGGTGAGAGTTTGAGACAACAATTTCTTAGACTAAGGATTGCGCTTACGTTGGTGATTTTGTTCTTTGTATTGACGAATTTACCCTATGAACTTGCATTGGTTTTGTACTACTACACTGCTGCCTTTAAAGTTTTGACAGTCACCTTATTTTCCTGTTTTCTTTCCTTATCCTGTAACTAATTTTCAGCGTTACCATGTCAGAAAATAACCTGCCTTTATTTCTCCATTCTCCCCATACTTTTGTTCAGACATGGGTTTTGTAATCAGTAGGCAAAGGCTCTGAATCATCAGTATCAAAATCCTACCTATACCGTTTCTTGGATTTGTTGAATGGACAAAATTTATTATTTTTTACTATAATGTGTTTGTTAAATATTCATACTCTCTGTTGCTAAACATTTGGCCAGACATCATGTACATTTATTCCATTCAAAAGGATTCAGTTGAATATATATATATATATAAGTAACAATTACTGTGAGCGGAGGCCTGTATATTTTGTGTTAGGAAACTTTAATATCTGAATTGCAATTGAAAATATTTTATAAAAAAAAAACAGGGATGCTTTCTTCTTTGGCCTTTAACCATAAGGTCAATTGACACAAATTAATGAAATTAACCACGCCCCTTCTTTTACGTAATTAGAGAAGAGCTAGTTGTAATATTATTATATAGCCTTTTTTTTAAAATGAAAATTGAATTAAGTCATAAAAGGCTGAAAAACAAATATTTTACTGGAGACTCTCAAAACGAGATTGCAAATACAAAAATTAGTTACATCTATTGCCACTCCTCTAGTGGATTATTGATTGCACCTTTCTAAAGTGTTGTTTTCCAAGCTCCAAATTTGTATTTACATTTGAAAAATATTTGTGAAGTGCTCTCTAATTGACTTCTACAAAGTTTACACTAGTTTGTCAAGTAGTTAAACTTGTTTAATCTGTCACTGGTGGGTAGTTTCTCCTTTATAGCTCTCCATAAAGTTGTAGTTGCTCTTCGAAGATTGTATTTACACCATACCATTTTGTACCATGAGACATTCTTGAGATTTTTGCATGAAATATTATTGTATATTCCATTAGCAGTAGGATGCCACTAATTTTTGTCTTCCATGTTTCCTTTTAATTCTACATTGTTGATCTCCATTTGCATATTGTTGTCATTTATTCTCATAAGAATCTCATTCTTAACCAACTTGCATTTAACAGGTTTTGATTGCCTGGAATGATGTCTTTCAACCCTCAACTTGGCCTTATTTAAAAGAGGACCATCAAATATCTAATTGCCATGCCAGAATACTGAGACATTGAGTTCATCGCATTCCCTACTAGCCTCTCCATTTGAGAATCTCCTTTAATGTAGCATATGCATTCTTAGATGTGAGATCATCTCTCATAGAGTATTCCTAATTTCTTAAATGCTCTTATCTTTGATATAGTATTCCCAGTGTGTTTATCCCATTCCGTACTACCTTCCTGATATGAATTATGATGAAACCTCGCCATTTGAAAATCTTTTTAATGTAGCAAAAGCATTCCTAAATGTGAGATCAATTTCTCAAATGCTTTTATAGTATTGCTTTAATATAGTATTTGTTTGATAGTATTGAAGAATCAGTTAACTTTCATTTATTGAAATTTAGAAACAAGAACTTTTTTATTGAAACTTTTTATTAAAAAGAAAATAAGAAAAAAAGAATTGGTTAAAGAGGTTGGCGTTTATTGACCATGCCGACCTACCAAAAACTTTCAAGCTCGATCAACTTTCAAGTTTTCCTTGTAACTTGGTTAGGAACCTATTTTCTTATTATACTAGATAAGTTAAAGCCCAGGAGCAATATATGTTAATTTATACCTTACAACCAATCAATTTGGTTGTAGTTTAGTGACAATTATTTAAAGACATTCTTTATCTTATATATGTTTAGAGATATATGATAAAGTCTATGGGATAATTATAAATGGCAAATGAGATATAATTATGAGATATATATTACATTTATATATTATCCTAAAATTTCTCCTAGTCATTATTCTACTAAGACTGAACATTAATAGAATAAAAAGACTAACACACATTTTGTTTTTTCTTATGAAGGAAGTAGTCAATCTCATAGACTAAAGTATGAAGATACTTAAACAAATGTGTAGGTGCTTATTAGAGAATAAGTTCACTGAACTGAACCAGTATGAGAAATCCATTTGGAACATCACTTGTATGTCTATGAAAATTCTCATTGTGATGATTGTATAAGTGATCCTTTGACTTGAGGTCTCCAAAGTTATCTTATACAAGGATTGCTATGTTTTGATACTAATTATGACTTATTTTAATCAAAGGTCATTCAGCTGGTAATTTTAATCATAGTTCATTCCGTCAGTAATCACTAGATGTAGTATAAATTATATGAAGGTAGTTGAGTGATCAAGATATGATTCATCACACTAAAGTAATTAGTGAGAATGTTTTGATGTTCTTGATAATGTTTCGATGTTCTTGATAATGTTTCGATGTTCTCGATTAGTATTGATTCTAGAAATCCTTGGCTAAGGTGGAATAATGTTTTTTAAATAGTTTACAAATATTATTAATTGAATCAATAGCTAATAGAAGAGAACTAATATGATTAGACTCAAAATACAGTAGACATTAATTTCATGCTTTTTGTCTAATTGGAACATTGTATGATGAAATGATTGAATCATACAAAAAAATTATACACAAAAAGGTTAGCCAAAATCTCATTAACATTCCTAAACATTTGGATGGTCGAGATGTATTACTAAACATCAATCTTGATTTATGATTATAAATTATTTAATTAGATAATTAACGATAAATTAAAAGGAGTTATAATTTTTCTAATTTTAATTATAATTATAATTATAATTTATAATCATCGCTTAGATATTTAGGAACCTAATGTGTCTTATATAATGAACAAGTTGAAGAGAGCAAGGATATTTTAATCAAGTTGGACTTAATTGTAAAATTTGAGAAAGTTTATGATTAAATATGAGATATTTAATAAATAATGATCAATATAAGATATTGGATCTTATTTAGGCATAATTGGTTTTTAATTATAATTATTTGTAATTCTAATTAAAATTTAATTGAAATTATAACTTAATTTTGATTAAATTACTAAAATGTCCAAAACTTATTATAAATAGCTTAAGCTTTAATAGAGCTAGCACTTTTTGCTTAATCCTTTATATAAAAGTTACAGAGTTCTCTCAACCTGTTTGGTGGATACCGTTAGAAGTTGGACACTTATGCGCCTACAGTGGTTAAGATGGAATAATTTCGGAAACAGTTCAAAGGATACGACAAGATTATGATCAAGCTTCAAAATAAGGTATGAATTAAGATTCATGTTTTATTATGATTTATGTGTTAATCATTTTATAAAATTAAAGTGATCTTAGTTTTTGATAAATAAAAAATACAAAAAAAGTTTCATAATTATTCTGTTGTGATCTAGATCGAATCTCGTAATGATTTCCCAATAATGGCATTAGAGCATAATTTAATTTTATGATTTGATTAAATTGTTTGATTGTTATTGATTAATTTTGAAATTGAAATTACAATTATTGCATGATTAAACATTCTTACAATCTAAAAGGTTTATATTGAATATTTTAAAGCCCAACATTTAATTTAGAATTGAATTAGCAATATGATTGAAAATTTTGTTTAAGAGTTAAACAAATATATGAAATTAGTTTCATAAAACACCCAAAAACATATTAAAAAAACCTAAGCGACCTAAATTTTGAAAAGTTCAGATTCATCAGACTTTAAACCCAGAACATGACGGTGAGGCAGTGTATGGCGCCTTGCAAATTGGAGCCGCTAAGTTTTGCATTGGTATGAAGAAACTAGCAGCTCTAAGGATAATCTTAGAATAAGGCCAAAGGTACAAAACAGAGAGGAGATGGAGGCAACGGCAATAGGGGCAACAAATCTAGTTATTAGGGTCGTTTGCCTTTGCGGGTCTATTAATAAAGCCTCTACCAACCGTGGCCTTATTCAGTTTGTGATTAAGCTAAATAAAGAATCAGTTCAGGGTATGCAAATTGAGTACTTAGATGTTTTTGTACTACCAATGCCAAATAGTAATTTTGAAGTGGACAGTTGTTTCCCACCAATAGTTGAAGCTTTTCGAAGATTAGATAATCGATTTGTTATCTACCTAATTTAAGTTCAATTGGTTTGTCGAGCAAACTCAAGCTCAACTATATTTTAATAAGCTCCTAGCCCACTGGAAAGATTAGAATAATCTTTCCGAATAGTAGTGAGGGCTATTATTTTGAACAAAATAGTGGGAGTAACCAAATACATTATTAAAGTCCTAATCGCATTTGGTAGTCATAACATATAATTAATTGCTTACTTTTCTTACATTTATATTCTGTTCTGAGTGTAATTTACTTTGTTTAGTATAGTTGATACTAAGTTAGTGAACCAAATTTCTTGGACATAGCATATGTTTAAGAAGATTTCTCCAAGTTAGATAGAAAATTGTATACCTATTATGCTATTTTGTTATAATCCCAATTGAGGATTTAGTGACAAAATTTTAGAGATATGTCAAAATCATATAGATAACAAAAATATATTGACATTTTGAGTTGACTAATGTCTTATAAACTTTGATAACAACATGTAAGATGTATGCCAACACCATGATAGCAAAATGCAAGAGGTTGCATAAAGTAGAGCTAAAAGGTATAGTAGCTTAATAAAATTGTGTCACTTAATTTAACCTACTAAAAGTATAATTATAGACTACAATTAAAGGGATTTGCTATATAACGATAATAATTATCATTAGAAGAAAATGAACTTTTCTTGCCTATACTTGATATGATAGAGATCATATATATTTCTAAGTCATACTTTTAAGTATTTGATACTGAATTTAATTCAACGTTATTATAATATTCAAAGCATGATAAGAAATAGATTGTTAAGTAAAAGTAGTTTATCCAATTTTATGCAAATAATTTGTATGTCTTGTATCAAAGAAGACTTGTGTTTAATATAAGTGTCAAGAATACAAATCTGGATAACCGAGACTATCCTTTTATTCCATGTTGGTTAAATTCGCATAACGAAAATCATAAAGTTACATATAAGGATATATGTATCCTTTTGATTATAAATTGTATGAAACTTGTGAAACTTGTCAAGTTGAAGAATATCAAAATCAACCTTTGGTGAAAGAATGATGACGGTAATAAATTGTTAAATCTTATACATGTGATGTATTGGATGGAATAACAATTAATAAAAGGATAATACTTATATTTCATTATATGACTAATGAATTTATGTGATATAATCATATGTATCAAATGAAATAATTATTTAAAATTTTTGAAAATTTCAAATTGTTTAGATCTAAGTAGAAATTGAGAATGTTGAAGCATTTTGATGAGATCAATCTTGTGAGTTTTAAATTTTTGGTTATCTATAGGGAATGAGATTCTCTTGTTGATACCTTCAAATAAAATTTCGTAAGAGTATGGATTTGTGAATGGAGTAAAATACAATATGAGATATTGTATAATGCCATAGTATGTTTTCTATAGTTATGCCTAGTACAATGACTTACCTCCAATAGTTCTATTTAAATCAATTGGCAAGATTTCATATTACATATGAGACGCTAAGTCTTTAAAAGAGTCAAAGTTAATGATTTAGGGATGTAATGCTTAGTTAAACCATGTATTATCCATTAAGTTTAGAAATAAATTAGGTAATAAAAGGTAATGAAATATCCAAAAGGTTAGATATAATCTTATAGACCTATTGAACAAATTGTTTGTTTCAACGAACACTTATAGGAAAGTGGTTCTCAAGATAAATAGTGGAAATAAGATGAAATTTGAAAGGTTCAAATTTTGTGACAATACATCCAACAAAAGCTAGTGGCTTTTTTATAATACATTTGATGTATAGTTGAAAAGCTACAAGACAATGAAAGATTCATTTTCTTGATGAACTCAAATAGTTTGTTTTTCAAATAATTGTGAATTTATCAAGTCTACAAGAAGATTAGCAGGAGTGTAGATGTCCTCTTCAGTTGGAGTATGTGGAGGCATATTACGCATAGAGAACAACAATTCTAATTTTTAATTTATTCAAAATATAATTGTCTAAGAACAGATCTTATTGGATATGAAAAGTTAATAGCTTAATTATGGGAATTAGATCTATAGAGATAGATTTGAATTTTTCACTTATTCCAAGTCCAAGTACATAGATAATGTATTAAAGTTGTTTAGTATTTGGGATATTTACTTGTGAAGTATTGACAATATCCATTATTATATTTATGAGATAACATTTGAGTTCAAGATGATAAGGATATTACATTAGAAGTAAATCCTAATTAAGGTTTATTTTACTTAAGAAAAATATCATTTAATATTAGAAAGGTTCCAAGGTAGCAATGGTTTCTAATTAAGCCATACATTCAATGGAAATGATTAATTAGATTAATAAGTTCTTTAATGAACTTGATATAGTTCATTTCATTGTTCAAGACAGTAATGTACTATAGAACATTAGAGCCATTAGGCACATAAAAGGAGCTAAGGTCTTATCAAAGATCTAAGGATGTATTTAAGAAAACTTTTTTAATTATGATGATAATTAAGATGGAAGTTGTAAGATTTAAGAAAGTGCTCACTATAGAGAATTTTATAGAATTATCTAATTTAGCCACTATCCCAACAATAGTATGATCCTAATATGGTGATATAGTAAATGATACTTAAATGATTGGCTTAGTGTAAATGGAAGATTGTTATACAACTATCAATTTGGTTGTAGTTTAGTGATATTTATTTAAAGGCATTCTTTACCTTGTACATGTTTAGATGTATATGATAAAGTCCATCAGGATAATTATACATCGCAAATGAGATTATAATTATGATATTCTTATTGCATTATGATAGTTATCATTCTATTAAGACTGGACATCAACAGAACATAAAAATACTAGTATACATTTTGTTTTTCCTTATGATGTAGTCGATCTCATAAACTAAAGTATTGAGATACTGAAACAAAGGTGTGAGTATTTATTAGAGAACAAGTTCATTGAACTGACTCGATATGAGAAATCCATTTGCAACATTGCTTATATGTCTGATTAACCTATCTTGTGAGTTGATCAATATTGTAATAACTGCAAGTGCACAATGTGGTTACAGATGTCAATTTGGGCCCGGCTTAACTCGGCCCAGCTCGCAGTCAACTGGTTTGGCTTGATTTGACCGGCCCATGGGCTAAGTATGTATGGCTTGTGGATCGGTGGGTCGGGCCACCGCAAGTGAAGTACAGGCCATGGGCTAGCGGGATCGACTCGACCTGTGAAGTATGCATAGTCGGCGGGGCCATGGGCAAGTGAAGTATGTATAGCTCGTGGACTAGCGGGCCGGGCCACGGCAAGTGAAGTACGGGCCGTGGGCCAGTCCGACCGACTCGACCTGTGGCCCGTGGCCCGACCACCATAAAAAAATTAATTATTTATTAAAATAATTAATAAATAATTTAAGTAAGTTAAAAATGTGTAATTAATGTAATTCATTATTTTAACAATAACTTTTAACCTGTTAACTTATTAACTTTTCAAATAAATTTCTAATTAATTGAATTAAATATCCTAATTAATCATACCGTTACATACATCTCAATAACTTTATTATATCATAATTAATTCATTATATGTTGTTATAATTTAAAGTTGTCACATAAT
>JAOQML010000197.1:20565253-20599614 GCA_027568935.1 Erythroxylum urbanii | reverse complement strand
CTATTCACAACTGCATGAGCATGAGGTGTGGTAATTTACCACACCTGGACCCGTTCTCTGGTCCGACCCGTTCTCTGAAAACAGGATGTTACACCATCAACGGCCCAGCAGGTGTCCCGTGGCCCGAGTGGGCTAGGCGGGCCGGGCCACGTGCCTCTCCACGGGTTACCCATTGCTAGGCCGCCCACAACCCACCAACCATTTCCGTCCACATGGGCCGGGCCACGAGCCAGTCTTTTTGTGGCCCGCCAGGGCCATGGGCCAGGCCCACTCGACATTATTTTTCGACAGCCCGAGCCGAGTCATTTTCGGCCCAGGCCCAGCCCGGCCCGTTGACATCCCTAAACATAGTTATGGCTAGTACCGATAAGTACAAGTCAATCTCATGAAGACGATAAATACTAGTAATTACCCTTCCCCTCTAACCTAAGGATTGATTTTAGGTTTTTAATAAAAAGAAAACAAAAACTAAAACAATTAAAGAAATAGGAAATGATAATAAATGCAAAGACAGTGGATTTCAATTAAAAAAATATCGTTATCAGAAATTAGTATTTAAGTTCTTAAACCTTTAACAGATTGATCTTTTATCATGCAACTATTTTTGTTGATGTAGTAAACCATGAAGACTCATATGATATGCTAATAGCTGACCTTGAGTCTGCTAACATCTAATCCTAAGATCTCTAACTGAATTATTTAGGTTAAATCTTATAGGATTACGTTACTAATTTATGAGTCCCTCTATTAGGTTTGACCCTAATCCAAAAGTTTTATGTCATCTTATCTCTAGGGTTGCAATCAACTCTTTTTAATTATAATCGATCTATTCACACTAGGATTTCTCAATCCCTACGTATGAAATTAGATTATGATATAATATTCTTAGGTTATTAGAATATAAATAAAACGTGTAATCAGATCATAATATATTAAACAGCCAACTACATTAATAAAAGAATCAAATCATATCAAAATATTGACATAAGGTTCATCTAACCTAAATACTAACTAGATGTTTAGTTACACATGATCAAATATGAAATCAAACACACATAGCCAGAAATACGAATAAAAAAAGTTCATAATTTTAAATCTCCCTGATTTGTCTTCTATCGAATGTTTTTGCAATGTAAAGGCTTGATTTTGTATTTCAATGGATCGTTCAATGATTTCTTTGTGTTTTCCACGTCTTTGGACCAAAATCACACCTATAGAATGAGTTACGTTTGAAATCGTCTCCCCACGTCTGCTCTCGCTATCCCCGCTGACTGCCTTCCCTTTCCCCTCCTAAAACATCTCTTTATAATTAATGAAATTTAGGGTTATGGGGAGATGCACTACCGTGCATCAAACCGTGCATACCTAGAATTCTCTGGATATCGCAAAAATGGACGACCATAGGAAAATGCACAGGCATATTCACGACCCTAAATTCCTTCATATTGTTGATTCTTTATTTTATGCCGTGTTTTCATTCGAATTCTTCTTCTTTAAGTTCTTGAAGGCAATTATACTCTATATATACACTTGGACTGAATAAAGTGTCGAATATACGATAAAAGTATAAAATATCAAGCAAAATATATAAAATATGGGTAGTAAAATATAGACAAATATCCATATATCAAAACATAGCAATCATTATACATAAAATTAGGGAGAATGCTTTGTTGTTTTTGATTAGTTTTGATTCGAAAAATCCTTGGTCAAAATAGAATGATATTTTGTAAATAGATTACAAATGTCATTAATTAAATCAATAGCTAATGGAAGATAACTAATATGATTATACTCAAAATAGAGTAGATATAAATTTCATGCTCTATATCTAATCGAAATATTATACGATGAAATGATTGAATTATACGAAAAATTATGCATGAAATTGTTAGTTAAAATCACTTTGACATCCTAAATATTTGGATGGTCATGATGTGTTGCTAGATATCAATCTTGAGTTATGATTTTAAATTATTGAATTGGAGAAATTAACGATAAATTAAAAGGAGTTATAATTTATATAATTCTAATTCTAATTCTAATTCTAATTATGAATTATAATTATATTTTATAATCATTGCTGACATATTTGGGAACCTAATAGGTCTCATATAAAGAACGGGTTGAAGAGAGCAAAGATATTTTAATCAAGTTGGACTTAATTATAAAGTTTGAGAAAGTTTATCATTAAATATGACATATTTAATAAATAATGATCCACGTGAGATATTTGATCTTGTTTAGGTATAATTGGTTTTTAATTAGAATGATTTGTAATTCTAATCAAAGTTTATTTGAAATTAGAATTTACTCTCTCTGTAAGAGTTACAGTATTTTCTCAACCTATTATGTGGATACTACTAGAGGTTGGATACTTATGTGGCTACTGTGATTAAGATGAATCAATATTAAAAACGGTTCAATGAATATAACAAGAATATGATCAAGTTTCAAAATAAGGTACAACTTTAAAATTCATGCTTTATTATGATTTATGAGCAAAGTGATCTTGGTTTTTGAGAAATCAAAAATATGAAAAGAAAATTCATAATTATTCTGTTGCAGTCGGGATGGAATTTTCTAACAATATATTATTTCAATTGGAATTTTATTTTTAATAATTACAATCCCCCATCACATCTCAAGAAAAACTAAAACAAATCTAAAGATGGGATCCCAGATTGGCAGTGGACTTCATGTCCCGTGTACTTACTGCTTATAAACAAGTGAGGAGAATTCGATCCAAAATATTGGCATTATAAATTAATCTAAATGGAGAAGTAAGTTTGTGATGGAGAAAAGTTGGGTTAAAAAACATAATATGAATTTAATAAACCATGTTTCTGATCCTGAGCAACGTTAATTGAGGTCTATGTCAGGATATAGCACTAGGCATTGTATGCCCAATTGCCCATTCCTTGGTAAACGAATAAAATGAGAATTTGCTATTCTATAGTCTATAGATGGTCGAGGACAGGAGGTTTGTTAAATAAGAAATGACAGTGTTTAGAAAACCATGGGCTGACTCGACCAGGCACCCAATCCACTAACATCTTCCTCTTTTATTTTCTGATGTGGGACATATGATTCATATTATTATTTTTGGTGAGTGGTTCACAATTTCCAGCCAAATGAAATGCCAACTTTTGATCTTCACAATTGTTGGAAGCATGACTTCGTCTCCACAAATTATGAAAACAAAAAGGGGAAACCTATTTCTCCAACCAACGTCAAGTCTCGTTTTCTACGTGAAAATGGATTTTCTACTCATTCCACCTTCTTATAAATGGCCTGACGCGGCACTACAGAAAGAACAGTGATAATACTAGAAAGGAATATATAAATACTTTTAATTCAACTTACTCTTACATGGATATGGGTGGACATGTCAGTACCATCGACTACGAGGGACAAGGGAAGTAAGTTGAAGAATCTTGCTTAAAAGTGTTGTAATATGAGAGGAGACGCTATCGATCGTTGTCAGCATATAGCGATGGAAGGAGTGAGATCCAAGTCAAGACGCTTATTCTGATATTGTTGTTGGGTTAGGCATGGCATTTGGCAGGTGACCTAAGAGCTGACTGGGCAATTAGTTGCGTCCAAGTTTCCTAATTTGTTACATTAGCTTTATCTTAATGGCCACATAGGATCTATTGAGTTTATATACTGCTTTTTATCAAGTAGGGAAAGTTGCAGGTTTCTAGTGCCAAATAATTGAGGAGAATCATCAATCATGTAGCCTAAGTATTATAATAAATTATTATTAATTATGTCGATCCACAAACCACTTTAAATCGCGATTCTTTTTGTGTTATGGATGGACGAGACTAGGGATGAAGCGGTGGCCCAGAACTAAAGCTTGACGACCGGAGTGAAAACTTTTCCAATGCCTCCCCATTATATGTTCTCCGACCCAAATATCGAAAATAACTTTTAAAAGTTATTGTAACATATCAATAAAATCTCTAAAAATTTTAAATTACTTGCAATTTTAATTCTTTGTATTCTATATTAAACATGAATTTTCACAAAAAGCCACCCACGTTAATTTTTGTTTATTTTATTATTGAGTTTACTTTTTTTTTTTTAGTGTTTTAGAGCTTTGTAAAAACTACTTGTTGCTTATTGATTCGAAAAAAGGAACCAAAACTTATTTAAGAAAACTTGCAGTATGAATATGTATGGAAGAAAGAGACACATGTTGGGATGTTTTGATCCCATGCACAAGAAATTAATACGAAATTTTATCCTTTGATTTTCTAAAACTCAAAATAACTTAAATTCTATAACAAGATTAATGCACAATATATAATAAAATATAAATCTTAATTCGTACCTTATTATAAAACTTTCGCAATTTCCCTTAGAATATTTCTAAAATTAGCACATCTTAATTACTATAGTCGCACATGTGTCTAGCCTCTAACAATATTTATAGAATGTGTTGAAAAAACTCTATAAGTAGTGTAGAGAGAGTTATATAAAATGTGCTAGCTCCGGTAAAGTTCAAACATATTTGTAATAGGATTTGAATATTTTAGCAATTTAATTGAAATAAAATTGTAATTTTAATTTAATATAAATTCAATCAATTCTAACACTAATCAGGCTCAAATAAGATCAAATATCTTATATTAATCCTCAAGTATTAAATATCTTATATTTAATCCGAAAGTTTTTAAAATTTTACAATCAAGTCCAACTTTGATTGAAATACCTTTTTCTCTATTCAACTTATTTTTTATGTGGGACCATTAGGTTCTAAAATATTTTGGCAATAAATATAAATTATAACTATAAATTGTATTTAATATTAGATAAATTAAATTTCTTTAATTTATCTTTAGCTCTCTAATTAAATAATTTGTATCCATAAATCAAGATTGAAGTCTAGCAACGCATTATAATTACTAAAATACTTAGGAATGTTAATGTGATTTTGACTAACTTTTCCATGTATGACTTTTTAGTATAATTTATTTTTTTCGTTATATAATATTTCGATTAGACGTAGAGTATAGAATCAATGGCTACTCTATTTAGTTCTAGTTATGTTAGTTCTCTACTATTAATAATTTTATTTATTAATGACATTTGAAATTTATTCTTAATGTATTATTTCACTTTGACCAATAATTCCTAAAATTTATACTAATCAAGAATAATAGGGTAATGAATCTTATGTTGATCACTCAGTTACCTCAATATAGTTCATAATATATCCATTGACTACCTATTATACTACCCATAACTAGAATAGATCATAAGTAGTGTCATAACATAATAATAGCTTTATGAGATATTTTAAACATCTCAATTCAATGAATCACTTATACAATTATCACAATGAGAATTTTCATAGACATTAATTCTCATGGGATAATTTCAGTGAACTTGTTTTCTAAGAAGCACCCATATTTTTGTTTAAATATCTCTATACTTTAGTCTATGAGATCGATTAATCCTTTATAAAGAAGAAACATAATGTGTGTTAGTCCTTTTTTACATTATATTAATATCCAATCTTAATAGAACAATTTAGGGATATACATAAATGCAATTTGAATTTCATAATTATGATCTCATCACAATTTCATTTGCAATGTACATTTATAACATATAATTTATGATATACATCTGAATATATATTACAAAAATACCTTTCAAGAATTATGTCACTGAACTAAAACCAACTGATTGACTATAATATAAAAGCCAACACCATAATACTTAACTGTAAAATGAATTAAAGAATTGACAAATTAAACGGGTGGTTCAATTAGTAAATCAAAGTCCATATGCCTCTATCAGTTCAAAGGTTATAAGCTTGAGTTGCCAAAAAGATACTATAATTTACTTAATAACTTAAAATGACAATTGAGTAAGAGTAGAGATATATTAGAGTTTCAATAATCAAAGAGTAGAGATATATTAGAGTTTCAATAATCAATTGAATTGAATTTTTCAATTGGTTCTAAGTGCAAAACATATAGTCGACAAACTATTTTTATGCACCTATAATTTATTCAATACATATATGAAAAATATTAATTACAACTTTCACTAAAATTAAAATAAAAGACAATTTATTTAGTAATTTAAAAGAGTAGAAAGTATATTAGAATTTGGAAATGTTAATTAAATTAAACATATTATTTATTTTAAAATTCAAAATATGTTATTTACAAATTAGCGTATATTCAACCTAATATATCTATACCTAGAATTCAACTAATGTACATTTAAATCCAATGTTATTGCTATCAACTAAAAAGAAGTAGAAAAATAGACCATTATGGTCAAATAAAAGTCTTAAACATGGATTTGTGAAAAAAAACATGGTTTGGACCTCGTACTAACTTAAGGCAAATTATTTCAGGATGATACATTAGTGGTTGTCTTATTAACATTGTAATTTTCTATAATGTAGCACATTTCATTTTAGATATTAGACTATATCGTTAAAATATTACTGAGTGTAAATTTCAAATTTCACCATACAACCAACATGATTATTTTTATAAAGATTTTGCAATGAACTTCAAGTTCGCACACTCTTTGCAAAATATTTACTGATTCCATTATGATTAAAGTATTTCCTGCGAAGGTCAATGCAAACAAATATGATTCACTTTGCCAAAAAAACGGATAGTAGCAAGAAGAGAAAGATACACAAATCTTTACAGCAAAATTTTTTGCGTTTTTATATTCTTAGAATAGATATAAAGTGTACAAAGCTTTAACTTTGTCAATAAACGAAGCCTTTACTCAAATGAGTTATTTATAAACATTTGAAGATTTATTAAGCAAGCATACATGAACGTGGGCACTAAGGCCACTATGCCACTATGCCATTAACTTAGGAGGTGGTTGACATCCCTAGCCACTTTAGGCACTACTTTAGTGGATGGTTTATATAACTTACCACTTATCCACTCATAAGTAAAGGAAGTATGTGATAAATGAAGGTAAAATACATCATCCGTATTCTTTTCCATATCCTTCCACTTTCTTCATAATTCATCTCACTAAATTTGCCACATCACCAATGATCTTTATCCAAAGGTGAAAGTTATCCCAAGTTTTAAGCTAATCCACACACGGTCCACTAATGCATGCCCATGGTCTAGTTAATTCATCCACGGTCCATCATTTAAGCACTAATTCTTTTTTATTCCAACAAATAATGTCCAAGGTAAGTCTTACTCACCCAAGCCAAGTTAATCAATTCCTTATGGTTTATTAAAGCCAATCTAAGCTAAAAGTATACTTGATCCCACCTAGTTGGTTAAGTCACCCTAGTTCCTTTAACATGCCTTGCACATTCCTAATCTTTGCTAGATGTTGGCTAAGTCTCACCAATGGCTAGCAAAATGGTCCTGCAATTTTAAGGGGCTAACAAACTAACCTCACAAAATGAATTTAATTCCCTTTATAGAACAAATTAAAAGTAGGCACTTACCTGGTCTTTGAATTACCACACGGTTGTATCTTTCTTCCAAATAACTTCTGAAGTTAGATTATTCTTCCACTAAATCTAGAGTTTTGTCCTTCAATTCTTCTTGTGTTGCCTTATTGTTCAATGATCCAAAATCTTCTTAATTTGATTGTTAAACTATTTCCTTACAACTAATGAGTTCTTTTCACTTTACTTCTATTTTGATCAATTGTATTTTATAATATGGTTTAAGGATACTAACATGAAAATTTTGATATACCTGTAATCATTTGGGTAATTTGAGTTGATATGCCTCATTTTTAACTTTTTAAAGATCTCAAATGACTCATCATACTTTGACATGCAACACCAATGCACCTGTTTACTTCTAATTCTCTTTCAAATATGATAAGTAAGTTTAAGAAGCATCTTATCCCCAATTTTAAATCCAAAAGGCCTTCTTTATTGGTTTGAATGCTTCTTCGTTCTTTTGGAAGCTTTGTGAAGACCATCCCTCACTTCATCTAATTAATTTTTCCTAGTAAATCAATAAGTAATTGAACATTTTCCTTTTAACTTTTACTATGCTATCTCAAGAGAAGTAAACGAATGTTGGCCTGAAACAAACTCAAAAGGACTATTCTTCATAGCTGAGGATCTATGCAAGTTACAATATAAATGTGTAGTATTTGGGCTTTGTAGCCTATCCCAGTTTGAAGCTCAATCAAGCTTGAGGCACAAACTCTGAGTCTAATAGGGGTTTTATCACAACTTAAATTTTTTTATTTTTAAATTAAAAATAGAAAAAATTATGTTACTTAAAATGACATTATTTTCATAAAACTTTCGGGCTTTAGGCTTGGCTAGTCTTAAAAGGTCAAAATTTAAAATTATCTAGCTTAGCTTGAAATCCAATTAAACTAAGCCAGGTAGTATCAAATAAATTTAATTATTCACATTGACTTGTACTTACATAATACGATAAGTATCCTTTTAATAAGTCATTGACACTCTCTGTTTATCCATCTGTTTATGAGTGCTTTGTAATAGAAAACTTCAATTCACACTATAATATTAAAGATAGACATCTAAAATTGGCTAATAAATTAGGCATCTCAGTTAGTTATAGTATCTAACAAAACATTGAAGTGATTCACTATATTGTTCTTAGGCAACATCTGACGAACATGAAGTTGGAGTTGGTGTAAAGACTACATATTTAGATAATCTATTAACCACCAGCATGATTGAATCCATATCATCCACCTTAGGGAATCCGCTAATAAATTCCATCAAAATCGACATCCATAGTCTTTTCAAAATGGGCAAAGGCTACATAAATCATACCTCCTTTCTTTCAGGCTTATCCAATTGACAAGCAAGCAAAGTTTTAACATATAACTTAATGTCTTTCTCTATCTTTAACTAGTAATAGGAACGAGAAAGAAGCACAGACATTCATTATACTTTGAGGTAAGTAGCCCATTGTGAGTCATGTATTTTCTTCATTAATTAAATTTGCAATAAACCAAAACTTAACACGTATAATTAGCTTCTCTTTTTAATCATCAGTCTGTCATCATCAAGTCAAAATCATCACATAGCACCATCCTTCATTTGCTTCACAATTTAACAATAGGTTTTATTAAGAGGATTACTAGCTTGATTTTCTTTAAGTCTAATTCCACCTAAATGATAACATAAATAGCTATAAAGACTTCCTTGTAACTTGATACATCCGCCACATTATTGTGTATCCCCAGTTTGTACTCCCACACAAAGTCATATTTGGTAAGAAATTCTTGCAATCGAGTTTGCTTTGTAGAAAAATTCTTTTGAGTCTTAGAAAAGTATTAGTAACATTGTCCATATAAATAACAAACATGGTTCTAAACAAATAAACTCGCCCAACATCAAAGCTATACACCAATACTAACATCTTATTATTTTGGATCAAGTATCGTTGCTTGAAATTGATGAGTTTATGACTTTTAAATGTAATATGAGGTCTTTCTTTTACTAAGACTCTACCAATGTCTTTGTTTGAAGCATCTGTGTGTACCTCAAAAGGAAGATCAAAATTGATAAGCTTTAGTAAAGGTTCAGTTGAAATGACAGTTGTTAACCTTCTTAAAGGCTTCCTAGCAAGCATTTAACCACCACCATTCTTACTTATTTCTCAACACATTTGTCAACGAAGCTACTTTATTCGAGTATCCAATAATAAACCAATGGTAGTAGTTCACCAATATAAAAAAGCTTTGATCCTACATTGCTTTTAAAACTTTCTAATTAATAATTGCCTTAATATTTTTAGTATCCATCCTTATTTGGCCTTTGCTTAACAAGTTTCCTAAAATTTGATTTCATATTAGGAAAACTTGCACTTCTCCATCTTTTTAAAAAATTTGATGTTATCATAACCACTCTCAGACTTTCTAAAAGTGTTGTACATGCTCTGCCAAGCTAGTGGAATAGAACATGATATCATCCAAATAAACCACTATAAAGTCATCCAAAAAGCTATACAACATATTCATTAAGTTGTAAAACATAGTAGGGGCATTTTTCAAATTGAGTGGCATCAATCAAAATTTCATATAACCTATGTCGAGTTATATAAGTTATTTTTTCTTACCAATAACTACTCTACAACTCTAACTATATGAATACTACAACCCTTTATAATCTATCCATGAAGTCTTAAACAAGAGAAACATGATGCTTATTTTTAATAGTTACCTTATTTAAAGCCTGATAGTCTACATATATGCACAAGGCTTCATCTTGGTTCTTTTGGAACAACATGTGAGTACTATATGAGACTTTAGATGATTGGATGTAATTCATTTCCCATAATTCACCAAGTTACCTTCACATTTCCATTAACTTTAGTACTGACATTTTATGAGGGGCATAGGTAAGAGGAATTACACCTAACATTAACTCGATCTTGTTATTGAATTCTTGATAAGGAGAGCTTTAGGCATCATATCTTTTCATTCCCTCAATATCTTTTCAACAACATGTCCACCATATGATTTTCGACAATCTCCCACATGGTTGTGAGGTAAGTCTCTATGTTTTATCCATCATTGCTCTATTAGATTTACAATAATTTATATAATATGAATTTTACTAATTTCTTAGCATCATATCTCAAAGATGCGGGTATTATATTGCTTTTGCTACTTTAAGAAAGTTGATGCTCAATGATAAATGCAAATTATTACATATTTTTATCCCTATTTTGTATTGTTTTAACTTATTTACATAGCACATTTAGGCAAAATTTGCTATATTTTACTATTAATATCATAAGTTGTTTAGTTCCTCATTTTATTTTTAAAAGGTGCCTAAATTGTACTAAATATTTTCTTATAGGTTTGGTGGACTTAAGGAAAGGAATTTAGAAGAAAATCTAGCCCAAAATGAAGTCCATCCCAGAAGTAGGTCCAGAATTAAACAACCAACTCAACAGAAGATTCAGCCATCAAAAACAAGCACTGACCCAACAGAAATCCAACCCATCACCAAAAACCAACACAACCTAAGACCTAGTCTACTACAAGCCCAAACTCAAAATAAAAAGTAGAAAAGAAAAGAGTACCATCAAGGAGGAGGAGTCGTGCCCACCAGCAATCTTTAGCACTATACTACATTCAAAATGAAAGAGACAGCTTATCATAGATCCAACAACATGAAGGTATCGGAGAAAATTTTTAAGTTATAAAAATAGTGGAGCAGCATGGAGAAGGTAGTAAACATTCACGTAAAGGTGAGAGTTCCTAAGAGGCTCTATCATTCGTCCATGGAGATTGAAGCTCGGAGCTAGTCTAAAGAGTGTAGGGAGTGAAAGGAGAGTAAAACCTCTCCTGATTAGAGCTGGTTCGTGACTATCGGAGGAAAATTCCAGATTTTATGCAAGCTAATCCAAGGTCTATGTAGTCTGCAAATTGAATCAATTTCCCTTAAACCATAATTCTCTTTAATGCTAGATTCCTATGCTTAATTTACTATAAATTGTTTAATTCTAGTATAGGGATATAATTTTTATTATTTTGGACAATTTTTTCAATTAATTAAAGTCATTACTGAGTAAATTTAGCATGTATGCAATATATGGATTCTTTGGTTTTTGATTTGTGTTCTTTATATGAGTGGGGACGTCCTTGCATATGTGAATGTGAGTGTTAAATCCTTGCTCCATTTAGAATTGTATAAGTTGTAATTTATTTGCCCTTTAAATGAATTATCAATGGTTGATAGTATCTCTTAGTGCATAACGTGTTTTTTCTTAGTTGGGATTAAGCTGGTTGTATCCTAGGAAGTGAAGGGAGATAAGTAGGAATTTTCTATATTTAACTTGTTAAATGTCTCGGATTGTCAAAATATATCAAAGTTACATGGCTAAATGGAAATTAAATCACTGCTTATTCATTTTTAAATCTTAGATTGGATTTATATGTTGGTTCTTTCATATCTAGATTTGATTTGGTTTATCCTAAACATTTTTCCTCCCTTATATGTGCATTTGTTTAGCCTAAATCCATAGGTTAAAATGATTATAACTGTTTTAGTTTTAGATTCATGATAAAGCATACTATTATATGTAAAGATAAGTTTGAATTTAGCTACAATAAAAAGGATTGAATTCTTTATGTTTGTATGCATGTGAACAACACAAATTAGTTAGAATAATTATATTTTGTAGCTTAATTATAAGTGTTATAACTGTTGAAATCAATCTAAGACTATTGACTTCATGTTGTGATTTAGATTTGGCATATAATAGTCACTGGTTCTCTATTTATTTTTTTTAGCTAAATAAGTTTAAACTTGTAGATTAACGGTGTTGTCATCAACATGGTTTTTTAAAATCAAGATTAAGAAAAAAAATAATGCTTAATTTTTAATGAAATGAAGAATTATCAAGTTTGATGTTGATTTCATGCATTGCTTGGATATTTTGTTCAATCTGTCTAGTTCCATCCTTCCATCTAGATATGCTGCATTTTGTTTTTTTAATCTCTTTTCAACTTGAATAATAACATAACTTAACGATTTTTAAATAAATAAAACATGCATTAGATATTACATTTAAGAATGAGAACAAAATGTGATGAATATCCATTACGTAGATCTGAATTTTTCCTTTAGAGGTTCACTAGTTTATAGAAAGGATGTTTTACTACTAGAATTATGTTAGGCTATGCATCCTGAGTCAATTAGATGTTTAAATGCCAACTTAGGATGACTATAAGGAAGTATTATAAGGAAAATACAGGGATTGTCCAAATTGAATATGTGAAGAACTATTTCAAAGTTTGTCCAGAAATTGAAGTATTCATATGATTTTTTTGTAAAATATCTAATTTTACAGGAATGAGCTTAAGGAGCAAACTAGATGATGAATTGCCTATTAAACTCCATTTTTATAGATGTTGTAAGCTAAATTTGAAATTGAAAATCCTATGATATGTTTTAGATATTCTAAATGTTGATTTGTACTTAACCCAAAACCTAATCTATTAGTATTGATTGATAATTTAGAACATGGTTAAACAAACTTAATCATTATTACATGCTTAAATGAATAATAGAAATAGTTAGTGAGGAAACTAAGTCGAATTGTGTATGATTTGTCACCAATCTTATGACAATTCTTTTATTCTCTTGAATTCAAATATATTTTGACATTTTATTAGCACTAACTTATGTACACCATTTACACTTGAGTTTGGTAGGAGACGTAAGCTAGAAGTGAACTTTTAAAGTTTAATTGAAAGTAGCTGAAAAAAATGTTTTCTTCTAGAAAATTCAGATTTGTAAAAGTGATTTGTTCTAGTTTTCTTGAATCATTTAAAATTGCAATACCATTTAATTTATGCTTGAAGGAATGCAGGAAGATGATAAAAAGAAAATGCTTCTTTTAAGCTAAAAATTTTAGACTTGTATAATTTGATTTCTCGATTAAAATTCCAGCATAACATGTATTTTGGATGATCATGATTTTTATGTTAAAATATTAATTGTGTGGTTCCCAAGAATGTGTTGCAAACTTTATTTTCTTAAGTTTTCATGTTGCATATTAATTATTTTGTCTAAGAGGACATGATGTATTAATGCATTGATCATTTTTCTTCCTTTAGGATAGAATTTTTTTTCATAGAAAGCGGAATTGTTAGGATATCTACACCTTAAGCTCAACATGTTGGTTAACAAATTTGAATTTAAAATTAATGAGATAAGATCATTTTGTATGCATCTCTTATATTTATTCTTGCTTGTTTAAAATCTAATCTTAAATTATTGGAATATTAATATTTGTTTTAGTTGAAAAATATTATAATAAACTTATTTGGTAAATCAAACTTTTCTAATAAGATCGACCCTTATTTTTGGTATACTTATTCGGATAATAACTTTAATGATTAAATAATGTTTTTTTAATTTGCATACGACGAACGACACGTATCACTCGATATCAAATCAAAATCATCAAGAGGTTTCACCATCATGTTATATTTCCCATGCCAACTTCTCAAACTCAATGGAACGTTGTATGCAACTCTTAACACTTCTTTTGCTTTCATCAAAGGAGTTTTATCTTTGGAGAGGTTTTACTCAATTTTAATCCAAACTTGCACATCATTCATTTTTTAACAAATTCATTTTTTAATAAAGTAATGAGCGGTACTTATAACTAACATAGTCATGAGTTCCTTTTTGTTAACCTATATCTTCATATACATCAATTAATCAAAAGGAATTACTCTAATACTTTTCGCATTATGCAAGCAAATGTTATTAAGTTTAACCTTTGAATGGTCACTTTCATCGTTAGCATTTACTATCAAAACATTCAACTTTTCTTTATTAGATAATCATATGTCTAATCATGACTTTTCTTTAAGAAATAAACATGATTTTTCTTTGAAGTCTTCTCACCTTGTTTAGGTTACTTGTTTAATTTGGACTTCCCAAATTATGCTCTCGCTTGTCATTATAGTCTTTCTTCTTCTTTCTCCCACATTTCTCTTGGTCCCCATTTTACAACACTATGTTTGACATTTTACCTTTGTAACTTTATTTATGCTCATGGTTGTAACCTAAACATGAAGTTGAAAACCTTGTCCTCTTCTAAAATATTCTTAATATCAAGTAGTCAAGAACCAAATTGCTTAATATACTTCCTTACCAATTCATTTTGCTTTAACTAGTTCAAAACATCTCTAACAAGCTAAGAAGTGTTGTTCAGAATGAATTGATCCTTTAACTCCTTCTTCATCTTTTCCTATGTTTCTATAGGAGGATGGTTAACACTGATTTCAATAAAGACCTATATATTTTGTCGTAATTTTGCATCTCCATTGAGATACATTGTAGAAAATTTTAACTTTTTTGTATTCAACACCTTAGTAACTGTAAAGTACTGCTCCATATCCCACAAGAAATTCTAGCATTCCTTAGAATTTAAATGCTCTCAAAACTTAAGGTTCACGCATCCTAAACATGATGCTTTCAACACATCCCATATCTTGTCTAATAACTGCATGCTTAAAGAATGTTATCTCAAAACTAGCTTCCTCTCATATCTTCTTCAAGTCTACAACTTGATCTTGCAATGCTTGGATTTGCCACTCTAAGACTTCGCATTGAGATGGATAAGAAGAGAGTTTTTCTTTATCTATAAGTAAAGCACTGATAAGCACTTTAACACATTTAAATTGTTTCCTCTTGCCATTAGATCACCAGCACAACACTGATACTAGTTATTATAAAGACTTTGTAATGAAATTTAAGTTTACAAGAAAATGCTCTAAAATCTACATATAGTAGCTTAACTTTTACAATTCAACTTAATCTTACTAATTCCCTTATGTTTAAAATGTTTCCTATAAAGGAAAAAAATTGGTTCAATTAGCCAACAAAATAGACAACAATAAGAAGAGAGAGATACTTATAGCCCTATAACAAAATTTGCAACCTTTATATATTCTCACAATAGATACAAATGTCACAAAACTCCAACTCTCTCAATGAAAGAATCCTTTGATCAAATAAGGTATCTATAGACAATTGGAGACTTGTTGAGTAAGCATACAAGAATATGGGTAATAAGGCTGCAAAACCACTAACTTAGTAGGTAGTTAATATCCTCAACCACTTTAGGCATTGCTTTAGTGGATAGATCGCATAACTTAGCATATATCCTCTCCTAAGGAAAAGAAATATATGATAAATGAAGGTAAGATATATCATTTATATTCTTTTTTATGTCCTCCCACTTTCTTAATGATTTATTTCACTAACTTTACCTCAACACCAATGATCTTCATCTGAAGGTGATAGTTAGCTAATTTTTAAGTTAATCCATACATGGTTTGATAATGCACACCCATAATTTGGTCTATTTATCCATAGTCCATCAATTGAGTAATAATTCATTTTTAGTCCAACCAACAACATTTAAGGCAAATATAACTCACTAATTGACCTATTTCATGATAGTCATTATTTCAATAAACTGCAAATGTATGATGTAGCTATAACTAGTACCGACAAGTATGGGTCGATACTATAAAGACCATGAATATTAGTAATTACCTTTTCCCTATTATCTAGACTACAGATTGATTTTAAATTTTTAATAAAAAGCAAATAAAAACAAAACAATTAAAGAAATAGGAAACAATAATGAATGCAAAGACAGTGTAATTTACTTAGAAAACTATCTTTATTAGAAATTAATATATAGGTTCAAATTCCCTTTAACAAATTAATCTTTTATTATGCAATTTTGTTGTTAATACATCGAACCGTGGAGACTCCTATGGTATACTAGTAGCTAAACTTGAGTCTACTAACAAATAATTTTAAGATCTCTAACTGAATTACTCAGGTTAAATTTTATAGGGTTAAGCTACTGATTTATGAGTCTTTCTATTAAGTTTGACCCTAATCTAGAAGATTTATGTCATCCTATCTCTAGAGTTGTAATCAACTCCTTCTAATTATGGTAGATACATTCAACCTAGGATTTCTCAATCTTTACATATGAAATCAGATTATCAATAAAACACATAATCATATCACAATAATCAATTGAACCAATTACATTGATAAAGAAATTAAATCATATCAAAATATTAACATAAGATTCATCTAACCTAAATACTAACTGGATGTTTAGTTACATATGATCGAATACAAAATTAAACACACATAAACATAAATACGAATCGAAAACAATGGGTTCATAATTCTAAATCTCCCTAATTGTCTTCTATTGAATGTTCCTATGACGTGGAGGCTTGATATTGTGTTATGATAGATCTTTTGATGATTTCTTCATGTTTTCCACTTCTTTGGACCAAAATCGCCCCTTGAGAATGACTCCACGTCTGGAACTTGCCTCCCAAAGTCTCCTTCTTTCTTCTCCTCCCCAAAACATCTTTTTCTCATGAAATTTAGGGTTCTAGGGAGATGCACGGTCTATTACACGGTCGTGCATCAAACCCTATATAACCAAAATTGTCTGAAAATCGTGAAAGTGCATGGACGTGTAGAAGTGCACAGGCAGATGCACATTCATGCATTACTTCAAGTTTTTGACGTTGATATCATCATATTGGGTCATGATGTCTTCACATAAATTGTGGCTACACTTTTCAACTTTCCAATGAATCCTCTTTTTGCGTAAAACAAAGCCCCGTAACAAAAGTTATGGGTCAAAATCAAGGGAAGGTCAAAGTTTAAACTAGGCCAAGACAGACTTCGTATCTCATTCTCAACCTTTTTAGCCCCTCAAAGCAACACTTTTGGGCCTCAAGTTGTACATAAGAATTATGGCCCAGGACGTTGGCTTAAATTTGAGTTTTTGAATCACCTCATTTAAATCTCATAAGCCTCATATATGTCCATGTAAAGCTCTAGTGGTCTAGTTTCCAATTCTGTAGAAATAAGTTTTACTTTGAACAAATGGTTGCTAGTATAAACGAATTCAAACTACGAATTTGGGCTTCCTGAAAATCTTGAGATGTCCTCTAATTATTCTCTAAAAATGAAGTTTAGATTCGGCCTCTCCATCTTCTGAGCGTCAAATCTTCGCTTTATGCCATATTTTTTTCTAAATTATTTTCCCTTTAAGTATGTGAAAGCAATTATAATCTGTGAAAGAACTTGAAGCGAAGTAATTATAAATATAGGATAAAAGTATAAAATATCAAATAAATACATAAAACATAGTTGTAAAAATATAATTAAATATCCATCTATCACTCACTCAAGCCAAGTTGATTAATTCCAATAGTCCATCAAAGCCAACCAAAGTTTGAACCATGCTTGATTTAACCTACTTAAGATACCTTAGTTCCTTTAGCATATTTTTCTCATGCCTAATCTTTGTTAGACTTTGGCTAAGGCTCACCAATAGCTAGCAAAATGATTATACAATGCTAAAAGACTAACAATGATCCTTATACATACTTTTTCTTTATTTTGTATTTTTCAAACGATTCTTCAAATTGAGCTTAATAAAAATTAAATTTAATTATTTAAGACATTAACTTATAGCTACTTTCTTTTTTCTTCACAAACTTATCTAAACTTTCAACCTCCTTATGATATGATATTTAATAAAATATTTATTTGTATAAATTTAGTCAAAGATTGTGAGTTAGCCATTCAAAGTCATTATGATGTTATTTGACATTATACTCAAATTTAAATGTATTAGGTTACAAGTCATTAAATTATAAAAATCTCGTAGAAGAGTTTCGCAGAAAGAATCAAAAAGCAATTAACCTAAAAACGAAATGTGGAGACTCTAGTGTAAGTGTTAGTTACGTAACTAAAAGAAAAGAAAATAAAAGTGAAAACAGCAACTGGGCCTCGGCGTATCATGTGATGTGAACAAATGATGTGCTGGATTTGGGCCTCGTCACTGACACTCATACCAGTGGTGGAGGATAAATATAAGCCCCTTTCTTCATAGTTAAACCCTACGCCCAATCGCAGACACTCACGGCACCGCAAAGACGATGAAAGGAAATTCGGTGATCCGGCCATTTCTTCTTCGCCGGTCACAGCCTCAGCTTCGATGTGTTTCTTCTTCTTCCCGTAGCTACGAGTCTGCATCCTCTGATCACAACAAAATTTCTTCGCCAAATGCGATAGTTTTTCCTGCTAATTACTCAGCTTCCACCCAAACTCTTCACTTTTCCAGTCCGTCTCTGCAATTCAAAAGATCTCTCAGCTCGACTTCAGGTGGTTTTCCTGGTTTTTTTTTTTTTCTTTGATTTTACTAGTTGGAATTGGTTTTTCCTTTTTGTTGTTGTTGTTGTTATTGTGAGTAAATGGCATTCATTTCCAATTGGTGTTTCTTGCCGTTGTTGTTAGTAAATGGTATGCATTTGCAGGTCCAGCCAATATCGTTCTCATCAATTCAGATTCAGAGTTTGAGAAAGTTATCAAAGATGTTCAAGGTGATTTTTTTTTTTAATATACTCATGTCTGCACGTAGTGGATGTACTTTATTTGTATAGAGCCTTGTTAGAAAAACTACTTCTTACTGTATTTTGTGAAATGGATTGAAACAGGCAAATCTTTGGATAGGATTTTTTATTTCACGGCTGTGTGGTGTGGACCATGTAAGTCCCTAATGTTATTATTGCAGAGGCCTTGCTGCAGGTTTTTGATGTGTGATTCTGCTGTAAACTTTTCAAATTAAATTGAAGTCTCTCTACTATCCTTTTACTCGGATATTCAAAATTTTCAGGTAGGGTTATATCCCCTGTCATTACGGAACTGAGTGAGAAATTTCCCCATGTCGTGGTTCATAAGATTGATATTGACCAGGTCTGGGTGTTATTTATGGCACAACCATTTGTTCTTGGATGAAGCTTTCTTGTCAAAGAAGTTTAAATATTGAATTATCATCATTTAAGTAGTTAAAGTAATTTGAACTAGTGTTTCTAATCTATCTGGCACTAAGCAGGAAGACATTGGAAACACATTGAGAAACTTGCAGATTTCTTCCGTGGTAAGTTTCATTCTTCTCCTCCGCTATGTTTTTACACTTGTGATTAAGTAGCTTTTGGAATCAACGAACTAGCACAACCACTTGTTTGATATACATGCTACTATATGTAGGCATGATCTGTTAGTTTAACTTTTAATCAGCAGTTGTATTGTATGGTGAATTGACCCAGTTGCAGATTTGATGCCTGAAAATGTTTTGCTAATAAAGTTTTGAATGCATTGTTATATACTCTTCCCTTACCTCGGAACTGCAATGCTTTATCGGATATGACAGTATCATAGTTGCAGAATTTGATGTGGATGATGCATTTGCGGGACAGAGATATACAGAAGAAAAACAAGACTGATTGATGTGACAGTCCACTTATTTATTTTAGAATAAAGACAGTGTTCCTAGTTAGGGATAGGATAGGAATCTGATTTTTTGTTTTGTTCTGTTAGTACAATTTAGTTCCTAGTTGCTAGAATTATGGGACTCCTAAAGGATAAGGATAAGTTCTGTAAATTAGAACTTCTTTTTCTAATCAGCAAGCATCTCTTGTACTATGATAAGATCGATCCTTTCCTATCAAAAGGATATCAATATTGAATAAAGAAATCAAGCAGAATTTTTACCACCAAGAATTAGGAAGAGTGGGGTGGTCTCTTAAGAGTAAAAACCCCATTTTAACTTTACCAAAATAGCTTCTTCAAGGAGAGGTAAGAACGTGAACAGGGAAAATCAAGGGGATTTTCCAGACAGACCTGTGACCAGATCCTACATGTGGGACTATAACAGACTTCAACAATGTAGAAAAAGGAACGGTTACCTTGTAATTTCAATGTTTTAGAGTTCAGTCCTACTTTGTTAGAATTGCTGTTGGAGAATTTTTTGTTAAAATTGTTTCGAACATTGAACATGTCAATCTCATGTATGCTCCTCCGGTTTTCTCTGTTTCTCCTATAAATGGTATTGCATTTTAAAAGTGGCTGTCTTCTATATCTTTGCAAACTGAACAATAGGCTGTACCATGAACGGATACATTTAAGGAAAGGAGAACAAGGACTCCTATTTCTGGATGAGACTACCGTGATTAAAAGAAATTTCTAGGCGTTAGTTGCTAGTAATGTGGGTTTTGGGTCTTGATTGTAGTTTTGAGAGAATAAGTAGGAGCCTGTTTAGATTTAGGTAGTATAATAGTGGTTTTCCCCCCCCCAGACTATTTTAACTTGTAATGAATTCACAAAACCACAACTCATACGCCCTTTTTCATGTTCACTCCAATTCTGATGAAAGTTGTTGAGAAGACATACTGACTTGTGCCTTTCCTGCAGCCAACACTTCATTTCTACCAAAATGGGAAGAAAGCAGCAGAGATTGTTGGTGCTGATGTTGCACGATTGAAGAATGTTATGGAAACACTGTATAGGTATGGTTAACTAGGCATCTTTACTTGATATGAAAATTTTTCAAAAGAAACAAACTTATTGATTTACTTTTGGTTCTAAGCTAGTAATGCGTTATTTATATTTTTTACTAATTATTGGTTCATAAAATTCGTTGAAGAACAGGATATTTTCATGCCCAAGAATTTGTATATCTGGTCTTGGTTATCATAAATCTTTTAGTCTGATTCCACAAGTCATTGGAGTGCCGATTGCTTGAAGCAAGTGTGGTTTAGTTGTAGCCTTTATTCTTCTCATCAATAGTTCAAAAATTTGGAAATAGTGACATTTATGTAATCAGAAGCTTCTAATTGGTGGAAATCAAGTTTCACAATTGGTTTGGGCAGGTAGGAGGAGTTGGGCTGTGGGTAAGGGTGGTAGATTGATGACAAAAATGATTTCCATCGGGTACTTAACTGTCCTTGCATTCATCCTTATCCGTATTCAATAAATTTGACTTTTCCTTTATCTTGTTTTTTTTTAGCAGGGAGGACTAACTGAAGATGTTCTGCTAAAGGATTTGTGCATTAGATGCGTTGTAATTAGTGGTTTATTTTGTTTTTCTGCTGAGTTAAAATCTTGTGAAGCTATAAATAGATACAATAAATGAATTGAAGATTGGTTGTATTGCTTTTCTGGAGATGACTTTTTTCTCGTGGATCCTACAAACTACAAAGAATGTCTACCGTCAATCCCTGAAGCCATGCGGGATAGGTTCCACTCTTACGCCCATCTTCAACTCATCACCTCAATTTCTGGCTCTTGATGATATGTCGTTGTATCTGTTTTCACGTCTCATCTTCTCAAGTTATAATCTTCTCCACTTCCCTGTTTCTCTGCTGCGTAATTATAGAATTTGCAATTCACAAGGTGAGACATTTTTTAAGAGTAGATGATTGATGAAGAAAAAGCTAGGACTCTTTTGCAAGGTAGTTTGATGCCAAGTCCTTATCTTCATTTTAGTTCACTGGCTTGTAATAGAGAGAGAAAACAGAGAGTGTTTTATTTGTACAACACGTTTATGTCGTGCCGGTAGGAGTAAAACCAAAATTTGACTCGATCGTAGTTTTATGCTTTTGTGGAACATGTGCAGAGTCCTTATAGGAGGATAATATCCAAACTAACATTAACTTCATGACATAAAATGTAGTTTTAAAATAAATTAGTTTCCCCAACTACTTGGCTTCTGCTATGTATTAGTTGTCTTATTGTCAAGCAATGTAAATATGGTTTTGAATTTAGCCTTGCAGGTGTCTATCCACCTCACTTGAGAAGGATCTTTCCATGATAATAATAAATAGTGAAAAGTAAAGCAAATATGCTTTCATCATTGGACTGCAAGATTTGTTATTAAAATGGGGTCATGAAGACGACCAATCAACCACACAGCAACCTCCGTTTTGACACATCATCATTGCTTATTAATCTGGAGATCGTTTACGATTATGACTTTCGAACCTAAACTAGTACGGTTCCAACTTCCAAAAGGTTAGGTGTGCATTATAGCTATACATATGGGTGGGTTGGGTTTTGAACTGTAGTTATCCTTTTTCATTTGTTCAGAAAGCAATCGAAACAACTTATAAGATATCAAATGAAGAGCAATGTGTAGCCGACGTTGTCTTTATTTTCATAGTCCGTTGTCACGTAATGCACATTTGACTTTCAGTAAGCAAAGAGCTGAGTATTCCCCAAATGTGTTTTCATCGTCCGTTGTCACGCAATGCACATTTGACTTGTAGGAAGCAAAAAGCTGAGTATTCCCCAAATAATCAAATACGTAGATTGGTCATTTAGTTCGATGGTCTATAAATGCGGCTAATATTTGCAGGGTTGGAGGCATGCATCCTGGCCCCTCTTTCTATTTTTAACTAAAGATTTCAATCTAATCTTTTATTTTTTAAGCCAAGAAAAGAACAAATGAATCCATTTGTGCTGGGCTTTTCTTAATTAATTTTTAAAAGACAAAACTCAAAAGGCGTAAATTGCCTCTCGAAAGGTCTGTACTAACTCTTTTCATTTCGTTAGTATCCATTTATACTTTTATATTTATAAAATGCACTAAAAAAATCTAATTGTTAGATTTTCATTAACATGATCTTTGAGGGCTTTCAGTTGATGTTTGACGTGACGTTCATAAAATTAAAATTTTACGTTGAAGTATTTTGTTAATTTTGAATTATCAAAATTATTAAAATATTATATTATAATGTAATTCTGAATTCAATTGAAATCATCAACAAACACTTCTTCTTACAATTTTTATATGAACCAAGATTCAAACTTCTTACAATTTTCAAAACTCTGCCCCTTTATCAGCTCCTTTTAGCTAATGACAATATATGCATTTTGTTCTTATACCCTACACTTTAAAACAATTAATGCCAACAAGTTCTTCATTTTCTTGTTAAAAATTCAACACCTTAATTAAATCTTTTGGCCAAAAAAAAAAAAGAAACCTTAATTTGGGTGACAAAAATTTATGTGTCGATAAATTTTTAGGTGACAAAAACTTTATAATACGATAATTTTGCTCCATTAGTGATGAAGATACACCTATATTGTTATTGGATGGAGCTAGCTCATCAATTGAATATGAATTAAGTCGAGTGGTTCAAGCGGCACTGGTTATAAGAAATAAAACTACTATTACGATAGCTTAATAATGAGGCAATGTTGACAATATTGTAGTTCTAAATAGAGGGCAAATTGTTGAGGAAAGAACTCATGATTCATTGATGTCCAAGAATGGTTTGTTTATCAAATTGATGCCATGTCACTTTTGGAAGGGTTTGCGTCATCATCAACTTATTTAATTTGGATCTCCGATACATAAAAATTGTATTAGGCTAATCTATATAGCCTTATTATGTTTTTTGACTTGCTAACATGATGATTTCTACTAGTATTTCTTGGGGTTGGAAGGCGGAGTGCGGTTACTAGAACTTGCAATAATAAAATACATGGCTAGGCGGTTCAAGCAATATAGTGACAACTATGGTCAGATAAATGGCTTATAGATTACAGAATTGTTGAAGCTAGTTGTATACTGAGGACGAGTTTTGGTATTAATAAATGTTGTTCATTCTAAAAGAAACCCTGGAGTGCTAGATTGTTCTAACACGGTAATTATCAGTAATTAGTAGAGGGCGGTAATTATAATGCTAAGGAGGTGACTACTCTGTCCGTATATTTTCTTTCATCACCTTATGTTGTGAATTAGAATAACCTTAATTACAACTTGAATGATTGATGTATTTATACTATAAATTCGGAAAATTTATGCTTATGCAAATTAGAAGAGGAAAAGGAAGTCAGGGTATTTCTGCATCTGCTTAATCTGTGCTCAAGGAAACTACCTCATTTGAGTTTTTCTCAATTTCACTCTTAAGAATGTTTTCAGAGATGAATAAATTGGTTGTAAACAGCTTTTAGTGGATAGCATTTTTTTAAGATAAAAGATAAAATTTTATAAATAAGATATATTCATTGCTACTTTTCGTAAAAGAAAATGGTTAATTCTTAAAAAATCTCAAACTTTACTTAATTTTTCAATACTAATCTGAATTTTAAAAAATGGCGTTAAAACAATTTAACTTTTAATTTTTAATAAAAATAACTTGATGTTAAGTTTTTAGATAATGTGGATGAGTCAAGTTAGATTAGCATTTTTGCCACAAGGATGTCACATATTTTATTATGTGGCATATGACTTTGATTATTCAATAAATTAAAAACTCTAATAATTATACACACGTTTATATCTTTTACTTCATAATTTATGATATTTGATATTTTTAATTTATTAAATAATAAAATTCATATGTGACACAAATCCAATATGTGGCTGCAATATAATAAAAATATTAATCTAATGTGGCTTATAATGTCAACCGTATCAACACAAAACTTAACGTTAGATTATATTTATCAAAAACTGAAACTTGGAACATTTTAATGTCACTTTTTAAAATTTGAATTGGTGGTATCAAATAAGTGAAGTTTTAAATTCTTTTATAAGTAATCCAAAGAAAAACTTGGTAGATAAGACTACATCATCTTCAAAGTTAATACACCCAAAACCAAGCCGGTTTTACATTTTGAGTTGGTGATGACAATTTTGTGGCGACTGACATCAATAACTTAGGGCTTGTTTAGTTGAAAGGTTAGTAATGGAACGGAATGAAACGTAACAAACTTCCATCGTTTAGTAGAGAGTTTCATAATGGAATGGAAGGAAATGAGATGGAAGCTGAGGGCTTCATGTTACGTTCCATTCCATCCTAAATAGTGAAAATAAGAAACCTTCGATTCGGGGGTTTAGGATGGAACGTAAACTAATAAATACACATTAAAATACTTTTAATAATTTTTCTTAATACTAATTATTTCTTCTATCACTTCTTAATACTACCTAATTTATGAATGAGACTTCAGTTTCAAGCTTCTGCAATCAAAAATTCATGAAAAACATTCACGATAAAATGAAAAACAAAGCAAGGGGTACTCTTAAACTTGGAATTTCACATCCTACAACATTAAACACACAACAAATCAAGAATTCGTGTCAAAATTCCCGTTAAATTAGAAAACAAGAAAAGGGTCCTCTAAAGCTTAGAATTTCACCTCCTAAAATATGTCCAGCACAGGACATCAATATTTCGTCAAACAAATTCACGTTAAAATGGAAAATAACACAAAGAGTTCTCTAAATCTTGAAATTTCAACTCATAATGCTTGGAATTTGGTCTTGAACAGTGAATATTGGTATAGGAACACAGAATTCTAAATTTAATATCAAGGGTATAATAGTCATTTATTATATATTACATTCTATTCCATCCATCTTTCAAACAATATTTTACTACATTATATTATGAATCCTTCCATCTTCTCAAACAACTTTTCACTGTATTGTATTCTATTTCATTATAAATCGTTCTTTTTCGTTTCATTCTATTCCATTAATTAACATCCAATCAAACAAGCCTTTAGTTTTTGATATAACTTTTTTTTTCAAAGTCAAACAAAATGTGAAAAGTGTTGGTGTCAGAGAGTAAGAACAAAATGCAGAAAATCAGTTAAAAAGAGGTGTTAAATTTTAAAGAAAATATACAAAGTTATTAAGGTTGACATGAAAAATGAGAAATTATGTGTCGGTAAGTAGAAGTGTTTGTTGGTAATTTTAGTTATACATAGAAATATAATATAATATTTTAGTAACTAAAAAGTTAAACAAAATATTTTAAAACAAAATTAGACAGCTATAATTTAAGTTAATAATATAATAGAATTAACTTTTAAGATGTAAATGATATTATTTTATGACGGTTAAAGAGTATAAATTAATGCAAAAGATGCCGAACTGATTCCTTTTTATAAAATGTTAAGAGAGGATTGCATCTTTTTACCTTTTTAATATATCAAAATGATTCCCAGTGGATGTAAGCAGTGAGTGTACTTCGATAGAATATGGGCGTGGGGATGGGGTCAGGGACTCGCTGACCATGACAGATTAAATAAACATAGGAATAGGAAACATTAGTATCTCTATTATTAGCTAATTATAATGCCCCTGCCCCGACCTCTAAATTATGACATCACATTCACATCTCAAGATTAAGTGGCAAGCTGCGTAATTATTGCCCAGAACACAAGGTTAAATCCGTCAGGCAAAGCTGGCTATTCTCTTCTTCCCAGTCATTGATTCTTGTCTTCCTCGCTACTGTAACTCCCCGCACATTCTCTCACCTTTCTTTCTCTCCCCCTCTATATATTTTCAATCACAAACACACTCTTCGGTTACGGAGATCTAGTCAGAGAAAGTTCGGTTGTCTTTGGATTAAGAGAGAAAAGAAATATGAGGGAACCCACTGATAATAACGCATTCTCACAACCTCCTCAAGCTTTGATCGAGAGGCTCAAGGATTATGGCCAAGAAGACGTTTTTGCTCTCTGGGACGAGCTCTCCTCCGACGAGCGCGATCACCTTGTCAAAGAAATTGAGGTCAATTCCTTCCACTTCTGTCGGTCCTCAATCTGTCTATCGCTTTTTCCTCTATTCAAATTCTTATGAACGGATTTGCGTTTGCATCTTAGTTTGTGCTCTGGTTGGAAGTTAACTCTATCTGTTTTTTTCTTCTTCAAATAATCGTAAATGTTCGTGATTGATTTTGCGTTTGCCTCTAATTTCGGCGCCAAATCCGATCTTTGAACTGGACGAGATGTGGATTTGAGTGTAAATTCAATTCGATTTATTGCTGAAGCTATTTTGATTATTTCTAATGCAGAGCTTAGATCTTTCGAGGATCGATCGGATAATTCGATGTTCACTTCGATCTCAAGGTTTTCATTCGTTTTCTGACGGTCACGTATGCACCAGTATGTAATGAAAATTGCCAATTTTGTGTAATTTATGTAAAATTATTGCAGCACTACCAGTGGCAGCAATTGAGCCTGTGCCGGAGGTTAGTGTGTCAACGGTGGAGCAGCGAACAATGGAAGAAAGAGAGAGGTGGTGGAAAATGGGACTGAAAGCAATTTCAGATGGCAGATTAGCTGTTTTACTTTTATCTGGTGGTCAGGTACCTTTTTAACTCCATCTAATACATGCCCTAATTATTTCTACTTTCTATTTCCCTTTTATTAAGCAGCTCTTTATGAGTTCACCTTTTTGTTGAATATTATTGCTCCAATAATGTTGTTTTAGTGTATGGTTTCTTGTTAAATCTCTTTTTCGCTCTCCATATTGGTCTTACTTTTGTTGCGATATTGCTTTTTGGAATATGTGCTTTAAGACAATTGGTTGACAGATCTCTCTCGCTTAAATAACTTTGAAGTAAGAGCTATGTCTAGTTCAAGCAAGAATCAATCTTCTTTTTTTATTTTTTGTTAATTTAGATTCTTATATCCCGTTCTCTCCCTGGTTCGTGTTTTGTGCTTTCTTTTTTTCTTTTCCTAACTTTTGACAACTGGCCGGTGGATGTCTTCATCTTATCATGGATCAGTTTAAATTGAAGGAGCATCATATTCGTTTTAAATGCAATAATTAGGTGCCAGAAAAAAATCTTCACAGGATTGTGGATACTTTTCATTTTACTTGTCAATTAAATGTGCTCATACAGATTTGCATAGAGAATGCACATATGTTTGAAGTTTATCAGACTAATGCTGGAAATAGTATAACTGAGGACATAGTTTCCAAAGAAACTCAGTTAAGATCATTTGACGTATATGAAAGTACTGAACATGAAAATCATCTCAAAGTATTTTTGTAAACATGAAGAGAACTTACTATGCGGATCTGGATAATATTCCCGTAATTCCTAAACACCAAAATCCTTAAAAGCAAGTGTAACACATACAAAATTGTAGACTATAGAATTTTGCATACTTTTGTCTGAAGTATGTCAAAATTAGTTGTCACAATTCTCAAACATATTGACCAGTCATTCACATTATCTGTTATATCACGTAAGGTTCTGCCCAGTATACTTGTCAATTGCGATTTTCAACTTATAATATTGTGTCCCTGACCACCAATTTTGTGTCTCTCTGATTGAAATGATTAGGGGACACGTCTTGGAAGTTCAGATCCAAAAGGATGTTTCAGTGAGTAATTTCTTCCCTTGATTGTGAAATCTATTTATTGGGAATCTATTTCTTTTATTCCCTTTTTATTTTTTCTCTTGCTAAGTTGGAATATCTAGCTTGAATATATACCAACAGATTCTGGATTAAGCGTAGATGTGTTCTCTTAGGCAATTTTGCAAGGCATTAAAATTCAAATGCATTTGAGTTTCCAGGGCATGCATGTTTATGTGTAGCTCATAAATATTTGATATACATCCCGGATACACTTTCTAGTGGTTTGATTATAGAATCATGTTTTAAATACAGAAGGTTGGTGATTCTGTACTGATACACTTCATGCACTTCTATGCAGATATTGGACTTCCTTCTGGCAAGTCCCTTTTTCAACTTCAAGCAGAGAGAATTTTGTGCATGCAGAGATTAGCTGCTCAAACTGCCAGCGAAGGTAAAGTTTACTAGGTTTTGAATGTTTGTGTGGGATTCAATGCCTGATAATTGTGTAATGGGCAGGTTCTGGTGGTTCAGCACAAATACATTGGTATATAATGACAAGCCCATTTACTGATGAAGCCACCCGTAAATTCTTTGAAAGTCACAAGTATTTTGGTCTTGATGCTGAGCAAGTAAGAGAACTTCTTCTCACTCCTTTTTAATCTATTGGTGTATTTTCTTCACAGTTTTGGTTCACAACAGAAGAAAAGAAACAGAAGTCATCAATTACTTGATCGTTATTATTTTCATTGAGAGACCTTTCTCTCGTTCAGGTCACTTTCTTCCAGCAGGGCACACTACCTTGTGTTTCAAAAGATGGTAGATTCATTATGGAGACTCCATTCAGAGTATGCTGGGCTAACTTAAATCTCCCTACCATTATTTTGTGACAATGGTTCTTGTTAATCTTAATCTTATATAATGCTTCTTGGACAGCAGTTGTTATTCTGTCTTTTTCCAGCTATTTTTTTTCAAGAATAGTTCTCATGTTAAAGGTGTTAAGAGTTACCTTTGTGAACTTGGTTGTCTGTATCAGGTAGCTAAGGCCCCTGATGGTAATGGAGGAGTGTATTCAGGTCTTCTAGAAATCTGCACAGTGTGCCAATTTCTCCTCATTACTAAAATTCCTCCTATCCTCTCATTTCTTGGCTGTTAATTGCTTTCATTTGTTTCCTAACTGTTTGTTCAGCTCTAAAGTATTCAAGATTATTAGAAGACATGGGCACAAAAGGCATTAAATATGTGGACTGTTACGGAGTTGACAATGCACTGGTGAGTTTTCCCTCCTTTTGGTCCTATGTCAAGGAGTCTAGAGTCTCCAGAATTTTTCCTAATTCACGATTTAGTAATCAGGGTGTTGAAAGCAGGTTCGGGTAGCTGACCCAACATTTTTGGGATATTTCATTGATAAAGGTGTAGCTTCTGCTGCAAAAGTTGTTCGTAAGGTAATTTATCTTCATGTATGTTTATCCATTTTTTTTAATGGATATATATAACTGTTAAAAAGTTCTTGTGGAAACAAGGGGGGTTACAGAAAGAAAGGGTTGAGTTAGAAAAGGAATATCTTGGGCTTAATTAATCCCCTATCAAGGTGATAGATTCTTTTTTTTTTTTTGAGATAATGTTATTTTGGAAAATATCATTAGAAGAATTAGCGTATCGTGGATTTCCAGTCTTTTAACCAAAAGAGGCCAATGTTTTGAAAATTTTAGACGGCATCCACTGCCATGTTTTATTTAAATAGGAAGTGTGGCCAAAGGGATGAATTTTTGATCAGACATAAAATCTGAGACTATTCTGAGCTTCCGTTTCATAATTGTAAGGAGCACAACTTGTATACCCTTAATGAACAGAAGTTCTGAATTTTCATTGCAATAGGCAAGTTAACATCCATGAACTACACTTAAACCAGATTTACTAAGAGCAGTCCCAATGCAATAAAAGGGTTTTATGGTTCATCATTCAGTTCTATAGACTTTTTACTTTTATGGTATTTCTGGGTTCAGTATAAGAATTATGAAATTGAAATTCATCTCAATTCCTATTAAAAAATGATGCAGGCTTACCCCCAAGAAAAAGTTGGTGTCTTTGTAAGGCGAGGTAAAGGTGGACCTCTCACCGTTATTGAATACAGTGAGTTGGATCAGTCATTGGCATCTGCAATCAATCAAGAAACAGGACGTCTTCGTTTCTGTTGGAGTAATGTATAGTCTATTTCACCTTGTTTAATATGATGATATTGTGTATCTTCATGCTCCTAAGGCTTAAGTTGATTGCAAATGCTTGCATAAAATTCTTGTGAACTTCGTGAAACCCTTTATCAAGGTAGACAGTTTTTTTCCGAGTAACTTAGGTTGATGTTGGCAGAGAGGCTACTATTACGAAAATTTTCAATTCTTAGGTATTAAGCAATGCACTGCCTTATGGATCCTGCAGAAATTTTATTTGTTTTACCCACAACATTTTATGTTCCTGTTAATTTTATGGGTAGAATAGGTAACTTACAGTGTTATGCTATGCTTTCTACGATAATTTGCTTCATGAACTAGTATCCATTAACAATACTCTGGCATTCAAAATCATAATCTTGAGCTCTTGCTAACTTTGGATTTCAGGTGTGTTTACACATGTTTACTTTGGATTTTCTTAATCAAGTGGCAAATGGCCTTGAGAAAGACAGCGTGTTAGTGATTCTCTTTCTTGTGCATTCTTTTGAGATCACATGGTATTCTATCATCAGAAACGTGATAACCAACTTAATGTTGTTTTTAATGTAACTTGTTACTGTTCTGTAATCCTCTTTTTGTTATTGCTACACTACTGATTAGTTGATCTATCTGAACCACAGAATTCTGGATCAGGTCCACTGAAGAAATTCTTGTCTTTCTTAATGCTTCTTTTCATTTTCCAACCGTGAGAGCTGGGAGGGTTGGATGGTGGTCCTGTATTTGCGGAGAATTAAAGTGAATTGATCTAGCTTGGTCCCCTGTATTGACTCCAGTTCTAGCACATCTTGAATCCTTATGAAAACCTACATAAACTGTTGAGTTGAGGGATATAAATCACTCAGTAAAGATAGAAAAGGGCTAACCTAAGCTACCTTGCGATTTTAAGTATCTATTAGAAATCACAACTTATTATACCATATCTGATAGTTGAGTTATTAGATTTAATTGCATTTGTAGGGTTCTCTTCAGAAAGATTTTAATATGATCAGTCGATCTACTTGCAGCTACCATCTTGCAGAGAAAAAAATTCCATCAATTCATGGATTTACTATGGGGCTAAAACTAGAGCAATTTATATTTGATGCATTCCCTTATGCTCCTTCAACTGCTCTTTTTGAGGTAAACTTTGTCTCCATATCTCCTAAGTTTCACTTCGAGATAGTTTCCTCTCCTACTTGAGAAATTTGTTTGGCTTATTATGTAGATATCACGGGAAGAAGAGTTTGCACCAGTGAAAAATGCCAATGGGTCAAACTATGACACTCCAGACAGTGCTCGTCTGCTTGTGCTTCGACTTCATACTCGTTGGGTAGTGGCTGCTGGTGGCTTCCTAACACATTCAGTGCCCTTATATGCAACTGGTAATCCTATCTTTATCTTGTTTGTTTACTAGAGTCACTGTACTGAAGATCTTAGTGAAGCCACGTTAAATAACCAAAGATTTGGAGGAAAGTTAAAGGTCAAAGGAGAGAAGGGGTTATTTTAAGTGGAAGAGTTCATTAACTAACAGATGAAAAGCCGAATGTAAATAGTCGAGGGTATCGTAATAAGCAAGCAGACCTGTTTCAATTTTGTTGCTTCCTTGCCTTCATCATCGAGACGTTTTAATTTTGGAACGGTGTTGTGTTAATTACTATTGGAGTTTGGCTTGATACACAGAGGCTATAAACGTTGACATATTGTAATGTAATTCAGGTGTAGAGGTGTCTCCACTTTGTTCTTATGCTGGAGAAAATCTGGAATCTATATGCCGTGGAAGAACATTTCATGCCCCATGTGAAATTACATTCTAGTTGAGCTAATTTACATAGCGGCTGTTTCCATGTTAAAAATTGGGATCCGGTTTATCCCTGTTGTGTGTTACGAATTAGGTTAGTGATAGCTGAGATACTAAACTACGAGTTTTGAGGTCTTGGTTTGTCTTGGGGAAAGTATACCATGAATGGCGCAGTTATGTAATTGACGTATATTATCCAGATACGCGCCATAAATGATCAATTGTGAATCTCAATCTCATCTCATTTACTATGCTTTTGATTCTTCTATTTCTTTTTCCTTTATATTTTTTTGGTCACATAAGTTGGCTAAAGAAGCAAGAGAGGACACTCCATCTTGCTTAATACAAAGGGGATGGATTAGTTATTGGTTAGATTTATATTTTATGTAATAAATTCCCAAAGTCACGTCTTCTCAAAAAGGCCCTGCGAAAAACCATCATAATCGGTAAGAAGGTCCTATGTAGAATCATCAGAACAAGCAATCGCCTGCTCCTGGCTCGATCTTGAAACAACCTGATGCAATCATCTCACAAACCGCAAATGCTCAAAACACGTCTGTATCCGTTGAGCTGGTTCTGAGAAAACTTGGAGCCAAGTTGTTAGGAATAACACAAAATTTCGGTAAGCTTAAATTCCTTCCCTTTGCCCCAAACTCCATAATTCTTGATTCTCTACTTGTTACTCCCTCCATTGAGATTCTCCGCAGGTAGCTGCAAAATGAGCTAGGATACTAGTAGGCTTCTTTGTAGACTATTTTTTCAGGTGGTGTATAGATATACAACACCAAATTGGTCAAAACTTAATACCAAAAATGCCCTTATAAACAAAGAAGAATTTCTCCTGTTTAAGTTTGCAGGACCTTAAAATTTATAGAAAGATATGAAGATTAAACACATCCCTGTATGGATTAAGTTCCATAATTTTCCATTGGAATATTGGACTACTATTGGCTATAGTTATACAGCAAGCTCAACTGGAAGACTTTTGTGCCTTGATGAACACATAGGTGTAATAAAGACGGTGGGATTCACTATAATTTGCATAGAGGTTTACGTGAACTTAGAACTCCCGGAAACGCTAAAAGTCATGAGATTAAGTGTCCACTGTGAACTAGTGGAAATCTTTAGCTCAAAGAAGCCACAAAGAATTGAAGAAAACTGGTAAAAGATTTTAAATTGGCTCATTATCGGAATTATCCAGTAGTTCTTTAATTGAACCCACTCTGATGATAAGTGAAGAAGCGTTACCAAAATTCAAAAATTATGATTCTCTGCTGAAATCTACCAACTGCACTTCTCTTAATAAGGTGGTAGAAGTTGCTCCAAAAGTGCGTGATATTGTTATTGCTAGCAGAGTCAAACCTAAGGAGGCTAAAGAACGAGGGGATACTTTTGCACTAACCTCGAATTCTAAGGCAATTAGTGAAAACTCTCCATTATATCTACCCTATGTAGCACGGACACGGCAAAATGGAGCCGTGTCTGCGCGTCGGACACGTGTCCGTGTCAGACACCACCTGACACGCGGTGGACACATGTCCTTACGTGTCGGAATTAAAAAATAATTTTTGTCGGCTCAGACTCGGCTTAAATACGTCTGGACACAACTCAAACATGACTGGGTTAAAAATCTCGACCGTTTACCATCCGAGCAAATTATTTTTAATCCTAACATTTGACTATTTATTTCTTTGTCTACTTTTGAATAGGAAGTTGTCGACAAATTATTTAATGGAATATATGTTTTATGTTTTTTTAGAGGGAGCTTATAAAGTACCAAATATGTATGAACTATCAAGATGTTGGAAATCTTGAAACACATCAATCATTATATATAATATTATGAATTCTAATTTTTTTT
>JAOQML010000197.1:20530701-20549729 GCA_027568935.1 Erythroxylum urbanii | reverse complement strand
CATTTATTGTCTTTAAATGATAAAAGAGGAAAACAATAAAACACAAAAACAAAGATCAGGTAAGATGATGATAATCATAAAAATGGTTAAGTAAGCAATATTCACGATTCTTACCTATTTCTCGTCATCTTTCTTATCTTCTTCCTCTTCATTCTCTTTCACAATTTTGCTCTCCATATAACAAAGAAGAGAACTAGTACTCTTGTCTTTGTTCTATTCATTTCTAGATCAAAGAGTTTGATTCAGCTGGTTTCTCCGATCTCTGTATGAATACTGTTAAAGACGGTTTGTTTTGGCCATTTTGGTTTGCGACAACTTGACGAGTAGAAGATCGAAAAATGAAGGAGACTACACACAAGGCATATAGAACTTGGAATTCGAGAAAGTCCTGGAACAAATTTTTTGTTTTCCATACGGTGTGTATATGATGCACACATTGGGATTTTCTTACAGTGGTATTAGAGGCACTTGTGCCCCGTATAAAGGAGAAATCATAACATGTGTGATGTTGTTGATTTGTTGTGACAGTGATGCAGACAGTGATGCATTCTGGTTGTTTTCAATTTGAAATCAATATAAAGACATTGTTTTTAGAATTTTCTTGGAAGATTTGCTCATGAGATGTTGCTAAATATGTCTTTGGAAGGAAAACATTTATCAATATGATTTGATATGTTTTTTCTAATTAATTCCCTACTGTTCTGGTTGCTATCTTTATGCGCATTACATGAATAGGCATGGTTGCTGATTGAGAATAAATTCTATAAAATTGTTTTATTTGTTGTCTTTCACCACCTTCTTTCTAAGATGATTATAAATGTCTATGATGATGGAAAAATGTTTTCAAGGTGATTGAATATTTATTTGAGAATTTCTTGTATGCTATTGGGAATGTCTCTATTGAGGAACATAGATTCTAGATTGAGCTTGTTGTTGAGGTTGGTTAAGTTTTTTCTTAGAAATAAATTCTAAAACAATTCATGGAACATGTTGGAAACATTTTATAGCATTTTCAATTTTCTCAAAATTTATTGAAATTGTTTCAATGATTTTTTCAACAAAAAGACCGAGTTGGACATTTTTGAGAAAACTGTTGGACCTGGTTTGTTTGAAGTGGTGATTGTGTGTTTTTTAGTTTCAGTGCCTCGGATCATTTTTTATGTTATCATAAATATGTTACTTTGATGTTATATGCATGTCAAATTGATTTGCTTGAAATTGGCGTTTAAAAAATTATCGAATGCCAAATATTCAATTGTCTTGATTATTTTGGCTGTCAAATGTTATGTGACAAGTGCCAAAGTAGTCTTGATGAAGTGGAGATTACCTAGAGATACTTAGGGTGGTAGTTTAATGTTCTCAAATTATTTCAAAATCTAGGAGATTAATATTGTATTAATCTATTTTGAGTATTTCATGTCTAGTATGACTAGATATGGTAAGTATGATACAATTAAAGTGTTTAATTGGTATGTCAGAGTAGAGGGTATTAAACTTAGTATATTGGCATTTCAAAATGGAATTGAAACATACGGATTGAGAAATTAGCCGAAACTAACATTAAAAAGCAATTTGGTTCAAGAGTTGAATCAAACGTCAAATCTTTAGATGCATAACACGACACAACCTATATAAGAAAACCTTGTGAGATGGTTGCATTAAAAATGCATGCTAGTATTAGTTAAGTGGAATGATGGATGGTTATGGATATAGATTCAATGTGATCGATGAAACGTCCTAAATCATACCATATAGTTAATGTGAATATAATCTGATGACTGAAATGAGACCAGAATATGAAATCCCTCAAACATAATATAAAAACTAACGTCTTCCATTAATAGAGGGAGAACCAAAATTCTTTTAGAGTTAGGGTTGTTAGGTAAACCCAAGCCTGCTCTATACGGATATATAAGATTTTCAGATTAATGGATTAGTTTTTACTAGAAGCGTTAATTTGTTGAGTAAACTTAAGATTAACATCGACAGAGGCATAATTGGGTAACATACATCAAAAGTATGTACATCAAAAGTTGACAACCCAATGTGTATGCATACATCATAAGTTGATAACATTAGATGATAGTTGTAGCTATGATGCAGTTAATATGACCGATACCTATCGATTGACCTAAGGTGGCTTGTTGGGTAAACCTAAGGTCATTCTTAGTAATGTCAGATATTATCCTACTAGGAAACTTTGCTATAATTTTTCTTGGATTCGTAGTGTGGGCTATGGATTCTTTGAAACTAGTGGGAGTTATATGCATGTCTTTATAATCATGCATGTATTTATATTCTAACATTCTTTCTATCTTCACATTTAGGTTGATTGAAAATGTCTTCCAGTATGAATTTGCGCTCACTTATAGATTTTAATAAATTGACTGGACCCAATTTTCTTGATTGGCTGAGAAATCTGAGAATTGTTCTCAGATCTAAGCAGCTAGGCTATGTCCTAGACCTTTCACTTCCTGATCCCCCTAGTGCTAATGCTTCTGATAAGGATTAGAGAGTATATCATAAGCATTTCAAAGATAATGACTTGGCTACTTGCATTATGCTAGCCTCTATGTCACAAGAGCTACAGAAGCAGCATAAGTCTATGGATGCTAATACCATAGTGTTTCATCATAGAGAGCTTTTTGATGAGCAAGCTCAGTTTGAAAGGTTTGAGGCCTTGAGGTTAATCTTCATGACTAAGATGACTCCAGGGATATTTGCAGTGCAATATGTACTGAAGATGAATGTTTATATTAAGAGGTTGGCCACTTTGGATTTTGTTTTGGGCTATAATTTAGGTGTTAACTTAATTTTGGTTTGATTGTCTGATAGTTATTCACAGTTTATGTTGAATTATCGGATAAACACAATCTCCATAACAATCCCTGAATTGATCAATCTGATCAAGACAGTTGAGCAAGCTATCAAGAAGGGTAGCGAGCCAGTGCAAGTGGTGGACTCTTCTTCTTCTAATTCAAGAAAAAAGAACCTAAAGAAGAAAAGGTCCAAAAAACCAAAAGGAACTGTAGCTAAAAAGAAACTCAAAGAGACCACGCCGAAAGGAACTTATTTCTATGATGGCAAGACTAGCCACTGGAAACAAAATTGTAAAGTCTATCTGAAGTCCTTGAAGAAGAAGTAGGCATCATATGCCTTAACTCCTTCAGGTATGTTTGTTATTGAGGTTAATACTATTTCTGATCATAACATATGGGTATTAGATACTGATTGTGGCTCACACATATATAATGATATGCAGCGCCTCAGGGACAGTAGATAGCTCATGAAGGGAGAACTGGACCTGCCTATGGGAAATGGAGCAAGAGTTGCTGCGTTAGCTGTAGGCACTTTTTTTTGTCACTCCTCAGTGGGCTTGTAATTAAAATGGATGATTTTTATTTTGTACCTATTTTAACAAAGAACATATTGTCTGTTTCTTGTTAAAATAAAGTTGGTTTCTATTTAAATTTCAATAGTAATGGTTGTTCTATTAGTTTTTATGGAATGCTTTCAGTACTAGTATATTATGCAATGAAATTTACATATTAGATATGTCGCATCTAATTATGAACGTCAATGACATAAAAAGACATAAACGAGATAATTTAAGATTAACTTACTTTTGACATTGTCTTCGTAGACATATAAATGAGAGGTGCATAGCTACGCTGCTCCACAAGAGTGGTAGTTTAGGGTCATTTGATTATGCATCATATGACATGAGTTAATCTTGTTTATTAGGCAAGATGAGTAAGTTATCCTTTAAGGGAAAGGGTGAACGACCGACTAGAGTATTAGACCTAATACATTCAGATGTATGTGGTCCAATGTCCATCCATACCAGAAGTGGTTTTCTTTACTTCATTACCTTTATGGATGACTATTCTAGATATGGTATCTACATCTGATGAGATGCAAATTTGTTTCATTTAAAAATTCAAACAATTTAGAAATGAAATAGAATACCAACTTGGGAAAGATATCAAGACACTACGATCCAATCAAGGTGGGGAATACTTAGACCAAAAATTTTTAGATTATCTAAAAAAATTTTAGATTATCTTAGAGATAATAGGATTTTATCTCAATGGACTCCACCTTACACACTACAACACAATGGTGTGGCCGAAAGGGGAAACTAAACCTTGTTAGATATGGTACGGTCAATGATGGGCTTTGCAAATTTACCAAAATCCTTTTGGGGGCATGCACTCGAGACAACTGTTTATTTGATAAATAGAGTATCATCAAAGACAATTGATGTTACTCCATATGAGATGTGGATTAATAAAAAACCTTATCTTTATCATTTGAAAGTTTGGGTTGTCTAGCTTATATGAAGCGAATACAATCAGATAAGCTTTATATAAAGTCTAACAAATGTTTGTTATCCTAAAGAAACAATGGGATATCAATTTTACCTTGCTAAGGAACAAAATGAGTTTGTTTCAAAACATGTTGTCTTTTTAGAGAAATAGTTTCTTTTAAAAGAAGACAGTGGGAGCAAAATTGAACTTAAAGTAGTTCAAGATGCTTGAACAGACACAGATCAACTGCCTAAACCTGAGACTATGACTCATATAGATGAAATAACAGTTTAACCTCCTTTAACATAGGAAGTTCATAGGTCATGTAGGATACATTTTGGTCCCGAGAGATATGAATTTCCTATGATTTAACATAATGACATATTGCTTATAGAAGATAGTGAGCCTACTACCTATGAAAAGGTTCTAAAAAGTTCAAAGTTTGAGACATGGCTTAACGTCGTGAAACCATAATTGGATTTCATGTATGAAAACCAAGTATGGAATTTGGTTGAGACACTCAAAGGAATAAAACCTATAGGGAGTAAATAGGGTTTTAAAAAGAAAATTGACATGGATGGTAATGTGATTACCTATAAAGCAAGGCTTGTGGCCAAAAGTTTCCATCAAAGATAAGGAATAGACTACGATGAGACATTTAGCCCAGTAGCAATGCTTAAATCCATTAGGATACTCCTAGCCATTGTTCCTCATTATGATTATGAGATACGAAAAATAGATGTGAAGAGAACTTTCCTAAATGGAAATCTAGCTGAGGATGTGTCCGTGACGTAACAAGAGGGCTTCATCTCCTATGATGGCGAAAAGATATGCAAGCTTCAGAAATCCATCTATGGATTGAAGCAAGCATCCAGGAGTTGGAATATCCACTTTGAAGAGATAATCGAAGAGTTTGGTTTCTCATAAAATCTAGATGAATCCTATGTGTATAAGAAGGTTAGTGGGAGTGCAATCGTATTCCTTATGCTATATGTAGATGACATTTTATTACTAGGAAATGATGTCACTATGCTACAATCTGTTAAAATTTGGTTGTCCAAACAATTTTCCATGAAAGATCTCAGTGAAGAAACTTATATCCTCAGGATAAAGATCTATAGAGATATATTAGAAAGGTTGCTTGGTCTTTACAGTCAACATATATAGACAAGATACTAAATAGGTTTAGCATAGAACACTCCAAGAGAGGGTATCTTTCTATGACTCATAAGATAACACTCTCCAAATCAATGTGTCTTAATATGCAAGATGAGAGGACACACATGAATATGATCCCGTATACATCTGCAATAGGATCTATCATATACGCTATGCTATGTACAAGACCCGATGTATCATATACTTTAAGTGTTATGATCAGATACCAGTCGGATCCTGGTGATGGTCACTAGGTGGCTGTCAAGAACATCCTCAAGTATTTGCGAAGGACTAAGGATGTTTTCTTGATATATAGAGATGGAAATCTAAAAGTTAGCAGGTATACAGATACCAGTTTTCAATATGATAAGGATGATTATAAATCCCAATCAGGTTATATATTCACATTGATCAATGGTGCGGTCAATAGGAAGAGTTCGAAACAAGAGATGAATGTCGATTCAACAACCGAGGCAGAGTAAATTGCAACTTCAGACATAGCAAAGGAAGCATTTTGGATCAAAAAGTTCATTACTAAACTTGGTGTGGTTCCTAGCAGTGATGAGCCCATACAGTTGTATTATGAAAATAATGGGCCTATTATGCAGGTGAAGGAACCAAGGTCTCATAAATAGTCCAAGCACGTACTCTGCAGATATCATCTAATCAGGGAGATCATTGGCCGAGGTGATATACAGATAGAGAGAATTCCTACCAAGTAGAATATTATTGATTTGTTGATAAAGCCATTGTCACAGAATAACTTTGATTCTTATGTACTCGCCTATTATATTAGATATCAAAGCGATTGGCTTTAGGTCAAGTGGGAGATTTATTAAAGTAGTGCCCTAAAGCTAATCGCCTTTAGTGTGTTTCGTACAAAGTTATGTACAGACTTTATTTTCAATAATAAAGAAAAGCATATTTCATTAATTTGGTGTTCATTATTTATGAATTGATATTGATCTATAAGCAAATTAATGAAGTCCATGATATATGACATAGCATGAAGGAAATTATGATGTGATCATACTACTGAGATTCCTATCATGTGCAATTATATTAGTATCTAAATTATCCCTAGTTATAGTATTAATGAGAATGGACATTGTTAATCCAGATAGACTAACATATGTCAAACTCCTTAATTTGATCAAGTAGTGGATCTAAAAAATTGGAGATGTTTAGAGTTGAGATGTGGATGCTTACTAGAGGTAGTAAGTACATTGGATAACCTACCATGAGATCATCATATGGATGTCCTATTCTAATATTAGTGATGATCTCATCATAGCAATGGTGCAAGTATCTTTAGACTTGAATTACTCAGGGATATCTTAGATACTGATTCTGTGCTTTGATACCATTTCGTGTTGCCTTATAGAGGTCACTCATAGGGTGGTAATTGGGTACATCTTAAGGTATTAGAATGTAATTTAGTAGCCAATAGAGGATTCACCACTTCTCTGGTAGCAAAAAGTGATACCCACGGCCTCTTATTAGGGTCATTACTTATAAATCTCTGGTCAGAGTACATGAGTCTTGAAGAATGTCTTCATTGACATATAGAGTAATGAGTCCCAGGACGAGAACTAATATCATTTGGGCTAGATTTGACGTCGACAGTCTACTGAGAGTTGACATATTGCCCATACTCATAACTAAGTGGGGTATAGTATGGTGAAAGGATGAATTGTACAGTAATTGTCTATGAGAGGGTTTATGAGATGGTTCGTGACGAGCACGGGTTCTTTCAAATCACTTACTTTCTGATCAATTGGGGGTTATGATGTGTTGTTAGACGTCACCATGACTTACTTGGATTAAGTGTTAATCCAAGTGGCCAACATAACTGGGAACCTAATAGGTCACACGCATAAGAGTGACTCGGAGGATTATAAAAATGGTTTTGGATAGAGATCTATTATATGGAGAGAAATAGAACCAAATGGATCCCAGTGAGATTGCGATATCGATATTACTAAAACAGGTCTCTAGTGCTTTTTTCCACACCTGGGACTTAGTAGGACCGACCGTAGTGTGACTAGACCAACTCAACATATATATATATACATATATATATATGTGCAACGTGGAAGATGAGAGAGACTTCTTTAAAGTTATGCATTTATTGTCTTTAAATGATAAAAGAAAAAATAATAAAAAACAAAAACAAAAAGCAAGTAAGACGATGATAATCGTGAAAATGGTTAAGTAAGCAACCTTTACGTTTCGCACCTAATTCTCCTTATCTTTCTCATATTCTTCCTTTTCATTCTCTTTCATGGTTTTGCTCTCCATATAACAAAGAAGAGAGCTAGCACTCTTGTCTTTCTTCTAGCCATTTCCATATCAAAGAGTTTGATTTGGTTGGTTTCTCTAATCTCTGCGTGAATACCATTAGAGACTGTTTGTTTTGGTCATTGTAGTTTACGACAACCTAATGAGTAGAAGATCGAAGAATAAAGGAGATTACACATAAGGCATATAGATCCTAAACTTCGAGAAGGTCTCAGAATAAATTTTTTGTTTTTCTTACCTTATGTATATGATGCACACAAAGGCATTTTCCTGTACAAGAGTGTTCTTGTGCTTATTTTTTTTGAAAGCATGTAGGCTTCTATTTTATTCCCTTAAACTTCTTATGGAATTGGTAAAAGGCACAACCATTCACGTTATATTAATCTCTTATATAAATCTTCTTAGAACCCATCTGATAGATACATATTTGATAATATTGATACATCCATAATTGATTTATTTTCTTGATATTTTATACTTTTATTGTATATTTGGTACTAAATTTGCTCCAAGTGCATTTATAGGCTATAATTGCCTTCATGGACCAAACAGAGAAGAATTTGGATGAAAATGCATCATAAAACAAAAATTTAAAGTAAAGAAGGGATACATGATCATGTGTTTGACGGTGTATGTTCTTCAGGCCATCCAAATTTGTGAATTCTAAAGATTTTGGGTTATACACGATCTAGTACACGTCTGTGTATCAGATTATGTATCTACTAGAACCCTAAAAATTATTATAAAAAGACATAAGCAAAGGCAAAATAAAAGACTGAACATTCAAAGGTGATTCTAAAGGTACAGATCATTTAGAAGGGGTAATTTTGATTAAGAGAAGTGGAAAACACAAAGAAATCATCGAAAGATCCATTAGAATATAAGATTGAACCTCTACCTTGCAAGAGCATTGGATAGGAGATAAAAGGGATATTTAAAATTATGAACTCTTTATTTTTTATAAAAGTACTGAAAGAGCAAACTTAACAACATTTTACACCTAAACTATTGGCATTCCAATTTTTAGAAGAAAATCACTTTCCTAATGTTAGTTATTCACTTTTTCATTTTGAAAAAAAATCTTTACTTTACATATCTTACTGTTGAAATTGGTATGCTTAAATTTTTTATTTGGTGTTTGGTTAACTCTTTCTTATTTTTTTATTGTTGATCAAGTATACATTTTTTTACTAAGTAGGATTATTTGATTTATACATTATTGATAGTATTTGACTATGGATTTGAAAATATATTGGACATAACATATAGATAAGATTAATAACATCTTATAAGGTTTGGTAATCAACAAATTGGTGTTAGGTTTATGAAAGAGTATTTGTTTTATATGGATTATGTATGGTGCTAGTTTATATTTGTATCTTATTAATGCAGTGCTTATCTTCTATTCAATGCCTTATACTTAATGTAACATTAATATTTGTATATAAGTAAGAAAAGATGGATGATTAAGATGAAAAATTAACTATATTTTATGGTGGTAAGTTTTTCAAGAAGGAAGATGTGGAATATGCTATAAGAGATATAGAAAGTTTGGGAATTAAAATTCATAGGTTTTATTATTTGGACCTTACGATGATGCTCTTAAAAGATGTTAAAGGACCTAAAACAAATAAATTTATGCATATAATGTCAGGTGGTAGTAAAATTTTTTTTGATAAAGTTAAAAAAAGGTAATCTTTATATGACAGAGATATGTAAGCTTATTACAACACATAAGGCGATAGAAATATGGTTTGATCATAGATCCAACTTAAAATATTTTGAATAAAATATGGATACTAAAATTGGTGGTGAATGTTTTGATGATGTTGATGATACTGAAGTTATTATTAGAATTATAGATGATGTCCCTATTAATATCATTCAGTACACTATTATAGAAGAAAATATATTTATGGATATAAGACATCTCATTTAGTTAGTGGAGTCTTACCATTAATGAATGCTAGGACTTTATAATGCAATTTCTTGGTAGGAAATGTATTTATGCTTATAATAATGCCAAATAATGGGACCAGAGAACTTATCATTCTGAAGAACCTTGCGCCTGATTGCAGATCCAATTTACCTCTCTCTTTGAACATCAAATTAGTGTACTACTTACAAAATTTTTACTTTATAAGTAATTCTGATGTGTTCTATTTTGAGTTGTAGGGTAGTTCCCATGAACCTCTCTTTGGCGTTGTAAGTTTCATTATTTATTAATTTATATCTTTTTCCTTTTCAAAAAATAATGTTAGGTAATATTACTGCTCTTTAGTTTCTCTCATAAACCTTATATGGATATTTTGATGGTTAAGGATGACAGGGGATTATCTGATAAGCAATAACTATCCATTACACTTATTGTACGTAATAAATCCTATTATGGTTGTAGCTTTTCAAGTTCTAATCGATTGAATTTTCATGTCAGGAAAAAATTCATACCTATTAAGTGGCAAAGTCGATGTCATTGATTATACTTTCTGTTACTTTACAAATAAAAATAATAGAAAAAAAACAAATTATATGCATAAAAAATTGATTAGTTGCAAGAGTTTTTGAAAACTCTAAAGAGGGACACCATAAAATGATCAGTTTTATCTCTTCTTGATTACGAGGAGTATAATGTTTAGAGGGTTATATATTTGTACAAATATTTCTTTTCTGTATGTTAACTTTACATTTGGTATTATTTTAATATAAAGCATTTATTAGATACCAAATTCAAAAGTAACCTAGGAAGTAGCAATTTATATAGCTCATATATGATAAAGCTAGTGATGATGAATATTACTGTGACAATGAAGATGATGACAAAGACGAAGAAGACAATAGATAATGAAAAAACATTAAACTTCATTTGTGTTTATATTGGTTTATGTTTTGGCACTAAATTAATGTTGTATTTTAACAAAGAAACTAGTTTGAGAGGATTTTATTAGTGCAAAAGAAGAATATAAAGAAGGACAAGAAATGGAGGCTTTTATTTCCAGCATATAATAATATATTATGTTGCCTATTTATAGGCTTACAATAGATGAAAAGATCAGCAATAGAAGATATATAATTACCCACTAAATAACTCAATAAAAGATAAAATGAATGTGTTGATAACTATAAAAAAAACAAGTTTGATTATTCCCACTAACTAACTATAGGATAAAACAAAACCTTACTAAATAACTAAAGAATAAACATAATAAAAACCTTACTAAATAACTAAAGAATAAACATAATAACTATTTTAACTTTTTGACGCATTATCCTTAATACTCCCCTTTGCTTCAAGACTCATTACTCCATTAGTAATATGAATTTTTCATACTTAACATATGAAAGCGACTTGGTAAATATATTAGCAACTTGATTATTGGTACCATAATGCTTCATTTTAATTATTCTTTCAGCTAACAATTTTCAGTTGAAACGATAACACACAATAATGTGACTTATTCTATTGTGAAATTTTGTCATAGAAATTTTTGCCTCATTGTCACAAAAGATCTTAGTTTCACCATCTTGTTAATATAGAAAATCAATGATAAATGCTAAATATTAATAAACTATATTTCTAATCCCGTTTATAGTGTATTTTGTTCTCTTATTTATGAGTTTTTCATTGATTTTAATATTCAATTCATTCTTATTATTTTTTATGTCTTAATTTCCTTTAGGGTTCAAAATGAGTGGAAGTTAAATAGAATTTAGGAAGAAAATAAAACGATAAAAGTTGTCCTTAAAGGGCATGATCATGTAAAGGTGGACACGGTTGTGTCCTAGACCATGTAGCTTTCTAAAACTATGTTTTTGCATGACTTTAAAAGAATTAAAGTGTGATTAAGGGAATCGGTTAGGCATACAACAATGTGGGTGGCCGTGTTCACTCCAAAAAACCTAATTTCTAGTTATAAAAAGGGAAAGATTAAGAGTACAAGAGAAAAGTTGTAAAGAGGCTCAAGGGAGGCTTAGGAAAACATAAATTGACAGCTTAGGACAAAAACAATAACAACAATAACCTAATGAAAGTTTCGCTAATAAGCAAGGTTTAAGGAGGTCTAATGGTACACAATCATACCCCTATCTAGTAGAGAGATTGTTTCTAAAAATCTAAAGTTGATTTCATAAAGATTAAAAGGTATTTCATCAGGTTTCTTTTAATTTTCTGGTTTTCCTTTAGTTTTAATATTATATCTTCTATGATTATGAAGTAAGCCTTTATTTGCATTTAGATCAGATGAACCTTAGGCTAGACTTTATATTGACTTGTTTTAATTTAATTCATTCTTTAGTTTGATTGAGATTCAACTATGTATTCTTAGTTATTCTTGAATTAATATTGTTATCATGTTGATTCATGTATGATTTCATGTTATTAAGAATGAGAAATCCAATGTATGAATTGATCTAGCATAATTGAAAAGAGTTCTATGCAAACGTAGAGATATGTCAACGTAAATCATTTGTATTAGTGTCAAACTTAATAGTAAAATTCATAAATCAATTAATGTAGTTTTAGGGGTTTTAGTTAGAAAGAGATTTCAATTAATCAACATAGAGTTAAGACTTAATTTTCCTGAGAAAGATATTAGCATAATTGAGGAATTTTAATAGTCTACTGAAGTATATATTAAATTGATTAGTGAAATCATGATTGTATGAGAAATCTTAAAGGGGATTTGAAGTCCTAGCATCACTATCTTCTTTGATTGTTTCTTAGTTTAATCTTTGTTTTAGTTAGTCAGTTGTGTTGATTTATTTTAGTTTAAAGTTTTAATTTTGATTTTGATAAATTATTATCACCATAATTTGTTAAAGTAGATAATAAAAAGATGATAAGTATTAGTAATTCTAGTCCTTATAGGATCGACGAGTACTCGTTAGTGCTAGTTATATCTAAATCGTGTGCTTATGCTTAAAACTAAAATTACATCACCAAATCTTTTAGTGCTATTGCTAGGAACAAAATGTTTCTTTAAAAAATTGAATTTATTAGGCCTTGAAGCCAAATAAAAATGTCACAAATTAGAAAAAAATTTAAAGTCTCAAAGTAGTAAATTTGTTACATCTGAACGATAAGAGAAATATACTTTGGACTAATATTTAAGACAATGCAACATATGCAACATATACTCCTATTTTGAATAGCTAAGGGATACCGCCACTCATCATATTGCTTTACCTTGGCTAGTGTTGATGGATTATAAAACCTATCTACTTGTTTTATGCTTAAAAATTGCAAGTGAACGAGTCGTAACTTATAATTAGAAAGAGCGGTTATCGATCCCACAAGGATTGATGCCCAGACACTACTTAATTTAGAAAAGACTTTGTTTAATAAATAAAATTTTTTAATGCAATTAATCTAGAAATTTAAATTTAAATTAAAAGATTAATTTAACAATGGACAATATCGTAATTGCAGAAAGTCTGAATTCAATGATCTAAATGCTAGAGATTACTTTTTCCTTATTCTGTCTCCCTCATATTTTATTGATTGAATTATGTCTCACCCTAGATTTTCGAATGTACTATTTACCCTCTATCAAGGTGTAACTGTTTGTCCTTAATTGAATTGACAGGAATCGATTGAACGATCTCTCAACCTACCCAATGACTTTACCGATTCAACTAGTTATTACACTATCCTATGGATGATTAATTGACTAATTGAGATCTCTCTTCTAATTATTCAATTGACATAATAATTGCTACTCTATAGGTCGCAAACTCTCGTTGTACAATCCTACATGATTTTCATCTCACTCACTATCTCGATTTGTTACAAGATGACAATTAAGAACAACAATTATCAAAGACACTTCAATTCAATAAAACATGAGTTTTGACAAAATAGTGAAAAAGCAATCCCTAATATGAAATTAGCTTAACATGGTCACCATAACACTATCAACATTCAAATAATCCATCTCTACAAAGAATGGAAGAGATTAAAATGATAGAAAGTGAATAAGAAAACTCCTTCTCTTCTTGACTAAAATCTAGAATTTTGGTGTTGATTTGCTATTTTGCCCAATCTTAATGATGATCCTTGTTTTCAATCCTTCTTTGATGCTCCAAACATGTTTTCTTCACCCAAGGATGGCCTTTCTACAGGTAAGTGTCATTCCCCTTTGAAGATGGGGGCTTCCTCTCTTTTTATAGTCCAAAAACCCTAGGTTTAATGAAGCCTCGCATATTATTTTGGGTTTCAATTCCCACATCTGTGGGAATCTGCATGATGCCCACGAGCGTAGGAATTACAAGCAAAAACATTTTGTTATAATTTCCCACATTCGTGGGAATTTGTCTAATTCCCACGAATATGGGAATTGGTCCCAGATGTAATCCTCTTATCTTCTCTTCTATACTCTCTTGTTCATCCTCTAACTCGCTTCCTCTCCTTTCCTACACAAAAATAAGCAATTCTTACCCTTAATTAGCATCCAACACATAAGAACACAATGGAAATCGAACTTAATGAAAACATGCAAACTAAATCCTAAACTAGAGCAATAAGCAACCATTATGCAAGAAAACATATGCTAATTACCTATAAAAACATATCCTAATGCACACCTATCAACATCCCCACACTTGAATCTTTGCTTGTCCTCAAACAAAATAAATACAACTAATCAATTCAACCACTTTATTTTCGCAAAGATCAAAACACACAATCTCTCAAATCTAAGCCAACTCAAATATTAAGTTAATGCATATATCATGACTACTTTTTTCAATGGTGTACATTAGCAAACTCACAATTTGAACAATCACTCAAAGGTAAGTCAAGATGCATAAATGAATTTTCCTCACAGTTTTCACTCATTTCGCTCAAGTGTTTAAGGGTTAGTGTTTCACTCAAACTTCCTATAGGAAACTACACTACTGCAGGCTTGCTAATACACCAATTCTCCTCTACAATGATTGCATACATAAATAAATCAAAAGGACTTGTTTAGGGTTGTAATGTGGTAAGGGTTAAGGCAGGTCAAAAGAGAGGGAAAAAGGTAAAGCACAAGCATAAGCAGAGTAGGAAGCATATAAAACGGGATAGCAGAACATAACTCCGAGAAATACACCACTATTCTGCACTTATTAATGCTACTCACTTGTCCTTCCTTTTTCTTTTCTTCTCATTCATTTTTTTCTTTCTTTCTTTTCATACATGGAAAAAATATGAGTCAACACTAGCACTATATACATTGTAGTCCACAGGAAAATATATACTCAACTTATCTCAGTACAAATTTCACACAATCTCAACTAATATTGTACTTAATACTCTACTAAGCTTGTGAAACGATTGGATAATAGGGTTTAAGGTTTTTTAAAATTTCAGCCATTTTTAAGAAATAAAAGGTTAAAGCTCAATAGGGCTAGCAAGGGATAATAATGGGTAGGTCGTTTAAACCAAAGGTTAACATAAAAAGGGCCTAGATCATCTCTATTAAGCATGCATCTAGTAGACTCAAACTAATTCAAAGTAAGTTCTGAAGGTAGTAACCTAAGGAAGTAACACTTGACAAAGAAATGAAATGACTATAAATGGAGTCATATGGCTCAATCCTCACTTTAGCTCAATTGAAAACTCATTATGCATCTCTACACTACCTCATTATTCATATGGCAATTTATGACTAAACTTATGCAACCAATTATGTTTCATCACTCTATATGGTTCACTTTCTACATAAAGGGCCTAATTTGAGTTTAAGCATGCATTCAATCTAATTCTAACTATATGACATAATTTTCATGGCAATATTTATCAGAGTGATTTAAATGTGGTTCCATTGCTAACACAAAACACATATAATATGCCTAAATATGCATGCTATTTAACAAAATGCAATTGAGAAAGTCAATGTCACCTCCCCACTCTTAAAATTTCACATTGTCCTCAATGTGACAAAGAAAGAACCAAATAAAGGGAAATGACATCAAACCATACAAAAGAAAATGAAAATAAACCAAACAAAAGAAATTAAAACAACGACTGGTATGAGAACAAATAGAAGATAATAAAGTCAAAACATAATTAAGGAAATTGAAACTAAACAAAAGATATAGCATACTAACAATTAATATGAAATAAAATACACATGAATGAAAATGCATTCACACACATAAAATAACAAACAAAACTCTAAAGGTTGAGAATTGCTTATTTCGATGGTGGTGGTGAAGGTGTTGGCGAAGGGGCTTCAAAGTTGTTCCTTCAACAGAAGTTTAGGAACCTTTTCTTCAAACTGCGCTACTCCTTGTGAACCTACCGTATTTGAGTGCCAATTCATTTATTTAGGACATTATTTGTTGTTGGCTAGAGGCGACCTGATCTAATAGTCTACTGGTGCACTTGGTTCCTCCTTTACTGCTGCTTCCTCTAGTTCCTGAGCTGCTCGAGATGTAGATGATTAGGACGCGGCTGTACTGATTTGTCTCCTATGCTTACACATGGTATGCGTTTAAGGATTACGGAGTTCCATGGAATGAACCTCCATAATCTCGAGACGCCTAAAATATGATATGTCAAAAATATCATAGGGCGTTGTACGTACCTCTTCCAAATTATGGTTATAAAAACGAGCTACAGTAGTAATAATATGCCCCATTCTAAAATATGAACTTTGTTTATTAATGACACTGACAATTGACCTAAAGATTCTAAAAGATGTATTCACTTTTACTTTGTGATCCATGCATCTTAAGAAAAAGAGTCCTTTAGTCGAACATTTTCTACTCTCGGTTTTATTGAACACAGTTAATCACATGCATTTATACAACAACAAATGTTCTGCACTAAGTATTAAAGCATTCGGTGCATTTCGTGAACTAAAACGGTCCTCCCCATTAAAATATTCCAATATAAATCCGCATCAAAATTAGGATGGTCATCCTAAACTTTTGTATTTTAAAAATTGAAAGGATGATGCATAACATTAAAACCCAATTTATATGCAACATCGAATAATCGAAACAAAAAGACATCCATTTCTGGGTATGTTGGATAGTAGTGGAAATTTCAATTGTCATCATTGGGTGAATATTCATGTCACACCGTACGAAACTATTCCACCCTATGTTGTTGGCTTGCCTCTCAATCCTTGTCCTTACTCCTATGTTTTCTAATAAGTCAAAATAAAAATATCTAGGAGAGATTATTCCCCTATTTTTAAAATCATGAAATTACATACCTTCTTCTTCTGAGTAAATCGGGAAAGGAGCTCAACAACTAGCTGCTAAGTTTGTTTTTCCTTCAACCGAGAATTATTGACACACTTCATCGACTGGTTTTTGAGCCATCATCTTCTTCGATGCCATTGTAGAAGAGAAATGTGCAAGAATAGAGAAGAGAGAGTGAATTTTGACCTAGAGAGAGCAACAATCGTAACTAAATCTTTGTGTTTTTGAATGAATAATGCATGAAGACATGAAAGAATGTAAGATTAATGAAAAGGAATGAGAAATATACCAAGAATCTAGATGAAAAACGAAGAGTTTTTGAGAGAAAGAAGGAGAGAAAGTCGTGGGTTAGAGAGAGAGTGTGTGTAAAAATTTGAAAGGATAATGAGAGGAAAAGGGGGGGAAATTTTAAACCCCCCTTCGGATGGGATCCCACGTCCATAGGAATCTGCACAATTCCCACGCACTTTGGAGAGGATTCCCATGTCTGTGGGAATCTCCCAATTCCCATGGGCTTGGGTTTCCTCTCTAGAAACTTTCTAGAGAGGATTTCCATGTCAGTGGAAATCACCCCAATGGTGATCCTCAAAATTCCAAACCTTCTTCCAAGTGTAATTTCATTCCCCATGATTCCAACACCTACAAAAAAACATCAAGATGATATCAAAAGAAAACGAATCGAAATTCAAGAACACCAAATTAAACGTCAATCAAACACAAATAAAAGTAATATATTAAAAGAAATCGAAGAACTATCTAGGTAAAACCACTAACATGAACTAAACATACTAAGATAGAGTCATTAGCTTGACTTTTCCTTATAAATTCACGAGCAAACGTAAGATAAGAAAGAGATAACCTCCCTTTCCTGTGGATATGTCCCTCCATAATATGACTTACAGTGATGCTCATTGACTTTGAATGATTCTCCCTTGTCATTTTCCAGCTCCAAAGCTCCATGGGGAAATGTTTAAAGAAATTTGAAAGGTCCACTCCATCTTGACTTGAATTTGCCTGGAAGCAGCCGAAGCCTTGAATTAAACAAAAGCACTAAGTCTCCAGTTTTGAATTCCTTCTTTTCGATGTGACCATCATGTCATTTTTTAGTCCGTTATTTAAATAACTTTTCATTTTCAAAGGCGTCATATCTTAATTCATCTAACTCGTCGAGGTGTAACAATTACTTTTCTCCTGCCAACTTCTAATCCATATTAAATTTTCTGATCGCCCAATATGCTCAATGCTCCAACTCTAATAGTAAGTGACATGCCTTACCATATATAAGTCGATATGGTGTTGTACCTACTGGAGTCTTAAAAGCTGTTCTATATGCCCATAGGGCATTGTCTAGTTTTGTTGACCAGTCTTTTCTTGAAATGTTCACCGTCTTTTTCAAAATCCTTTTCAGCTCTCTGTTCATCACTTCCAGTTGACCACTAGTTTGAGGATGGTACAGGGTGGCTACTCTATGATGAACTTTGTATCTTCTCAGAAGGTTCTCGAATGATTTGTTGATAAAATGATTCCCCCCATCACTTATGATTTCTCTAGACACGTCGAATCTAGTAAAAATCTTCTTAACAAACTTTTGAACCACCTTGCTATCGTTGGTTGGAGTAGTGATCGCTTCAACCTATCTAGAAACATAATCAACTCTAACCAAGATATAGGTATTGCCTTCAGAGGGATGGAATGGTCCCATGAAGTCTAGACCCTAGACATCAAATATCTCCACCTCCATTATATTTGAAAGTGGCATTTCATCGCGTTTTGATATGTTACCAACTCTTTGACATCTATCACATTGGAGCACAAAATCTTGAGCATCCTTGAACGGAGTTGGCCAATAAAACCCACACTGTAATATCCCCTCACCTATGGGAAGGGTAATTTGGTACTTTGGCATGGGTTAGAAATGTGTAAATATTGCATTGACATATTCATGCATTCATATATGCACATGAATAATAAATAGTGAATTTTTGCACATGTAAGTGTTTGTACATGCATGCATGACATTTTCCCGGTTTTAATTGTGAATAATTGTGTGTTATAGAAAATGTGATTTGT
>JAOQML010000197.1:20487275-20504250 GCA_027568935.1 Erythroxylum urbanii | reverse complement strand
CATGTTTGGGTCATCTAACCTAAGTTACGTTGTTTTTAATGATTCAAGATCATTAGATGCTACTAGCAAGCATCAAATATAACGATTACAGATTCAATTCAATATTATAGCAATATGTTTATAAAAGAATGATCTAAATAAGGTATTAAGATCATCTATACAAAACCTGATTCAATGGTTGATATCACCGTTGAACTGGAATCTAGAAGTTAGCCTTCCATCTCCTCCTTCAAGCTCCAAGAATTAGCCATTATTGCCTTTGTTGATGTGAAAGAAGAAGAGAAATAAAGAGAATGAAGGTGTTTTCATTTCTGTCCCGAATGTCCTCCTTTGTACCATCAAGACATTACCTTTTATAACTATAAACTAGGGTTAAATGCGACAATTTTCCTTTATTAGGATCGTGAGAATTGACTCGTAGGTGTGACAGTGTGTTTCTCATAGATGGGACTCGTGTGTCACACTAGTGACACACATGTCACGACTGTGACAAACCCTCTCAATGCTATGAGAGGCTTCTCACGATCATAAGAGGTGTTGCATGGGTGTGATAAGAGTTCTCATGCCCATGTATGCTATAATTTGGCTATGAGACACTCCTCCCTTTGTTCTTCACTTCACATTCTATCTTGACTCTTCTTCTTTCAATCCCCTTCTTCTTCTTGCTCTATGAATCAATAAAGTATGAACATCTAGAAGATGGCTCCAATGAATATGCTTTCGAGTCACTTTAGCTCCTTTACTCCTTAAGGCATTAATCACTAAGTGTAGTAAGTCAAAAGAAGCAACATTTAAACACTTATCATTAACTCATTAAGGAGCTTCTAATTCTAAATATATGTAACCACCTCATAAACATTCTATGCTACTGGCGTAGCTTTATTGAAAGTAGTTATTATCATTTGGCATTTTAAAAGCTTTAACTTCACATTAATTTATCCAACAAAAGTTTTTAGCATATACAAGTGCATAGTTCTGGGATCGATCTAAATATATTCATTACTACCAAATCTATAATCATACCTATCACCATACCAGATGTATCCTTAGCATCCTGTTAGGTTACTACAATTACCCAAAACTATCGGGTGGTCTCCTTCCATATTAACTACATCGTGGTATTGAGCTCTTAATATTTCAGAAGTCTCTAAACACTTTAGGTGATTCGACTGATCTCTAGCTAGACGACATTCCTCATCTCATCCTTCTACCACTAAACCTTTTAAATTTATTATTCTTAACCCGATCCAACCAAATTAGGGCACCTTCAGGATCTCTACTCCCATCGAATAGTTTTACACCTAACTTATAAATACGATCAATCAAACTCCCTGAAACTACTAAGGCCTCCCATAGTTGGCCTATTGCCACTGCTCATATTTGTATTGTTCATTTAAGGTTAAAAAAATTTCTACCATTGGTTTTGATAGTCTTAATGGTTCTAAACGGGGTTGTTTCTTAAAGGAAAACATTTACTAATCCATCCTTATATTCATGAACATCCTAAGCTGAAGGTACTTCAAGTACTATGGCCTCTATTATGGCTTTGGGACCCCTAAGGTTTCTTCCATGGATTATGCTGTGAATTTAAAGATAAACTATATAACACTAGAAATTTTTTAAAATCAGACAAAACTTTCTGGGTTGCCTTATTCACAAAAATAACATAAAAACACATTATGAAATCATAACGTATATAGAGGCAAACCTATTTCAAAACAGGTTCTGATACCACCTGAAAGGACCCATCCTAGAGTTCCTCCTCCAAAACCCAAGTGGAGCCCTCCCGGTGACCCTATGGTAACCCTCCAATTGATATCCAACTCATCAGAAGGGTTCTTGCAAAGCCAAGCCATTCAACTGTTAAAACCTCTTATACTTTAAAAGTTAAAATTATATAACCTAATGGGATTCTTTTATTCTAAATATTTTATTAAAAATTTTGGCAACATAATGCCTAGATTTTGACATTACCAAAATTTTCAAAGATCTACATAATACGATTTAAAGCATTTCTAATATTTCATATACCATCTCAACTTCTGGAATGAGACCTCAAGTCCACAACACAAACAACCACAAACATATAATTCTCAACACTTTAAAAACATCATTAAGGATTAAAGCCTTTGTAGTTCATTAAGTAAAAGATACTTATAATCCTAAAAATATTACGAGATCACACTTTTAAACCCCTTCTAAAATAATTTAAATCATATATACAAGTAACTAAGCCAATTTCATAAAAAACACATACATAGCAAAAATGACACAAGCACATCAACACCTAACGATACAGCTAATTCTACGATGGGATACTAGCTACTGTAGCATCTGCATGTAAACCTGGGGTGGTTTATTTAAAAACATAAAAATAATGGTTAGCTAAATGAGCCCAGTGAGTGTTAATCATTTTACCGAAAATGAAATCTTTCATAACAACATAACCAAAATATTCCTATATAATAATAATGTTCACGATAAAATAATTGTCATAAAAATTCATTCGTGCATCATACAATCTGGTATTAAAATAAAATGTCATCAAACGTAACTTCACTTTTTCTTAAGCACTATTTCGAAATTCTTTTCGAAATTAAAATCATAATAAAAATTTTCCATTTTCCATTTTCCTTAAATAATAAACAATGGTGGCAATAAGTTTTTTGAAAACTTTTATACTGAAAATAAGTCAATCACTAGAATTGGTACTATATGTTGCCTCTCAAATTACTTTTAAAAATAAATAGTGGCAGTATTATTATTTTCAAGAACTTTCTTACACGACATAGCCCACCAATAACTTCTTTGCCCAATGGTACCCTTAGGTATAAAGTCATGGAGCTAGTTTTGCATTGCTTACCTGCGACTGGTTAACCACTAGTTACGGAATTGGTTCTACATTGCTTACATGTACTAGGTTAATCGCTATATATCAATAATTATGGAGTTAGTTCTGTCTCGCTTACCCACAATTGGTTAGCCACTAATTACAGAGGTGGTTCTACATCGCTTACCTGTAACTAGTTAACTGGTAGTTACGGAGCTGGTTCTACATCACTTACCCGCAACTAGTTAACCACTAGTTACAGAGCTGCATGGGTCTACATCACTTACCCATACTAGGTTAACCACTATACACCGATATAATAACATGTATAAAACCTAACGGTGTACTACAAGCTAAAAACTCATTTCCTTTTTATCAACCAATAACATAATTCCAATGCAATTTCAAGTCGTATGAAATTTGACTTTCAAACTTCAATTCATATATTGCTAAAATGTAAAATTATACTAGAAATATTCACTTATAATGTATCATTCACATAAAATTCATAATCATGCAATTTAAAATCATATGTCGTCAATTTTTTTCCAAAGAATTTATTCATGTAAAATAATTCAAAATACACTTATAACTGGCTAATTTCCTTTTCACCACTTCGAAATCTTTTAGTTGGTTTTGATTTATGATCCAAAATCCTAATATGAATACATTTGTATAGTTATAGTTTACATTATGTTTTAATGGGTTTAGTGTGTTTTTAGTTGTTGATTAGATGATTTATGCATGTTTAGGTTTAGAATTGTGTCAATGTGATTATATGTTTATGTTTTTGAGTGTTATGTAGTTTAGAGCATATTATTGCACTTTATTTTCATGCATTTGGCGTATTTTGATATGTTTTTTAGTGTTTAAGATCATATGAAGATGATTATGAGAAGTTGGAGAAAGCTTAGAGGAAGAGCCAAGGTTACGATCGTGACATCCCAGTTACAGTCATGATAGAAGCAAGCAAGACATGGCCTCAATCGTGACTAAATGCGCCACAATCATGATAGAAGCCCAATTTATGGGTCACAATCATGAAAAAACCCATTTTCAAAGGCCATGATCATGACATACCTTCCACGATCTTGATAGGCACAATACAAACGCAAGGATCTACTTCCATTTTTATTTTTGGAGGGTGGGTTATTTGGGACTTTTTACCCTAGGTAAAACCTAGTTTTTACCCGAATAGGAAAAAAAGAATATAAAAGGAAAAAGAGATGAACTAATCAAGGAGCCTCCATCTTACCATTTAAAGAAAGAAGCCAAGGAAGAAGGAAGAGGAGAGAAGAGAGGAAGAAGAAGAAGAGGAGTTGCTGCTGCCAGCCACTCTAACCATCCTTCCAAGTTAATTTTCTTAATTCTTCTTATGTTTATTTCATTTGATGCATGAGATGAATATAAGGATGATGAATATTTGTTTAAGGATGTTCGAAACTTCATTTGGGATTTATTCTTGAATCAATGGTGATTTGATTACTTTTTCTGTTAATGTGTTTGGGTGATGTGATTACTTGTTGATTTTGCATACTTTGGTAACAAATCGAGAGAGTGAACCAATAGTAACATGATTAGGTTGGGTAATAAGAGTTAACAACCTTATTGATCACATAAACAACCTAATTCGTAGTTATACGAAAAGAGATATTGTGTGAGGACTCGATTGTCAATTAGCGTTCTTAAGAACTAATTGGAACATGGGCTGCTTTGTTAATTGAGAGATTGCAAATTTTGAACTTCAGATTCAATTAGGAACTATTATTTACGTTTTAATGATTAGGTCTTGAGGGAGGATAATCAACCTTGTGAAATTCTAGGTTCGATACCCATTAACTCAAAAGGTAATTAAGTTAGCAATTAAGATAGGATAAATCCCCTCTTCTCATAACTAGCTAGTCTTCCTTTTGTGATTTTCAATTGTTGAGTAATTGTGCTCAATTTTGATTTGCTTACATTAATTTTAGAATTTCATTCTCAATCAAAGCATATTTAATTGCTTAATTTTCTATTCATTTTATTTTCACTTTAATTATAACTTTTAGACCTTAGACAAAGTTAGGATTCAACTAGTTTAGCTAATTACTGGGATCAACGCCTCAACTACTACGCTTACTACCCATGCGTTTGGAGAATATTGAGGGTTTTATAATTGTAAAACTTACTCAACACATTCAACTCCTTAATACATTTTCCAATCAAATACACTATAAACCATGTCAACTTCATTACTTTCCACATACACTATACACTAATTTTTTTCTCTAAATAATAACACAACACTTCATTTAATAATTCCAATACCACAAATACACTTAATGACCATCCTTAATCACATTCACAGTCATTACATCGTAGCCATATTTTTGTACCAAAAATGCCCTTAAGGCTAAACTTAACATATTTTATGCTAAACGTTTCCAATTCAATTCCATTTGATTTCTAGCCCTTAAAACCAACTGAAAATCACTTATATGAAATTTTAATGCACACATTTAAGCCATAAAATTTCATTAACAATTTTTTATATAATCATGCACCCTTGGTCGAATTCATCAAAAACCAATTCCAAGTCAATTCCTTTTCATTTCTTTACTTCATTGGCATCAAAATCATGTTATGAACATCATACAACATCAAAATAAAATTTTGGATCGTATCACATTAAAAATCCTAGCCATGGCCAAAATTTTCTCTAATCATTTCCATGTTTTTTCTTTCATTCTTCCATCATTAAACTAGCTTCCTAATGCCATTCATTAATCTTAAACATTCAAATGGAAAAATAAAACACTTGAGGCGATGAATGTTACCTTTCACCAAATTTGAACAAGGTTCCACACACTAGTTTTCTTGATTTCATACTCCTAATCACTTCCAATGCAATAAAACCTTCATATCAAATCATAAGGGTGCAATTCACACCATCAAAACCAAATCTAAACTATAACCTAACAAATCTAATTTTTCAACAAAACTGGTAAGCATACTAAACCATTTTCTTCTTCCTCTTCACTTGGATGGCTATGGGATCTTGTTAGATGCTTGATTGGAGGTGGAAGATCATGAAAGACTCTTTAGATCACTTCTCCATGGCATAGCCGAAGCTCCCACTTCTCTTTTTTCTTTTCTTTTCTTTTTTCTCTCTTCCTTCCTATCTCCAGTAATGGTTGGCCAGACCTTCTTTAAAGAGATGAAAACATTGCTTATTTCCATTTTTTCACACCAGTGCCCTTAATAACATCTTATAATTACAACTTTACCAAAACTTCTCATATTTACACTTTAACGCATGCCACTTGTCACCTTTTGATTGGTTACTTTCCAAACCTATTAATGCATGCTTATCATATGGAAATATTCCCATGTAATGCACATGAGGAATTTGGAAGCATTTTGTTTGATAAAAAGATCATTTTTCCCCTTTAATGAATTTAATTCACCTACTTATCAAATTAAATTCCAAAAATATTCCACAACTATTTTATCATTAAATTGATCATGAAATACTTTAGTTAGGGTCAATACTTATTGCTTTAAAATTTTCAATTGTGTTCTAATACCCATTATTTAACAAAAATGCTATTTTAGTCCTAAGCTTTCATAACTCTCGAAATTCATCCGATTGGACTTATTTTTGATCCATTTTAGTATCATTAGACTATAATACCTATTCCAAATATTTTTCACATTTTTAGAGTTAGGTCCCCAAAATTACTATTCAAGAAAAATTACTATTAACTGAATTCACTATTCATTGAAAAAGACTATTCACCAAATTGTATGGATTTTATTTAAAAGTGTCACCTAAATCTCTAAAGCACATTTCGAGAATTTTAAAGCTTAATCAGATTCATCTCATAGCTTTTTGAAAAATTTCTAAAAAATTTCTGGTCAAGTCTAGAACTATCTTTGGTCCATCTATGACTTTGTTATAACCTCAATAATATATTTAAATGCTTAAAATGCACTAGTATACCATAAATAGAGCATACTGAATAAAATGCATACAGAGCGCATTATACAGTATACCTTATAGAGGCAATGGAAATCGATTCGCTGGATTTGTCACTGTTTCTAAAAGAACTCGTAAGTCATTTATAGTACCTTCCCATCCAGCCATTACATAAGTAAAACGCAAGCCAAATAAGCAACAACACACAATATTTTGGGTTAGATCAATTCTTTTACCTCTGTATGGTATTTTTCACTGGCCAGATCATGTGCATTAATATATGTACGGTCTATTGCTCCTATACAATCCAAAAAATAAAAGTATACTATTAAAATAATTATTAATAATAAGGACATTATTAAGATAGTAATTAAATATATAAATGTACCTAAAATTATGGAAAGAATTTCGAATTATATTGAATCTTAGGAGTTGAAATGCTAAAGGATCGTAAAGTAATGACTCTTTTTGCAAGACGGTTAACTGCATATAAGAATTTGTAAAAGTACTTCAAAATTGTCCAGGTCGAATGTTGAAAGCGTTCTACATTGACTCTAGTTGTCTGACTATGCCCTATAGTCATTAAGAAAGTTGCTACTTATTCCTCCACAATCAAATAACTTGTTACCTTTAAGCCTCCAAAACTCTTCAATTCATCACATAAGCTTAAGAAGATTATTTTTCTCATTGTTAAGTTTTCATAAATCCTTACAGGATTCCCATTCAAAATTTTTAATATCCTATTATTCAATTATAACATTAAATTTACTGTTAAAGGAGTTTTAACCGATTTTTATTTCTTTGAGTAAGTTCTTAAAGTTCTTCAATCTGGCCCTTAATCTATTATACCTATTCTTCAATTGAACATTAGTATACTCCTTATTGACTTTTGTTTGAAGACCTACCTTAATATTCTTCCAATTAGAGTAGAAAAAGGTATTAGTCATTCAATTTCCCTTGTTCTCTTCTTCAACCATCAATGATATTAAATAAATCTCCATTGTATCATTTCATACCCTATCTTTTTCATTCATTTCCAAATAATCATTAGAATTTTTCATATTATTCAAAGCATCCATAACTAAATGTAATTACCTATAAGTGACTTCAATCACAACAATTTCTACAAAATATTTAATGCTAAATAATGTTTAAAATAATCATAAGAACACCATATTAAATGTTAAACTACATATAAGTGCATGGACATGATAGAAGAGTTGAAGTGAGAAATTAAAATGAAATTCAATCAATCTCTATAACAATATCCATAATTATGTTTAAAACTTACCTAGTCTTCACACTTCTACCACACAATAAATACCAACTAGGTAAAATTTATATTAAAAAATACATCGTTTATATATGCTATGCCACAAATATCTACAATTATGCTTATATGGCATAATCAATTTCTATGGAATACCTATAAAAGAAAGAAGTCATGAAAATGCAATATTTTAGAATAATCAAAACTAATGCAACTTTATGGTGCCAACTAACACATAAGTCATATACATGTCTAAGGTAAGTATATGTTCATTAGTTGTTCTCAATATTAGGTGAACTTCACTACTTATTATGATTACATGTATACTCAAGTCTAAATTGAAGTGGAGTCTCCACAATTTATAAAGAAATTTGGCAGACCAGAAGTTAAGGAGAATGGTGGAATATATAAGAGCTAAGTTAATATAAGGCCATAGGAAATTGACTTTAGGTAACATGAAAAGTTTGTAAAATTGGTTACAACAATTGTCTTTTTGTCTTTTTAAGGAAAAGTAACACAATCAGTACATAATAGGTTGTTTAAGTAAGTAGCGCAGTAGTTAGTGACAATTTATGCCTTTACACTTATCTTTTTGTTTTTTGTCTTTTGTAAGGTTAAGTAATAAAATCAGTACATAATAGTTGGCACCCGTTAGGAAAAAATTAATAACAAGTTTATGTTATTTCACTTGACTTTTATTTTTCTAATGTAAGTAACACATAATATATGCATGGCTTTAATTTTCTTTTTTATAAAATTTTAACACATGTAGGTTGTAGTGATTTACTTTTTTTGGATGTACATTAACATTGGAAACAATATCTCAATTTTGATAAATTCTTATCAAGTGAAATATTATGCACGTGGTGTTACATATGGGCGTTGGGCGTTTCGGATGCCAAATGTTCTTTGATAAGGGTATTATATTTTATTGATTTCAAACATATATACAAAGGCATAACAATCGAATATTATTGATGAATTTTTTGCAAACTCTTATTCAAAGTCATAAAAGGTTTAGTAAAGGAATGAAAGGGGTCAAAGAAATGGAATTTGATCCTAATAAATCAACTTTTGTATTGGGAACACATGCACTTTTAGGGAAGTGCATCAAGTTGATAATGAAGTTGTGCTTTGATGTATATATAAAGTGGGGCTGGTCAAAAGACATTATACTTACTACATTTAGGAAACATCTTTATTGTCTGTTACTGTTAAAGAAGAAAATTACTAAAACAATGGACTTTTTTTCTGAACAATATGGGGAATGCTTCAGAGATGATTATGTAATTCCCTATGGTCTTGTTTTTTAATTTGGAGAATAAAATGATCCTAAGGTATAAAGTGGTAAACCTCTTACAGTCAAAAGGCCTGATCATGGAAGATAAAAGTTTGCGTTCGTTGTTGTTTCCTAAGGAGAAAGTGTTCCTGCAGAGGCATTTGACCAAATTTACAGAGGAAATACCTGAACTGTTGTGTGTCTACAAGGGTAAACTAAATCCTGAGGAATTATTTGTAACACACCACTACCATAGGACATATGCTCGAAATTCTTGAGAATATCTGAACACATAACCTACAGGAATGACATGATAAAACAATCACAGTCATTTAACATGGCATCATACACATTAGAAGTAACCGTAGAAACAACTTTTCTCACTTCATTACCAAAAGATGTTTTACACTGTTATTTAATTATAAACCATTCAGATATTTACATTACAGAAACCTTCTAAGATCACACTGTTTTAAACAAAAGATTCTATATGAAATGACAATTATACAAAGTACTCTATATAAAATCCTCAGATGATAAATGACCAGACCTTTGAGCCATATTTTGATCCAAAATAGGCAGTATTAAACTTCAGTTAGCTTGCTCTACTAGCAAGGTCTCCTTTTAGTACCTGAAAATCAATATTGTAATTTTGGTGAGTTTTGTGAACTTAGTGAGAGAACCATCATCGATGTGTTCAATCAAAATAAAAGACACATATACATCAATGAATATCATTCTGCTCAATCAAAGTAACACTTCATTTAGAGCTATAACTTATATTTTACAATTTACATCATAATACAAGAAGCATTTAAAAATACAATCACTTTTTTAGTCATTCCATAAGTACATTCTGAATGTAAGAATATCATGTAATCATTTCAGAACATAACATTCATTTATCACAATTCTTCATATCACCATCAAAGTCATAAGCATTTCTCCATATCCACACAACATAATTTAACATTCATTTGCAATCCATATCATGAACACATTTGAAGATACAAATTAAAAAGCAAATGAGCTCATTTCATTTTAACATTGTTGTGACGGAGTGCCTATTTCACTGTCCCGCATCTGATGTAGATACTGGGCTCTGTTCAGTATTGTCTTGTATCCATTGTAGATATCGAGCTCATTAATCGATGAGCCTGAGGCTCTGACGTGCATAACTAAGCTTAAAGCTCTTTTAACATTGGCTACTCCGGTCACAACTCCTTTATATGAACATGCTTTATGTAATGGAGTATAATAGTTCACATAATATATCATAAATCACTTTCAGTCAATTAGCACAGTCAATTTTTACAGTTCATCAGATCTAAGTCCAATATATAACAAATAGTTGAGCATTCAACTTCCATATTGACATTCAAATCATAAACACTTCTAATGCAGTCTAGAATATCGAACTCTTCAGACAATCAATGTTTTGGAATTAGTAATATCACAATTGTATCAATATCAATTCAATATAAAGGAATTAAGTTTAATCAACACAATTTGAATAGAACACATTGCCAATCGAAATATCACATCTAGGTTACCCACTATACATACAATTCCAACAAAAGCATAAATATTTGAGTTTACACAACTAGGTTAACTCATAGTGCACTCCAGTTAGTTATTGCCTTAATGTGCTGGCAATGTCTGGATGGTGTCAGTCATTTTGTGCCTCTAAATCAAACAATACACATATGTAAACATTACTAATTGATCAATCAAATGAATGCTCAAAGTTACATATATATATGTATCATGTTTAATGCATGCTTAATTGATTATTTTGGGTATGAAATCTTATTCACAAATCATAGTTATACATTCATCATGGTTTGACCATCATTTAATTTTCAATTAGGTTTATGCCTTAATACTCTTTATCACTTTCAATTCATCACTCACACATTTATCACTCTTTTTCCTAGGATTATACACTCACAATTTCCTAGCTCTCATTCAATCATTCCTAATTCATCACTTACATTCTTTAAATCACATTTCATTCATGTGAACATCTTTATATCATTATCAACTCATATTTTACACTCACACAATTCGTAATTTATATGTGAGATTTTAACAAGCTACATCTATATATTCACCAAAATTTTCCAGAAATCTAATTCTCATTCATAAATACCCTTTGATCTTCAATGTTCATTCACCCATACATTATACACATTTCTTATTATCTTCAAATCATGTTTGCATTAAAATAACTCATTTATTCCTTAAACAAATCAAAATTTCTAGATTTGAACTCATCCTCATCAAAGCAGTCCCTTTTTAAAGTTATGACTTCAAATAACTATATAAACTTATCAAGATATATTCTGGCTAAACTGTTTCAAAGAAGCATTAATAAGACATCAATAATCATTTTTTATGTTTTATACTTTGACTAATTCGAGCTCTAAAGTCCCGAAAAATTAGGAGATAATATAAGGTTCCTATATAGGAGTCTATCACAGGCAGTCTTAGCAACAAAAGTATAACTCAAGCTCTAGTCACTATTTTATCAAACCAATTCCACATAAGTCACGCTAAGACCTATATCTACAACTTTCATTCTTTGCATTTCTTCATGTTCATGCCCTAAAGATATGTAAAATTGGCCGAACGAGGAAGATAAAATTGAAACCACAATTTTGACCTAGGACTCTAAACTTCCAAATGTTGTTTAAGACAGATTTTCGGGTCAGTTTTGTATGACCATTATGACCTACCAAATGAGGTATTTAGGCAAAACCTTCCTATAATCAAATGTTCCAAAATGTCTGAAGTTTCTAATGACATGAAATTCATAGATTTTGGTTCAGTATTATGCAAGTTATAACCAAATGGTTACAAACTGTTCTCATAACACAATAGTACACAGTTATCAAATTCAATCCAAATGTTAGGACTTTTATGGACAGATTTCAAATTCTATTCCTTCATAAAAAATGTATCCATATGTGTCTAGTTTACTTTCCATCAAAATTCATCCAATTTGGATGTTCATAGATCACACTATAGCCAAAATACAGATGTATGTTTAGTAAAACACTCCATATAAAATATTCTAGCACAGTTCATCTACAACCTTACATGCAATTCATTCCAATTCAAACATCATTCTTATACCATTTAACATGTTATAAAGCTTAGATTGTTACTTATCTTTTAGGCTTCTAACTCATTTCAAAATTCCAGATTCACTAAGCCTCCAAGCATGCAAGATTCATCACAAACTTAAGGTGGAAACAAGATGTTTTTGGACAGTAAGATGAAGGTAACTTTCAGCTAGTTTTCTTAGCTATTTTGTGCAAGGTAAAAAGATGGTTTTGGTGGAGAAATTTGGCTAGGGTTTAGGCAAAATTTCAGAGAGAAGAAGGAGCAATTTTGGTGAAGGAACAAAAGAAAAAAGCAGAAAAACTTTGTTGCTGAAACTTGTGAGATCACATGCTAGGTGTCACCATTACAGCACAACATTTGTCCTACACATGTCTTACATTTGTCCACTCAAGATGCTGCAACTACTCCACTCAAGATGCCGCCATTAGTCACTAATTAAGTAGTCCACATGTCATTTTAAGATTGGTCCACTTGTCACACAGTAATTTGTCCATTTGTTAATTAATTACTAGTCCATTTGTCACACATTTATGAATGTATGCATAATTATTTTCATGAGTGACAACATTATTCACGTGTATATGCATGCCATATAATGCATGAAATGTACTTCTAAATTCTCAATAAACTCTCATATATAGTATCCTAGGGTTCTAACCCTAATCATGGGATAATGGGATGTTACAATTCTCCCCTCCATAAGAAATTTTGTCCTTAAAATTCTTACTTGATTGATGAAACAAGTGGGGATATTGCTTTCTCATATGCTCTTTTATTTCCTAAGTTGCTTTCTCACTCTAGTGATTCTTCCACAGGACTTTCACCAATGGAATTACCCGATTCCTCAATTATTTTGTCTGATATCCCACTATCTTGACTAGCTCCTCGACATAACTCATATTACTAGCAACTTCAATCTCTTAAGCTGATAATACATGCATCGGATCAGATCTATACCACCTAAGTATGCTCATATGAAATACGTTGTGTATCTAAGACATTTTACTTGGTAGGGTTAATTTGTACACCATTGGTCCAATCCTTTCAAGGATCTCATAAGAACTAATGTACTTAGGACTCAACTTACCCTTCTTGCCAAATCTCAACACTCCTTGCCAAGATGAGACGCTCAAAAATACTTTATCTCCGACACTGTATTCCATATCCTTTCTATGTTGATCGATATAACTCTTCTGTTTATCTTGTACTGCTTTTATTCAGCTTTACATCAGTTTCACCTTATCCAGTGTATCTTGTATCAATTATGGTCCTTTTATCATTCTCAACCCTTCCTCGTCCCAATATAGAGGCGATCAACATTTTCTGCCATAAAATGCCTCTTAAGGTGCCATTCCAATACTATTGTGGTAGTGGTTGTTATAAGCAAATTCAATGAAAGATATGTATTCATCCTAAGCTGTTTGAAACTCCAATACACATGCTCAAAGCATATTCTCAACAGTCTTGATTGTCCTCTCACTCTACCCATCTATTTGAGGATAAAATGCAGTACTGAAGTTCAACTTTGTCCCCATGGCTAACTATAGACTTTTCTAAAATCTCGAAGTAAATCTAGGATCCCTGTCCGATACTATGGACATTGGAATCCCATGTAATCTAATCACTTTATGCACATACTTCCGTGTCAACTGGTCTAGTGAGCTATTCTCTCTCACTAGTAAGAAATAGGTCGACTTAGTCAAACGATCCACTATAACCCATATAACATCATTTTGCCTCAGATTCTTAGGAAACCCTATAATGAAATACATTGTGATTCGTTTCCATTTCCACTCCAGAATTAGTAATGATTGTAACTTCCTAACTGGAGCTTGATGTTCAGCCTTAATCTGCTGATAAGTCAAACATTTAGCAATATACTCCACCATTTGCTTCTTCATCCTTGGCCACCAAAAACATTTTTTTAATGTACTGTACATCTTGGTAGTACCAGGATGCATAACATAAGTTACCATATATGCTTCTTCTAGAATCTCTCTTCTTAAATCATCAACATCAGGTACACACAATCTTTGCTTCAGCTACAGTGTCTCATCTCTCAACTCAAAATCAAAACTTGAATCCTGTTTCAACTTCTCATTAAGCTTCACTAATTCTGAATCTTTACTCTAAGCTTTTCTGATTCTCTCATGCAATATTGGCTAGAGCTTTAGTGTAGCTACTAATGCTTCATTCTGCCTTAAATTCAATTCAACATTCAATGCCCTCAATTGCACTAGGTTTGGTAACCTTGAGGCCTGTATTTGTGTCATATTGCTATTGGATTTTCTACTCAATGCATTAGCTACTATATTAGCTTTACCAGGATGATACCCAATTGTACAATCATAATCTTTCAACAATTCTATCCATCTCCTATGTCTCATATTTAACTCCTTTTGACTTAAAAAATATTTTAAACTTTTATGATTAGTAAATACCTGAAAAGTTTCAGCATATAGGTAGTGCCTACAAATCTTCAAAGCAAATACTACAGCAGTAAGCTCTATATCATATACCGGGTAATTAATCTCATGAGACCTCAACTGTCTCGATGCATATGCTATTACCCTACTATACTACATCAGTACACATCCTTAACCCTGGTGTGAAGCATCACTGTCTATAACATATCCACTAGATCTAGATGGAATAGATAACACCGATGCTATAGTTAACTGATGCCTTAGCTCCTCAAAACTCCTATGACAATCATCATTCCATCTAAAAGGCATATTCTTCCTCAGAAGTTTTGTCAAAGGGGATGAGATCAGTGGAAACCACTCGACAAACCTTCTGTAATAACCAACTAATCCAAGGAAACTCCGAATCTTAGTCACATTTCTTGGAGATTCACATTTGATCACTACTTCTATTTTCTTTGGGTCTACTTATATTCCCTGACCCGATATAATGTGACCTAAGAATAACACTTGATCAAGCCAAAATTCACACTCACTGAATTTAGTTTACAACTATTTCTCCCTCATTATTTGTAGAACCAATCTTAGATGTTCTACATGTTCCTCTCTGCACTTCGAATACACCCAAATATCATCAATAAACGCAATCACAAAGCGATCTAAATAAGGTTGAAATATTTTATTCATCAAGGCCATAAAAGTTGTTGGGGCATTAGTCAATCCAAATGGCATCACCAAAAACTCGAAGTGCCCATATCTTGTTCTAAATGCACTCTTTGATACATCAGCCTCTGCTATTTTCAACTAATAATATCCTGATCTTAAGTCTAATTTCAGTTATTAACTAATAGTTCATTAGTCAGGCTGGCATTGCTTGACTAACTCCTAGAAATACCATTCTTGGCTAATTAGGGGATTTAAGAACTACCTCCCTAGCATAACAGTTCATCACTGCCCTATGAGCAGTGAGCCAATCCATGCATAGAATAATATCTATTTCCTTCGACTATAATACAATCAAATCAGTTTCTAACTCTACCTAGTCAATCCGAACTATGCACCCCTTACACACCTCACCAATTACCGTAGTACTTCCTACTGGAGTACTCACCACTAAACCATGATTCGTCGTTTCTCTCTTACAATGTAGTTTAGATGCCAGATGTAGGGTGATGAATGAATGTGTAAACCCAGGGTCTAACAATAGAAATGCCTCAAATTGAAAGACATGTAACACACCTGCAACGACATCTAGGGAGTCCTGAGCCTCCTGTCTGGTGATAGCAAAAATTGTAAGCTAGGACTGTGGCTGATTACTCCGCACTTTAATCCTAACACTAGAACCTGTTGAACTAGTTCTGCCTCTTACCTTTTCATCTCTGTCTCGTTCCACTCACTGTACTTTGCTGGATAGTTGTCTTAGTCATTAAGCCTCCTCTCACTCTAGATTGGGCTCTAGAAATTATAGGACAGTCTCTAAGCTGATGCTCATGAGAGCCGTAACGTAAACAAGCTCTCGTTAACCTCCATCATTCCCTACCATGTTTTTTTCCATAGTGCTCACAACTGGGCATCTGTGATGGTTACTTGTTAAAGGTTTGCCCTCGAGACAACTGACCTCTGCCAGAATAGCCATCCCCACCTCTCGACCTAAACCCTAACTGTCTTGATCTCTGTTGTGATTGTGGTTGCCTGCTTTGGCGTTTACTAAATCTTCTACTAGATTCAGCTTGAAATTCTTCAGATCTCTTCATTCTAGGCTCCTGTCTATACTCTACTTGCCCATCCTTTAGTAACTACACAATTCGAATCGATGCAGTTCTCAGTTCAACAAAACTACTAAGATTGGTAATGGCTAACCTCATTTTGATTTCCATATTTAGCCTATCCTCAAACCGTCTACACTTGTCTTCCTCCGTCAGGATCAAAGCTATAGCATATGTTGGATCGGAAAAAGAAAGCATGCTATATTTGAAGAAACGGTAGATTTCAAAACTTTTAAGAAATCATTTTTCCAGCAGAAGCAACAAATCCAAATCATCATGCCAATCCATACATGATATGGTATAAGGATAATAAAAAACAT
>JAOQML010000197.1:20445572-20456230 GCA_027568935.1 Erythroxylum urbanii | reverse complement strand
ATTTTTCACCTTTTAAATTTGCAGAGAAAGAATACAGTGATTCTCATAGTTCTATCCATCAATTCAGTATTTTCTTTTCAAGGCCGAGGAACAAAGGACGTGTTGCAGGGTTTTGAGGGAAACGAGGGTTTTCTTTATCTTGTTTATTCTGTTCGGCTTTTGTTGCTAAAACTATTGTTTTAGGAAGAGGACTCGGATACTGGAGTTGTTGGATGGCTGAACTCACACTAGAAACAGCATACGTATATAATTTTCTTTACGAAACCGCTCTTTTTTTTTTGGGTACAAAGGGAGTAATCACAGATTGCTACGTGCAAATAAGGACAGCTCTATGCCAAACAATACCTATTAGAACCTTACGAAAAAAAATGATAGAGCTGTCGAGGAGAATTATTAAGGTGAGTAATATCAAAAATATCATCATAGGTCTAGGTAATTAAATAGTCAGTGCACATATTTGCTTCACGATAAGAATGCCCAACACGACATTATAAAGGTCAGTTAAGCAGTTCCTTACAAGTACGAATAATTTGATAGAATTGATCTGTAATTTAAAGGTCATCATTCACTTTGTTAATAGTCAAAAGAGAGTGATTCAATAAACACATTTCGAAAACTTCAATTCCAAGTTAAAAGCAATCCATAATAAATTTCGAATAATTCAATTTTTATAATGTCCCTCTAATCGAATCTCCTTATAAATCCGAATAACCCACTTTTTTCGGGGTCCCCTGTTTTTGGGTTATATATCAAATTAATATAAGACCTTCAAAGTATAAATTCCCAAGTCCCTCTCAGTGTACAGAGAGTGATTAATCCGCACTTCGAAACATGTCACATTTTTAAGACCAAGCAATGATAAGTGAATTGAGTACGTCTCTATGCCATATGTTTACGTGGTATCCGGTAACTTAATATAAAAATACATATTTTGCTTGACTTCTCCTTCTGTTTCGGTAGTTGGAGCAACCAAATGGCCTCAAAGACACGACTCATACAAATGGAAATGGTTACTGAAATTTCATCCCCGTGTTAAAGAATACAAGAATTTGGATACTGTCACTCTCCCTGTCTTGTCTTTCCTCCTCCTAAACAGTTCCGCATGAACGTAGAGACAGACCTGACTGAACAGTGATTGGTCAACATCCATAGTCATTATAATATTACTTTATATTGAAAATGATCGAAAAGCTATGGTCCCAAGGATTAATTAATTGCTGCTACACGTATATCTTCAATGCATTTAAAGCTTTAATCTTGGCGTAACTAATGACGACGTACATTCCACGTAGCAAAAAACATAAAACAAAAGCAAACATCTTCCTTTCTTATCATTGATCGCCCCGACTCCCGTCTGGGGCAGTAATATCCCAAGTGTGAAAGTTCATGGAGCATGTTCATTGAAACACAACAGTTTTGACAGATCATACGTCCAATCCCAAATCAGAGATGGGCTTTTGACATAGTCTGGCGTGAACTACAAAAAAGCCTTTTCCTTTTGTGAAATGATGATCCACAGAGACAGTGACAGAGAGAGGAAGCGCAGGAAGGTTCACTGACTCACTGACTGCTTACTACTCTTTTTATTTTTCCACTTTCTCTTTTCACTGAGTAATAATATTCTCTTTTTCAACCACACTTGGCCCTTTGTTCGCTTTTGTTAAGAAGAAGCAAAAGAAAATCTAAGTCAGAACTCTCACTTCCACCCTTATCACAGTGTCTTGTTATTGTCAATCTTCTACGAGTATTATCATTGTCTCGGACACAATACTTTACACTTCCAAAATGGTATGAAATGTAGTGAACAGATTTGGAAAACAACGTCTTCCTTCAAGAAATCTCCTTTATTGGAAAAGAGATAACTCATCAGATATGGAAATTGTTTTCCCTTCAAGCAACCCCATCTGCTCTCTCGTACTTTGTCCTCTTACCGTTCTCCACTTGAATGTTTTTATCGCCATCCATCCTCGCAACTCTTGTCAAACCAATTTAACCCAATTTGTTCAATTGGTTTGACTTTCCCTTTGGATCTCTAGAATTTCATGTTGGTCCAATTTGAGTCAAGTCTAAACTAAACAAGTTCACATTTCTTTCTGCTTTTCTAAATAATCACTTTCAGATTGCAATCGAGGATATACCCTTCAACATTATTTAAAGTTTAGCACTGGACAAACCTAGTTTCACCAAGAAAAAACGGGAGGAAAACGCTCTCAGCTTGTCATTTAATTGATCCATCACCACCGTTCGGAATTGATATCTATAAAAAGATATTTGAGTTAATTTTCTGAAATATGCATGCGTTTTTTACTTCCTTATAACTTTAATATTCGTTTTAATTTCCTTTTATATAGGCCTCCACTATACTGGTTACATATCAACAATCTACTTTGTTTTCAATTGCAAATATTATGTATTTATAGAATTTAACTCTGTCTCAATGATAAGGAAAGCAACCTCTTTCTACCCATTTTTTCTCGTATTTCTTTATCCACTTTTCTTTAATTATTTTTAGTTAATGGTCAAGATCAGAGCATTTTCTTGCCTTGTCCACGATAACTTTCTTACGATTTCTGGAAAAGAAATTGGTCCCAGAAGCCATTAAAGCAAGTTGTGAACTTCATCCCTAAACCTCTCCTAAAACTCCCTTGTCGTCTTTTTCATCCTCCATATCCAACCAGGCCCCTCTTATTTCTGGAAACTCCTCTTCCTCAAATCTTGCCTCTTCCTTAAGGATTGTACCTATTCCAAGTTCTGTCGGTACTCACAGTCGAGTTATGAGATACCAGGTCCCGCTCTAGAATGAAGGATTGGCATTAAGGAAGTCCTAAAAACAAGTTGTAAGAGACTACTCACCATATAGAAGGCTAAAATACAATCCAAATCACTTTAAAGGAAACACAACACGGTAGTCTTGACTCCAATGAAAATCCTGAAAGCTAGAGCCTCTATTCGAAGCACAACATCAATGGCATATTTCATTGATAATATGCTCTCATTCCCACTATTCTAAACTTGAGCTAGCTTGGCCTCAAAAAAAATTAAAGAATGAGGATGATTTGTTTTTATTTAGATTCACTTGTGAGGCAAATATGCATAGGAAATAGAGACGGGACCTTGGCATATCCGAGGCAAATCACTCCTATTACAAAGGTGGAAGCTTGGAATGTCCTTGGAAAAGAATAGCTTGAAGAGTATTCATCTTTGAGTCAATTTTCACAATATCCACTTGAATATTGATCCACGATAATCTTAAGTTATTTAGCTAGTTCGATAGGCAAATCAATAAGTATGGATGAAAACATAATAGGGTTTCGTAGAATAGGCTACGTAAGCATTTGATTGGAGGTACGATAGAGAAGAAGCACGGTGACTTACTCAAACTGATGGGGTTACCTGGGGAGCGAGGTCTAAGGGAGGCGGACATGAGGTTTTATGCTAACAAAGATCATCTTTCCTATAAGAAATGAAAATATGGAAATATATTGGAAAACTTCTAAAAACTGGAAATAGTTCTTTAGCTCAGTCTCTCAATGAGAATAGAGAGAATCAGACAAGGACTTCCCAAAAAGTTGAAAGAACCCTCAAAGATATAGTTGGCACTTAAGAGTAAACCATTGGAAGCCCTAAAGAGGCATAAGTCTACAGAGGAGAAGAAACTTGTCTTGCCACTAATGTAAAGGATAAATTGATTATTGAATGTATCAGCTACGCAATTTCAGAAACTAGATAACTGGAGTTCCCAAATGTAATTAGTCTCCCTGCTTAAGCCTCGAGGGAAGAAGTCTTTCTATCACAAATAGCATAAATATAATGAAAAGTGTGCTTGAGATGTTTTATAGGCTTAAAACTGAAAGGAAACTAAGTGAAAAATCTAAGAAGGTGTCCTTAGCCCTTGTCTTAACTCCATGATCCTTGCCTAAAATATTAGGGGAATGAATTACTCCAAAAAATAGTAGATGAAACATGACTTTTGTTATAAGAAAAGCCTCGTTTGATCCTTCTGTAGACAAGAATAAAGTTGGATAAAGTGAACAATTGTCTCTAGATTTTAGCAAAAGTTATCTCTTTATATCAAACCATCAAGCTCACTATAATGGTAGAATTGTTATAGCTTATAACTAAGACAAAATTAGGGTGTATTAATCTATAATCTTTGATCAAATCACTCATTTAGTGGTTAGTGTAAATCAAATACTAGGTTTTTTTCAATTTTCTTTTATTTATGCTACTAATCATGAATTTTAAAGGAATTTTTTATGGGAAAATCTTATGTCTCTAAGGTCCTCAATGAATAATCTATAGATAGCTCTTGGGAACTTTAATAGCTTTTTAATGAATTATAGGGTGCATAATAAGTTGGGTAATGGTGATATGAGAAATTGCCTAAGTGTTACAAATGTAGAAGATCTAAGATACAAAGGTGCTTACTTTACATAGAGCAATAAGAAAGAAGGAAGCTAGCTTATTAGGAAAAAAAAACTTTTAAGTCCTTGATCAACCCACTATGGTTTTCCAAATTTTGAAATAAAATGGCTCACTTTCATGAACCATTAGTTCTCAGATCACTCATCCATTGAAGTGACAATTGAAATAAGGAAAGTTAAACTCAAATCCTTTTTTAGGTTTAAAAATTTTATAGTAAAGATGGAGGGATTTAAGGAGCCTAAGATTAAAGACCTAAGTCTAGAGATTGAAGGATATAAATCCTTTAAGTTCTTACAATTAGTGAAATTTGAACAAAAGAAGATACATCAAGAAAGAGTTGGAGATACAAGCTCCTACATCAATACAATTAGAGATGAATTGTTAACCATACAAGAGGAATGGAACCAAAGTCCCAAGGATGTAGATAAAAAGGTGAAAGAGAAATTGAAATTTTCCTCTAGAGAATCAACATTCTTTATTAAAATAAAAAGATGGAATTAATTGGCTAATGGATGGAGACAGAAAACTAAGTTTTCCCATAATTTAACATTATGTAGAAGAAACGTCGATAAAATTTGTTCACTAAAAAATAGCAATTGTGATGAAATCTAAAAGCAACACAAACTCAAAGAGATGGCTTTAACTCACTTTAAGAACAACTTAGGTATCTTTGGTAACAACTGTTCTTATGCGCATGTTATAAAGATTGTTGTCTTCGATTATGTAACTCATCAACAAAAAGAGATGTTCATCGTGCCTCTTAATGAATTAGACATCAAGCAAGTTGTTTTTGACATGAATCTAGATAAAATCCTAGGCCATAATGGTCTAAACACTTTTTTCTTTTTACAGGTCATATAGTCACCAAATATATCCTAAATTTCTTTGATAATGGGCTTAAACAATGAAACAAAACCTTTTACATCTCATCTATAAGATACCAAATGCTACTTCCTCGAATGAATTTAGTATAATATCTTGTTGTAATGTCCCTTATAAGAACATAGCTAAAATGATTTTATGAAAACTAATTGATGACCTAAAGAGTGTCAATGACACAACACAAGGAGCCTTCATCCATAGTAAATTCATAGGGGACTATTTGATGCTAGCCTAGGAACTCTTCAAAGCTTACAAAATAAAAATACAACTGAGGAGTTTTTCACCAAAATAGACTTAAATAAACCTTTTAATTTAATCAAATGGAGGTTTATCCTGAATAGCTTACAAGATTTTATATTTTCTAGCATTTTTGTGTTCTAGATTAAGCAATACATTTTAAATACTTCCTTTGATAACTTGGTAAAGGGGGAACTAACCTTATCATTTCAAGTTGCTAAGGGTCTAAGGCAAAGGGATCTAATACCCCCCTACTTGTTCACTTTAAGCATTAAGGTTTTATCAAGAATGTTGAGTCAGAGAATCAAAAGGCTTTGGGACTTTAAATTTCATTATAAATGCAAGAAGTAAGAACTTTTTCACCTTATATTTAAAAATGATATTTTATTAATAAGTGCTCCTTTCCTCTTGTTAATTTTATTATTGTTTCCTTATGGGGTAAGAAGTATCCATCAAATATTATATTATCATTAATTTTTTATAATTTATCACCATTCTAATTTTATTTTTTAGTTAGTTCTGCATGATTTCTAATCATAAAGGTTGGGGCCAAATGTGGGGATTTATTAGGTCTAATTATCTTCAGATTTTCTAGTTCAAGAAGTCATTTTTCTAAATTCCTTTTAATCTTCTAAGTTATATCTCATAGTGATAACTTTAATAATTTTTTGTTCAGCTATCATTTCTAAGTTTGTTTCTTCTATATTTTTATCCCAAAATTGTAATGGATTATTAGAGTAATTTTTCTTTAACTTTTGTTTTACTAGTTCTAGTCCATCTTTTATCGCTTTTATCTATTGATACTTATTTTCTATAATATTTTCTATCTTTAGTAAAGGTTTTCCTTTTGAAAGGATTGATTTTTCTTTATATCCTATACCACACTAGGTTGTACGAGGTGTAACTAAGATGGGCGTAGATTGAGTATTGGCATTTTTAATTCTATTAACTACGATCCAATGACCACAAGGAGTTTTGAAATGCATATATTGTTTAACAATATCAAATAAACTTTTATGAAATAATTGGAGAAAAGTATTTCCTAAGTGAATATCAGTTCTGATATCATAAAAGTAAAATGTTGGACATTTTATTAAAAATGATCCTAATAGTATTTGTTGTTGATTAATGCCTTTTGATAATGTATCTTGTTATTAGAAATATCTAATCCTATTTTTTTAAGGTTTCATGATATTATAAATGAAAACAACTTGTTTACATAAATAGTAACCATCTCCACTGTCTATATAGGTAGCAAATTATTATGTTCTATAATCTTTATAAGTTATTGCAATTGGAACATAAATACTAGTAGGACTGCTCATTCTCTCAAAACATATATTATATTGTTGTTATAGGATAGTTGCATTCCATATTGTGTTATCTTATAAGGTTGAACTTATTTAAGAAAACTACTTCCTAACATTATCTCTAAATTAAATTCTTCATTTTCAACTAATATTCTTATGAGTATTTTATTGTCTTCTATCATGATAGTGGTTTCTACGACAATATCTATTTGACGTATTTCACCATTGAAATTTATATATTGATAAGGTTCATTTAGTTAGAAACTTATCAAATTATGTATTTGATAATTATTAATATAACCTCCATTAGCTCCTATATCAACTAAGATATTACAAGGAACATAATTTATACCATCAAAATATTCTCCTTTAATTTTACAATTAGAACTTATCTTTCTATCCACTTTTATCAAAGTATTAGCATATCTTTGACTACTTGAAACACCAACTTCTAAATAAGATAATCTAGGGAATAATTTATTAAGTGAAGTTATTAAGGGTTTTTTTGTAAATCTAATGAAACTTAGCTTCTATCTCTTCAATATTTGCTTTATAAGGATGATATATTCTTTCAACTTTGGAAAATAGTTTTGGAAAGTTAATAATATCTTTATATTCAAAATATTATGTTTGATGGGTATTAGATAAGGCATAAGATATCATTTAAGTAATAGGATACAATCTATTTTCATCTTTAATTAAAGCTTTTCTTTTAAAGTTTTGGATTAAAGAGAGTGCCATATCAAAATCTTTATCTTATATATTATAAGTCACTTTAGCATAGATATTAAAGAAAAGTTTTTGATATTGAAGGGATTACCTCTCAAAATTCGATACGTGCTTCTTTTCTATTACGTATTCAATCATCTATTATTGCTAACTTTATAAGACTATCTATTCCTTCTTTGAAAGTATATCTGACTATCACTTGTGTGGATCTTATATTCCTATTTTGTCACTAATTTCTTTGGGAATGTGAACAAGTTTTTGAGAAATATCTTTTTTTGATAATAGAGGAATCAGTACTTTATTAGAAGTTATACTAATATCTAAAGTTATTTCTTTAAGATTAAGACCATAAAACATATGATGTTTTCTGGGTTTTTAGCCTATTTTTTCTAATAATGTCATATTAAATCCACTATAAGAATTTATTGAATATATAGTATTTTGAATCTTTTTAAGCATTTTTCTATCAATTAGAGTTTCTTGAATGTAATCTCCATACTTTTTAGATGTTTCTACTATAGTATATGTTATTTGACTATCAGTTTGAGAGTTAAAAGATTATCCTATTTCACTCATTTATTTCAAAATCTAAAGTTTCTTTATATTTTGTATCTGTGATTATAAAAATGTTTTCTTAAGAAGAGAATTTTTCAAAATCTTCATTTTCTACTATTTCATTTATCTCATCATCTTTTTCTATGTTCTTTTTATTAATTTTTTAGGACATTCATGGGCATAGTTACCTTTTTCCTTACAATAGTAGCACTAACATTCACTTATGTTTTTATTTCTTTTCTTATTTCTTCTAAACATAGGTTTTCTACGTTTGTATCCTTCCTTTTGCTTGTAATATTTTGCTTTACGTTTCTTGAAATATTTGTTCTTAAAATATTTCTTCTTTTTATATTTTTTAATCTTATTGTAATAATAAGGACTGATCACATCCTATCCTAGCAGGCATTTTTAAATCATAACGACATAATGAAATATTTTTCTTTATCCTTTAACTTTTATTTAGTAATATAGCGTCATCACACCATTCACTTAATTTATCTTTTTAAAAGGAAATTTTTTTTCTTGAGGTATCTATAAAACCAGGATTGTAGGTTGCTTCTAATTTACTTCCCCAAGGATTAGGGACCTTTGAGTAAAACATCTTTAAATAAATTTTTATATTATTGACTTAATTATAGATATGGTAATAATAATCTTTAAAAATACAAATATATTTATTCATTTCACATATATCACATAACTGCAATCTCTATAATATCATAGCATATTTTCCTATGGTAGTTACATCTTTTAAAATATTTCCTTCTTCAAAAAATTCTAATAAAAAAGTTTCAACAACTCTAGTTATTAGATTTGCTATATCAATATATGGATTAAATAGAATTTTTTAGTTTTCATCTAAAATTTTTCAGAATGAGAGAGCTATTGACTAAAGCTTTTCTAGAAACTGTTTAGTTCTTTTATAAACAATTTTATTAATAGCAACAACTCTTTTAATAGTGGTTTTCCATCTATCCATTACTTTTTTCTATATTTTGGATGCAATCTATATTCAAATATATTCCAAAAGGATTTAAGACTTTTGTTCTCATTTTATCAATGGGTGTAAAATCATCTTTATCTTTAGTTATCATATGAGTTTCAATGTATCCTAAATTAGGTCTATTAAAACTTTGTGAAAGATACCTATGAGGTAGATTTTTAGAAATGCTAGGTATATCACTAACATTAGGATTCTAGAGAATTTCTTATTTAATTAGATCTGGTTTTATATATGCTAAAGTTTCTAAGTTTAAATTTTCTATCTGTTCATTTAATTCTTCAATTTCTGAATCAAATGCTTATATAAAATTTTCCATTTTATCTATAATTAGGTAGTATTTTTTATTTTTAAAATTAAATCAAATGTCTATTTTTCAATAGGATTTTTATTGGTTTATTCTCTATATTTGATTCTTTCCATCATATCTTGCATATCCATTATTTTTTTTAGGTTTTTCTATATGGAAAATATAGGCTTGGTAATTGGACCTAGGTCGGGGTTGATCAGGCCTTGGGTATGGCCTCGATCAATGAATAAAGGATGTCATTTTTAGCAAAACGTCATTTTTTAATTTTTAAAAAAATAAAAAGCCAGGCATAGGTTGGACCTGAGTTAGCATCCAGACCCAGCCTGACTTGGCCCATTACTATCCTTAGGAAAATAATGTTATTTCCTTAATATTATATCATTTTTTTAATTTCTTCCAAATTAGTTTCCATTTTTTATCCTTCAAGTTTTAATTTTAAATATTTATCATTAGCCTTTTATATGATAAGTTTTAAAATGTCTAGTCATTTCTAAATGAGCTTATATCTGTTGTTTTTTACATTTATGATATACTCTTTATGATTCATCCATCATTGCTTTAACTACATTTATAGTTTTTTTAATGATAATTTGTAAATAATATATAATTATATCTACTTTTATGATGATCTAATTCAATTTGAGCTTCTTGTACAAAAGTATAAAGTTTATTTGTTTCAAAAATTAAATGATCATAATAAGGACAATCACTCATAGTTAACAGCATAAGATGACACATCTCTAATAAGCTCTATGTAAATGTAATCTATAATGCTCTGCGAAGGTAAGATGTAATTCTTTATGCTCATCTTTATACTGTTGATTTTCTAGCTGATATTCGAAAGTTGTTGCTTTAAAATCTGGTAAAGTATATAATGAAACAATGATGCGAGTTCTCAGTTATAAATAACAATGTTTTAGTTTTCATATATGTCTATAGTTGACGGCTATCAAATATCTTTTTCCTTGAATCTGTTGATGAATACCTTCACTAGTTATACACCAAATTGCTATGGCTCTGATAACATTTAGAGGAAATTCAAAAGCATGACGAAATAAAAGCTTTTATCATATATAAGCTACTAATAATATAAAAAATTAAAGAGATTTGAAGCAAATCTTCATCCTCTAATTTGTCATTATTTGTTATAAGATTGCTAACTTCTTAGAGTGATGTAATTATCTCATTTATAGATTCTAACAAATCTAAA
>JAOQML010000197.1:20430253-20445472 GCA_027568935.1 Erythroxylum urbanii | reverse complement strand
GAAAAATATTAATTTTTTAGCAATAATAACTTTAAAAAATTTTAGATTAAAATGATAAATGAAGAATATAAATTTTGAAAAATATAATTTATTAATTAAAATGTGTGAGAATTGAAAAGAAAAAATAGATTGATTAAAAATTCAAACTTTTAAAAATCTCAACTTTCCTTACATTATATCAAAACTAAAAAAATAAGTGCAAGAGTTGGTTTCGATAGGAGGAAGAATTACGTGGTGGGTCCTATATGTAGGTACCATAAAAGAAATCATGGTGGGTCCTAGATACTAAAAAAGATGGTGGGTCTCACATATTCAATGGCTAATTATTATTTTAACCAGTTTGTTAAAGAAAACCAACATGTTTGTTAGGAAGTCGACTGGTTTCTTATCATAAGGGTTATATAATACAAACCAAATCGAAAAATAGGTCAATTCTTATTTCTTTTGATTGAACCAATCAGTCTGGTCCAATTTTTAAACCACTAATTAAAACCTTTTGATATATGTATCTTGTTATTAAAAATATTTAATCCTATTATATTTTTTAAAGTTTCATGATATTATAAAGGAAAGCAATTTATTTTACATAAATTGGACCCAGCTCCACTGTCTAAATAGGCAACAAAAGTATTCTTCAGTGTCGTAGAGATTTACAATAGCGGAGGCAACGAGAGAAACTGATCAAGTTTTTATGGATGTCGGTGGAGGATAAAACACCAACAATTGCATCACCCAACCCACCCACTTCAAAACAAAGAAGGTATAATCAAGAAATTAATTAAATTGAGTTTAGGTAGTTTCCTTGGCTTAAAAGGCATGTTCACAGAGGTGCCATATGGTATAATAATGTCAATTGAATAGGATTATCGAGATTGAAGGAAAGAGCGTGTCTTAATGACGATAGCTTCTTATCATGACACACTTGTAGCGTTTAACCAGAATAAGGAGATTTGGGGATTGTTGAGAACGATGCCTCGAGTTAAGGATCCTACAAACTACAATGGTGGGCCTTGTATTGAATTTACTCCTAAAGAAGTTACACACTTGGTTAGCCCCTTCGCCAATTCTCTCATCAGAAAATTCTCCCATGAAGGACCAGTAATGAATTCACTACAAAAGCACATCGTGGCAATTAGACTTAATGGGACTTTTCATATTGGTCTGCTAGATTATCGTTATGTACTGCTGCGTTCTGACGTTGAGGAATATTACACTCGCTTTTGGATTAAGGGTGTATGGTCTTTTAAAGGATTCACTATCCGAGTCTTCTAGTGGTCGCCGAAATTTTCATTGATAGAGGAATCACCAATTGCCCCAATTTGGATTAATCTTCCTTTAGTGTTGCTACATTTTTTTCTTAAGGGTCCCTCTTTTAAATCGAGAAAATTATTAGAAATCTCCTAAAAATTGATGCTTTAATGATAACATTGACAAACTCGAGACCGCGAGATTTTGCATTAAGATAGATGTTTCAAAGGAGTTGCCTAGTCTTTTCTGGTTAAAGAATGGGAATTCTAGTTTCTGGAAAAATATTGATTACGAAGATGTTCCAGATTATTGTTTCCATTGTCGAAAGATTGAACATAAGGAGGAGAATTGTAGACTGATCAATGGAGAAAAGATTATACAACTGAAAAAATGGCTGCCTAAGAAGAGTGTTGCAACTTCTGAGGTTGCAAAAGAGATCTCTAAGGATAAAGAACCTACAATAATCGAGTTATAGAATCTGGTGGAGGCAGAAAGATCGAAAGAAAAATCTAAAAACCATCAAGAAGGTATGGAAAAATCTACTCGTTGTGATGATATTATTGCAGTTGTTGCGGCTAAACATATTGTTACAGGCCCTACAGTTGCGGCGAAGGATATTTCTAGATTTGGTTTGAATGCTGCAACTTCAATGGATTTGGTGAGCTCTAATATTACTGAGATTATTCTCGACTTTGTTGCACCTAGCTGTTGACCAAAAGATAAACCTTAAAGATGTTGTGATCAATGATGATGATGATTTTAATGACATGGTGACCAAATAGAAAATCCAATGGTTGTTTTGTTCGAATGTGAGGGAGTTGTTGATAAACTCTCTGCTGTTGTTGTTGTTGAAGGGGTATTGTCACCAAGAATAAAATTTCCTTGTTAGGTGATGAGAAGCTTGAGGATCACATTGAGAATACAAAAACTATGGAGGATGCATTCATTTTAAATTTGTCATCTAATAACACTTTGAAGCACATGAAGTTAGGTAGAGTTAAGGCATTGGATTTAACATCTTCTAATAGAAAGGAAGGGGATTTATATGGGGATTATGGGATTTTGACAGCAACAATTGTAGTAATTGACTTAATGGTTGTTTGCGATAAGGCTAACGAGGTAAATTCTCAGTCAATTCCAACTAAGCAATATAAGATAGGGGTACTTACAAGAGCCCAGCTTTAGGTGACATAAATATTTTCATCTAATACCCAATTATTAGGCTAATATTCTGAAATTTTCAAGGATTAGCTAATAAATTATCTCTTTTGAGACCGAAGATGTTGAAGTGCATTCATAATATTCAAATGATGGTTATAGCTGAACCTATGATGGATTTATCTCGAATGGACGAAGCTAGAAAGAAATTAAATTTTGAATGGATGATGGCTAACACTTCGGATTAAATATGTATTTTTATAATCAAGAGTTTACTTGCAATTTATTACATGAGAACACTCAGCAAATCACTTTATAGACTTTACATATTTCTTGAAAAGACATATACATCCCTCTTTTGTTCATGCGGCATGTTCAGTAAATGAGAGGAGAGATTTGTGGAATTCTTTTGTTGATTCCTCTTACCCATGGTTATTCTGTGGAGACTTGAACCTGTGCTTATCTTCAGACAAGAAAATTAGAGGTTTTCCTTTTCAGGTGACTGAAGTGGAAGAGTGTCAGAACTTTATAACACAACATGTTTTGGTAGATATTGGGTATACGGGCTCTCATTTTACATGGACTAATAACCAAGATGGACATCTCCGTATTTGGAAAAGGCTTGATAGGGCTTTGATAAACACAGAATGGATGTTGAATCTTACACTCACTGTGGAACATTTAAGTTGTGTTCAATCTAACCACTCTCCATTACTACTCTTGGTCTTGGAGATTGAGAATTCTACAAGCCCAAAATCATTTTGCTTTCAAAATGCTTGGTGCTTGCGTAGGGATTTCATGGCGATAGTTAGAGAAAATTGGAACTTGCCTTGTTTAGGACACCCACTTATGAAACTTTGGAGCAAGTTAAAGAGACTTACGTTGGTTCTCAAAAATTAGAACCGACAAGTATGCGGCAATTTTCAACAGAATGTTAGGAGGGCTAAAGAGGACTTGTTGGTCAAGGAAAGACCATTGGAATAAGAGGGTTCAGGAAATGCTAGGGAGGCCTATCATCTAGCTAGGGCTCAATATAGGCAGGCACTATTGGAGGAAGAATGTTTTTAGTGTTAAAAATCTAAGCTTTATTGGATGAAAGAGGGGGAAGCAAATACAAAATTCTTCCATGCAACTGTGAAAGAAAGAAGGGGTTGCTCGGTGATTCATCCAGTGCAAAGACACGATGGAGAATGGGTTACTGATTCTTAGGGTATTCAGGTTGAGGGGGTTCGTCTTTTTAGACACTTACTGCAAGATGAGGGAAATGAAGTAGATACTATAGACACTTTGGTGAATAGGGTGATTAAGTCAATGTTGTTAGATGTCGGAAATGAAGATTTACAAAAACTGCCATTATCAAGGTGAGAAGGGAGATGGATGGTGATAGTGTAGTAGGCCCAGACAACTTCATTAGGAAGTTCTTTACTCATTGTTAGGAGGTAATAGAAAGTGACTTAGTAGCCACAATGTAAGAATTATTTGAGAGAGGAGACCTTCTTAGAGCTTACACCTTTACCCTTCTGGTACTAATTCCAAAGCTTACTAATGCATCTTTGTTCATGGAGTATAGACCAATTAGTTTGTGTAACTTCTTTCAAAAGGTGATATATAAGTTGATTGTTAATAGGCTGCATTTGATTATGCCAAAAATTGTATCTCCTCGACAAACGACTTTCTTACCTAGGGAATTCATCTCTAATAACATTTTCTTGGTTCAAGAAATATGTTTAGATATGAACAAAAAAATTAGAGGTGAAAATGTATTTCTCAAGTTAGATATGGCCAAAGCATATGACAGAGTATCTTGGCTTTTTATGATTAAAGTATTGCGACACTTTAGGTTTGGGGAGCAATTTATAGATTAGGTTTGGAGGCTGGTTCCTAATTTCCAGTTTTCTGTATTGGTAAATGGAGTGCCTTCACGATATTTTCACTCATCGCGAGGTTTGAGATCGGGTGATTCATTATCTCCAACACTTTTTATTATTGGGGTCGAAGTTTTGACAAGAGTGTTAAATAATCTTCCACAAGCGGCCACATCTGCTATTCCTAGAGGTTGCCTTAGGGTGACTCATCTCTCCTATGCTGATGATGTATTGATTTTTACGAATGGATTGAGATTGTCCCTTACAGCAGTCAGGCAAGCACTGGTAGATTATGAAAGATGTTCTAGCTAGCTAGTTAACGTTAATAAAAGTGTTTTTTATATGGGTAGATGCTCTCAGACAAAACAAAATTTGATTGCACATGTCACTGGGTTCTAGTATTGCCAATACTCATTCACGGATCTTGGATGTCCCATTTATTGGGGAAGAAAAAGTTTTGAGTTTTTTAATGGATTGGTAGATAAAGTCACTCAAAAAATATCTCAATGGGCAAGTAATCTACTTTAAATGGGAGGAAGATTGACTCTGCTTTGATCAGTTTTACAATCTCTTTCATTTCATGTCTTAGCTGCAACAAACCTCCCACGAGATATTTTAACTAAATTGGAAAAAATATTTGTAGATTTTTTGTGGGGAGTAAGTGAAGAACGGCCTAAGCATCACTGGATAGCATGGAAATCAACTTGTTGCCCAATGGAGGAAGGTGGTATTAGTTTGAGGCATTTTTTTGACATATAATTGGCCTTCTCGACTAAGTCGTGGTGGAGATATCTAATAGGTAATTCTTTTTTAGCATCCTTCTTAACAACTAAGTATGGAACTAGAGGTTATCTGGAGGTGATTCAGCCTAGACTGACAGACTCTCAGACTTGGAAAAGAATACTAGATATTTGTGAACAGATTTAGGATTGTATTGCTCACTTTGGTAATAAATTCATCTAGAAGGACACCACCACTAGGGACTTCTCGATGACTTATACCTATAACCATATTAGAGATGTGGACACATGAACTATAATTGGTTATAATATTTGAAATAAAGGGATTCTCTGAAAGTATCATTTTTTATGCTACAATATATTTCCGTACGAAGGCTAGGGATTCTTGGACCTTCGAGATGCAACTACTGTCAGAATGATTGTGAAGAATCTCTAGACCACATTTTCCTTCTTGGTGATTAGACTATGCACCTTTGGAGTTTTCTCGATATGCCTTTTAGTTTACCGGATTCATGCTTTTGGCATAGAGATATGTTAATTCGGTGGTGGTCAGCTAGGGGCAATTCGGCTATGAGACTGTTCTTTCATGTGCTACCATCCTTTATTAGCTGGAGTATTTGAAAGATGTGTTGCTCGACAAAATTTGATGGATTGCCTCCTCTTATATCTTTTGTGATCTCAGAGATTGTTGATTCCATCACTTATGTTTTACAGGATTCTTTTTCTTGAACCATTTAAGGTAAACAGTGGCAAGATGTGATGGAGACTATTGAAAGGTATGTTCGACCCCACAAGGTTTCACTAGTGAGTTAGTGTAAGCCCTCCCTGGGATTTTTGAAGCTGAATACTGATCATTTGTCGAGAGGAAACCCAAGACCAAGTGGAGGTGTGGGATTGTTTGAGATGAGTTGGGAAGGTGTGTATTGGAATTTACGTTTCCTATGTAACATGTTACAAGCCTAGAAGTAGAAACACAATCTCTTTTGCAATGATTGAAGCTTTGTGCTGAATTATTACCCAATTCTCAAGTAATAGTCGAGTTGGACTCTAAAATTTTGGTTGACATGTGCCTTGGTAGAGTTCAAATTCCATGGAAGTTGATAGATTGGTTAGCTAAGGTGCTGAGGTTTTCTTTTGTGGATGATTTTTTTATTGTTATGGAGAGACAAATCAAACAACAAATTTCTTAGCAAACCTGAGATGTTCATTGGAGGGTTTGACCACCTACAACATTCAATCACTGATGCCTCGTCCCTTGAGGGGTATATTGACTTTAGATAGGTCAGGCTTGCCTTCATTAAGAGTAAGAACTGTTTAATTGTAATAGATATTAGCGATATTGACATTTGTAATTTCTTTCAATTTTCACGCCTTTGATGGTTGGCATCTAATGCCAGATTATTTGATAATGCCAACTCTATTTGTTTCGGACAGGTCAAGTTTATGGCCCTCTATTCTGTACTTGTCGCTTTTGTTTTTAATACAATAGCATATCTATCTCTTTCAGGGTGTCGCCCATGGTTTTTTTAAAAAATGTATACGCCTTAAGGTAAGAAATGAATTAAACTTGTGCTGGGTTTTGCTAAAGGAGCATCAAGGGTAGTCACCTTATTCTAGGGTTAGAGTTGAAACGCTCGTTAAAAGACTCGACGAATACTCAGTAATGCTACGGTAAAAAAAAACTAAAGATGCAGGCATAGAAGAGTAATAAACCTTTTAATTTGGAAAATTTGAAAACTATTTAGCATATAACTATATCGTGACTGCTTATTTTTTGGAAAATTTCATATATGGATAATCTGAAATAGATTTAGATTCGTTAGAATCTATAAATGAGAGAATTACATCCATCTTTCAAGAAGTTAGTACTATTACAACAAATAACGATAAATTAGATGATGAAGATTTGCTTCAAATCTCTTTAATTTTTGATATTATTAATAGTTTAGATATGATAAAAATCTTTTTATTTTTCTAAACTTTTAATATTAATACCATGTTGGTATTTACAGTGCCAATAAATATTGGCCGTTATCTATCAAAAAAGTCAATCTTGTCAAATTTTGATTTCGGCACAGTACTATCCATTTTTATACCTTTTGACCGGTAGAACACATATCGGCCAATACCAGCCAGTTTGATACAAAACTCAAAATTTTACCAAAAATAATTATCTTAATTTTCCACTCATCATTATCTTTGTACGACTGACTATGGGAAGACCCTGAAACGAAGAAATGATATTAGTGAGATATGGCATGATTTTAAATATACCATATGTAAGCTCAGCAAAACTTTTTAAACAAAGACCAAAAGAAAATTTTATGAAAATTATAAAGATAAGTGCTAAGACTTTTTTTTTAAATTTAAATTTATGAAAAAATATTTAAAAAACCAAGAAATTTACGAAAAGGAACGTAAAATACATATACCGATGAAACCCTCGTGTCAAGATTTTAAAGTCTCCAGGATCAGACACCAACTACACCGTCCTACTGGATCCTTCTCAGTCACACTTTGCCGTGAAGAGTAGTGCAAGATTTAATTCAAAATCCTAGGGAAGTTGATTATTGAATTGTTAAATTATTAAGGGTATATTATCAATATTGACACACATAAGAGGATCCAAAAGACCCGTGTGGCAACAAGTCATGATCAATTGTATAGCAGCTTGTTTACTACCTTACATGTTCAGTATGTATAGTAAGACGAACTATAAGAAGAAAAACTTTTTCCAGCATCTCTAACAAATTCCACTACGCAGCAGACGGATGATTTCTGGTAAACTTCGATATTCTATTTGCATATTTGTGTGGAGAGTTTGTTCAATTAGAAAAAAGGAATAGCAATGTCGCAGACAAATAAATCCAGGCCTTCGAGTTTGCGAACTGCCTATGCAAATTACTAATTAATTCTTCATAAGGGTACACAATGAAGGTGTGTCATAGAACTAAACTCTTGCTGCACTGACATATTCTGATACATGCTTAAGAATGGAGCATTGTAGTTATTGATCAGAAACCTTGAAAAATGTGTAGGACAAGATTATGTTGTTGATCCCTTCCATCCTGGGATCTGTTTCAAATTCTGGGTCGATATAAAAGAAGACCTGCAAACAAATATCATATGGCACTAATAATTAAAAAATGAACCAGACTTATAGACTTTTGACAATTTAAATCACTGACAGCTTTATCAAAGACAGGAAAAAGAGGTGAGATCTGGGTAAGGGAGTCGAAATGAGGAATAACACTCACAGGCATATCAATCTGCTCACCAGGAAGAAGTCGCTGCTCCTCAAAGCAAAAGCATTGTATTTTGTTGAAGTATACAGCGGCCTGAAAGGGGTTGCAAGCTAATATTGTTCCAATTGTAACAAAATAAATGAACGATGCAATGGGATTATCATCCCCTTGTTGATAATACGTTTGTCAGCAATATCTGAATTATTCAACCTTCCTCTAGATGGAAGCACTAAAGACAATAAAAATGATAAAGTATGCAGAAATAACCTAACTGATGAAGAGTCTAGAATACTGCATGCCAAATAAATTCACTGTAAATAACTTGATAAAATTCTGTTGACCAGCAAGATTGTAACCTTGTCATAGGAATTATGCGGACTAGCGAGAGTTGCTGAATCAAATACAACTTGAAAAATCATAACGCTGGATGATCTGTGAATTGATGATCTGTGAATTTTTATAAGCCACTAACATAATATATTCATTCCTGTGGCAGTTTCTTGCTCAGATTTTCTACTAAAATCTCAATGACTCCAACATCTGTTTACAACATGCTGCTATTGGGAAGATTTACATTGTCTTAATTCTACCCTTTCCTATATGTTCAATGCACCTTCTATGAAATAACAAAAGATTTACCTTGATTAAGAAAGATTCAGGTCCTGCTCAACGAATGTGTGTGGATGAAATGAAAAATTAAGAAAAATGAAATTGAGTCACAAGTTGCATTTCAAAAACATAAATGTGACATTGCCCAAAACTATTTTGTTCTTTTCCTCGTCTGGGAAACACCCTCATACTGTATGATGTGGTGAGTAGCCTACTTCCACGCATAAACTTAGATTCTTTGAGTAAACAGTCACAACTTGTGATTCAACATGATTTAACTATGCTCTTAAGACAATCATTCTTATAAGTCAAGAACACTGCGGACATGTTCAGTAGCAGCTGAAAACACACAATTGGATGAATAAAAGACGGGTTCAAGCCTCATTAAATGCAAAATGAGGTATGATCATGGAGGGGGGAAAAAAGTCAAAACAGCATCCCAGATTGCTTAAATTGAAAGTGCAATGAAGATTAATACCTTCATCGGGGTTACATTATATGTTGACACACCGATTATTGGAGCTGAACTTCTGTTTTCAGCAGTGTAGAATGCAAGGGCACTTTCCCCTGGCTTTACTCTTACCTAGGAATAAAAAAAATAACAGGAATGAACCAAGTTGCACAAAGAGCATTTAACACAGTATGTGAAATGAATTGTTCATGCCCTATGCAAGAATGAACCTCTCTCTGTGTGGGAATAAACTTCCATGGCATTCCATCGGCTACATCAGCATTGAATTGAACCACAATTTCCCTAAACAAACAGCACATGGAAAATCATTTGGGAGGGCAATCACATAGCTGAAAAATTCACGGAAAATTCGTAATACTCAAAGTCACTTCAGTTATCCCAAGAAAGCTCTGAATTATAGCCATCTTAATTCGAAAAACATCCAACACATCGCCCCAAAAGCAAAGTATTCATTCAATATGCACATGTACTAAAGACTTAGCAAACTACAAGGAAGACAGCGGCACAGATGAAGTCAGACAAGATACGAGCAACTACAGAATCACATCACTCTTTGCTAATCAGACTCCATACTTCTGGTTTGTATCTATTAATCTCTTTGAAAATAATTTGGTGAATTGCAATGCAAATTAGATAACCGAATGACCATACAGATAGGAATTAAGAAACGCACCTTGCTGCAACCGTCCCCTCTTTGGCATGTCGGGCAATCTTCTCTTCAACACTCTAAAAGAAGAACAATCCACCAAACAAAACAAGTATAAAAACACAAACAAACAACAAAATACCATTTTGACGCACACAAGCACCATGGCAAGGGAAACAGAAAGATAATTTGTAAAGACCTCGCGGCGTTGAACAGTACCCCCATAGCCTGTAGCTTGACAGAACCTCCTATATAGAGGAACAGCAGCGTAGCTACTCCCAACCATCGCAATAACCAATCCAGTTAAGTAAAAGAGCGTTTTTCTCGACTTCTGCTCAGCTCTTGAAGCATTATAAGAAGTGGCATAATGCCTTCTAATTCCATTGCCGACCCAAGAGACGATCGGAAGTGTACCAATTTGACATCTTGATTTCGAATTCCGACTGTGGGTGCCTAGTCTTCTCCAATAATGCACTGCAGTATGGTAGGTTTTACTGGGACCAATACAAAAAAATGGAACTTTGGTCAGATTTTGTGCGTGTGTGTTTTTCTTATTCTCTTTCAAACAAAGGAATAATTAGAAAAGGAAAAAAAAAAACCAGAAAGAGGGCTAATGTGAGAAGAGAGTGATTTTACTTGAATCGAAGAGGTTGATTATGGAGAAAAGAATTGAGGCGATAATTAGTTCCTCTACCTCTCACAAGACTTGACCATGATGACATGGTTTTTGTTATGAGAGATCGTGAAAGGAGGATAATTTTTTACAGGATCGAAAGGGTAAGCATTTGGGTGTGGTTGGGAAGTAGGAAAACGAAAGAAAATAGGAGAGAGAAAATGAATGGCAAAAGGAGGAGTCGTCCTGTGAAGGTTTTAATAATAATGAAAATGGCGCTGTTGGTAAAGAAAGAAACTAAAAAAGAAGCGAAATGACGACGGCTTGTTTCGGATTAAATTTATTGACGTACGTTTAATTATATTTGTAAGATTGAATTAAATTTGATTTATGTTGTTTGAAATAAATTTATAAATATTAAAATTTAATTTAATTATATTATTTAGAACGTAATAAAAATAAATTTAATTATTTTATATGATTTTTTTATTCTTAATTAAAAATAATATGTAATTAATGTGTGTGTGTTTTGTAGTAATTTGTATATTTATGAAGTGTATATTTAAAAAGAAGAATTTTTTAATATTTTGATAAATAATTGGCTCTTCAATTTATATACTAAATTGGACCATTTTAAATATGAATTGAATTCATAAAAAAAATGAGATTTAATTATATAGATGAATTCAAGTCATTTTTTTTTAATATTCAAAAATATATGAATTGAATTCAATTACATAAAATTAATGAATTGAATCTAATTTATTAAATTCGCTGTAAGTTTATGAATGGCAAGAGGAAGAATGTAAAGGTTTTAATAATGAAAACGGCGCCGTTGGTAAAGAAAGAAACTAAAAATGAACCAAAATGATTTTTTGGTGTGTTTGCGATTAGATTACTAATGTAAGTAGCGAGACTAGAATCAAATGACCCCACGTAGACATGAACTTCTACGCGTTCAAGGCCTTCTGCTATTCGATTCACTCTCTTGTTTAGGGATGATAATTCTCATCTGATTGGACCTACCGGGCTCGAATTAGTCTCTTTTTGACCCGAGTTATGCTGGCCACAGGCTGATCATAGTCTTTCTTGGGCTGATCATAGGCCGACCATAGTTGGCTCACGTCTGATCCGTGGCTCGTCTATTTTTTCTAAACAACGTCGTTTTAATATTTTTAAATATATATATATGTGCAAGCCGGCCCGCAAGCCACCATATGAGAGACCCATTAACATGTATACTTTTTTTTATTACATTAAGTTTCCCGATTTAACCGGACTTTTGATTACTCTTGTTCTTGAATCGTGGGCAATTAACAAACTAGAGACTTAAACTCACACTCACTCATGTTACGTGATATTTATATCTTATTTCTTTCACATTCTATCTTATGGTAAGAATTTTATAACAGAATGAAACGTAATATTATTCTATCATTTAGAAAGAAGTTTTATAATAAAAATATAATAGAATGAGATGAAAAAGAAAGGTTTTATATTACATCTCATTTTATCCTAAATAGTAAAAATGAAAAACCTTCAATTTAGGAAATTTAGGATGGAATGTAAAATGATAAACAATTTTACATTATATTACATTATAAACCCTTTATCCAAATAATATTTCACTAAATTACATCGTGGATCCTTTCATTCCTCCTAAACAACAATTTTCTAATATTGTATTTATTTACATTCCATTCCATTATAAATCATTCCATTTTATCCCATTAAAAATTTTACGTTCAATCAAACATATCCTTATTAATATGAGCCTTTTCCACTCATGAAGTTTTTATTCACCCCGGCCTCTGTACAAAGGTGAACTTGTGCTTAGGAAGGAGGTAACTCATTCTTATCATCTCATATTTATCTTCAAAGTTGTTCCTATTTTCAATTTTCAGTCTTGTTATGGAGGAATAAACTGCGGCATAATTTGCAGGTTCAACAAAATTCCAGCCTAAAAGTCGGTAACAACCTAAGATCAAGGAGCCCTAAAAATTATAATAGTATCAATGACATGATTTTGATATCAGAGTTCTCGTGTAAGGTAGATAATTTTTTATATGGTCAAAATGGTAAGCATTTGGGTGTGTTTGACAATTAGAGAAAGTTTATTAATGACAAGAAGAGTAATATGCAGGTTTGTGTGTTTTGACGTTGCTCTAATAGTGTAAAAGGAAATGATAACCAAAAACGACATCCTTGGTAAATATAGAAATTAAAAAAGACAAATTGTACGTCTTGGTTCTAACATTTTCACAATATCAAATTTAATCAAAAGATGAAGTGAACAAAGAAGTCAATTAAATCAATCCAACAATTAAAAAGTAAAAAATGAGTAAAATAGTACCCATGCTATACAAACTTAAGAGAGATTTAAGAGAAATCAAAGTGAAAAATTAAGAATAAGAAAGAATACATCGTATCTTGATTTAAGCAAATCATTACAATATTTTTGCAATATTATCTTAATAATTTCAATAATCATTGCATAATTATTTGTATTTAAGAAATATTATATATACTTTATCACGATCAAAAGAAATTTAGTAAAGTTTTTTTCAAAAACTTCTTGATAAATTAAAATACTTTTGGCAACTTTTAAAATTATTTTGGATCAAACATTTATCAAAAGAATGTGTTTTTATCTTCAAAAGAACATCGAAAATTTTAAAAATCTTATTTTAAGATGTTTGAACAATCAATACGGTGATTTAGATAACCAATATTAGGGTTTTATATAAATTAGTCATCGGTATTATAATGCAGTGAAACAATATCTTCTGAACTCATATGTCATGAGTTTGTGACTATATTGATTAATTAATATGCTAGAGTAATCAATCATTGTTATTACGTCTAGTTTTTTGCTTTTTTTACTACTAGTTTGAATTATTTTGAGTATAAATAAATCATATATAAATTATTTAAAAAAAATTTTGACACAGTAGAGAGATGGAAAGAGCCTTGAAATGATAAAAAGTGCGTCAGAATACATCATCATCTAGTTTGAAATCTCGCAATGAAGTGAAGTCTGGAGAGATCTAATAGTACGCAGTCTTACCCCTATATAATAAAACGGCTATTTCCAGTAAATCTACATGTAAATGTGACAATAAAAAGTGATGCAGATAAAAACTGATATGTTAAGAATGTAGGAAAATAAAATTAACTAAGTACATAAAAAAATAAAATAAAACAAAATCAGAATACATGTGTGCATTAGATAAATCATATTGAGTTATATATAGTCGTACTAGTGTAACAATAAAAAAAATTGCTTGAGCTGAGCTACATATTATAAGAGTTATTCTTGACCTTAAACAATATTTGTAATTGGTTCCTTCGGCTGTGATATAAAGAAGATATTATATAAATTATGTATGTTGAAGAATAAATATAAGAAAAGAATTATTTGATTAAGCTACCACAAATCAATTATCTCTTTTTTCAAACTCACTTTTATTATTATTATTATTGTATTTGTTTTATAATTTTTTATAATTATTATAATAAGTATTTTAAATAAAATAAAAAATACGCGATTTATTGACATTTCACATATTATTCAAAGACAAGAATTTTCTAAGATAAACATTTTATAGTTTCATAAAGGCTTAAAGGAAAGCAATTGAATCTTGTCCTCATAGTATACAAATTAGAGTACTATGTAAGTATGTGGTATTAAAAGGAAAATATTGATGGCAACATCAAAATCAAATGATCCCAGTAGCTTATGGAGATATGGATTGTTCTATGTTGGAAGTCTTCCTCTATTCTTTGTCGCTCCTGTTCATGAATAGATTTGTGGTTTTTTTTCATCCTTTTAAATTAATTTGGTAACATTAGATTATCTATAAATTATAAAGTAATCCAAGATTTTGCTTATCATGGGAATACAGAAGTTCATGTTCTGAGTATCAGATTCACTTATGCTAGGGGTTGGTTATACCATGTTTCGTTCATATCCTTCTTTACATCAAGATATGGGATTTGTCCATGTGCAAAGTCTCAATCAGCTCACACCTATGTATGAATGGGGGCTCATACTTGGAGATAAAGTATATCATTCTTATCACTTCACTTTCATCTTTGCACTTAACTTTATTATCAGTCTCTTCGTCGAGGATAAACTCCATCATAATTTATAGCCTCGGGAGTATTCCAGCTAGCAATGATAATTGATCAGGTCGAGTTTAGGACGTACTCGGCCTAAGCCTGACCCAACAAGTATTGATCGGGCTTGAGCCTAGCTCAAGGCTCGATCGAACCTCTTCATTTTATAACATACTTTGTTATCCAAAATTTCATTTTCATTAGAAAGTTAGTTTGCATTATTTTATATAGAAAGTGTTTTATATGTCACTAATTTTTCTAACATAGTCCAATATTTTAAGCCTTAAGTTGAATTTTTAAATATAGTCTTGAATATTCTAAATTATGTATTTTTTTCAAAATATCTCATTTCTAATAAAGAATCCATATTTACTTTATTTTTAATAAATTAATATTGTTAAGTCGAATGTCTTTGACAAAAAATTTAAATCTATTTTCTTAATTTTTTAAAAATTAATGTAACTTTAAATTATTCTTTCTTTTTTCTTTACTAATCACTGTTCT
>JAOQML010000197.1:20308030-20327388 GCA_027568935.1 Erythroxylum urbanii | reverse complement strand
AATTATTTTTCAGGACTCAGAAGAATACCCCGTTAGGCAACGGGAGTATGCCTATTGCATGCGAGACAGGATTAGAGATCGGGATCAGTTCGCGTCTGCATTGGTTTTCTTTATTTGTCACTAAATGTATTATTCCGCAAAAGTTTGTATTATTTGTAATTGAATATTACAGTTTGTGTTCCAATTTTGAGAAATTGGAAATGTTTGTATTGTGTAATTTGAAATGGGCCCAAGTGGCTAATAACAGTTTCGGTTGTCTACATTGTTTTATATGAAATGGTTATTAAACAAAGTGGAACATTTTGGTTACTGATTTTCTATTCTTTATGTTATGGTTTAAAAAATAATTTTACACCGACTTTTAATTGTTAAGTGATGTGGCACACCATCCCTGCGGGGCACGGATTCGAATATCACTATCGATATCAGATTCGGGTCCAGCGGGAGTGGGGTGTTATAATAGATATAATCATAGTAGGACTTTTCACCATCCTAAGGGACCAATTAACACATTTAATGTCTAAAGAAAACTTCCTCATTATTCATACACACAAAGAATTCCAAGCAATACATTTACGCATCATCATTAGTCATATAATATGGTATATCATTTTTATGGTAAATTTAGACATATTGATATATTTTACTTTATCAAACAAAGGATGTTAAGCAAACTGATGTTAAGTAAACCTTTTAAATTGTCAGTTGAAAAGAAGAAGGAACCAAACAATCAAGCAACCAAGCTTAGTTGGGTTCCTAAAATACATTAATTACCTTGCTTTATAAGGCTATTATAAAAGAAAAAGCAAATGGTATGTAGAAGAGATTGAACATTATTTTTAGAATTTATGTCTCTTTCTCTTGATGAATATATTCTTGCCTCCAAAAAAGTCTTGAAGATGTTGTTGTAGGACATGAATAATTTAACTCTTAAAATTAACCATCAAGACTTCTTAAATTGTTAAACCAAGTGAGGATGATGAGAAGGATGAGATGCCACTAATAGATAGAGAATTCAAGAAGAATCTTCACTTAAATCTCTTATAAATAATGTTCAACGTAAGGTAATTATTAATTTTTACTTTAAAATATGTGATTACTTATGTTTATGTGTCTTTTTTAGTATAAATCCTTGGTGATGATTATTTAAGGTTGAATTATGAATAAGGTATTTTTTTAGAGTGTGAACCTTAGATGAGAGACTATATGCAAAATAAGGTCACCAAGTTAGAATTAACATCAATTGAGTTATTATTTCTCCAAATTTTTGAATAAGGATAAATCTTTTTTAATTAGAGGAAAATTATTTTTGACAAGGCTCTTTATATGGTCACATTTTTTATTTATTGATATTTACTTGTTTAATATATGTTTTAATATTATTTTATTAAAGTTTTGATGCTTTAATTTGAGTTTTAAAGACAAGTCCTTAAGTTATCTAGTTAACTATTTAAACATTATCTTAGTGTGGGAGAACGGTATCTTTAAATTTTGCTCCTTTTTGCTTTTCAATAAGTTTGTTGGTTTTTTGGTTGCTTATCTAGTCAACCACACAGTCTCATTGGTCAACCAATGTCCTTCAATACTTGACCAATATCTCTTTCATGGAAGATAATTAACTTATGATATATTTGATCGATATATAAAGGTCAACCACAACCTCTCATTGGTTAACCAATGCCCTTCAATGATTACCTAATATCTCTTTCATGGAAGACAATTAACTTATGACATATTTGGTCGATATATAAAGGTCAACCATAGTCGAACAATTTCCCTAAGTAGTCAACCAGCATAAATGATTTAATTCCTCCTATCTTTTGCCTTGATTTTGTTTTCTCTTTTTCTTGTTTAAAGCTCCTTAAAACCTTAGATAAGTCACTTATATCTTTGGAAAACACCATACCCCATTGCAAATAGCTACCGCCTTCAATTTTGTCCTCTTTTTGTTAAAGATCTTTACAATTCATATTCTCTTTGAATAAACCCCTAACTTTAGGATTACTTGATATTGCTCGACTTTTCTATAAAATACATGGTTTTTTTAAGTGTGATTGCATCATATTTGTCATTTTAGAATTTTAAATTTGACTACTTTATTCCATCATTATTTTTGAAATTTAGGACTTAACAAATTATACATTTTTATTGGACACTACAATTATGTTTTATTTGTTACAATTCTAACGAGTAATTTTGTGAAAACTTACCTTTAGCGTTTAATTGAAATTTTCAACTTAGGCATCATATCAAAATTAAGGATTTTTTAAATTAGACAAAATTCGGGATGTTTCTGTAAAACTTGACCTTTTGTTTTGACTATTTAAAAATTTATTAGCACTCTCTTGTGAGACATATTGGCAATCTTGATCAAATCCATCTTTTTAACTAAGTTAGCTTGAAGTATAAGACTTTGCATTGTGCATTTTTTGATTTTTTAATGATTCCAAAAGAGTGGGAGAAAAGTTTTGTGATATTAGCTTTAAGGGGAGTGATAACATTCAGGAGGAGTGATGAAATTTAAGGAGAGTGATTTTTTGTTATTTTTATATTCTTATATTTTATATGATACGCTTAAGTAAATTTATGTTATATTCATTCATTAATATTTAGTTGATCTTTTGTTCTTGATATTGAATTATGGTCTTCATATTGAATAAAGTTTTATGTATGAATTAAGGGGGAGGTAATTATTATCTTAAATTATATTTTGTGTGCTTAATTTTATTATTATTATTCTCTAATATCATAAAATATTTTTTCATCATCAAAAAAGGAGAGATTGTTGAACCAAAGGAGGTTTCAATTGATGTTTTAAGATAACAAAACATAATTACTACTAACATGTTTACTATGTTGATTAAAAACAATATTAGAACAAAATGAAGCCATAAACTCAAGAAGATATGGCTTGAAGTTAATAAACAAAAGTTGAAGTTTGCAACTAATGAAATGAAGATTAAAATAATAATAAAAGAAGACCAAGGCTTATCAAGGTCATTTCACATTTTCTATTATCATTTATAATCTTACATTGTTAATTTGATGATTCAAAAGACTCATCGTATAATCATTCATCTTACTTAATTGCATAAGTCTTTACATTTATCAAAAGACATTGAAGCTTTTAATTTTAATATAAAATCCTCTTTCAGACAATCTTTAGGGGATATTTTGGGAAGTGTTTTAATCATATTTAGATTAGACAAATTGGTTTTGAGCATTTGAAGTAGTTAAAATCATCTTTTTAGGATAAATGGTCGACCAATATAAGTTAAAATTGTCAAAATTGATGTACTGTGAGTTTATAGCAATTATCAGTTAGTGTACTAGTAAAAAAATATGTGTGCTAGTGGACTACTGTTCCAACACTTAGTGAATCTAATGTTGTAAATACATACTAGTTGACACAATAAATAGTCATTATAATGGCTAGTTATTGGCTTGAATTGCTATTTTGGGTCCTAAAACACTATAAATAGGTGTTTTCTCGTTAGTTTTAGCATAAAAAAGGTTTAAGTGTTGTATACACACATTACAAAGAGTTTTTCAATCAATTGAGCATCATTGTGTCAATTTAGGTGAGTGGATTTTAGAGTTATCAAATGATAAAGTGAGATATTTTGTGTTGTCATATTTGGTTGGGGTAATATATTATTATATTTAAGTGTGATACAAGTAAGATTAAGGTTCTTCTTCATCTTGGAAGAAGAATGTAAAAGGGGTTCCTATTTATCAAGAAAGATTATACAAAGGTTATTATTATGCTTGAAAGAAGAATTATAGTGAAATTCTAGAAAGAGTCTTGGGAGTGAACGTAGGAAATGGTTATTTGTCGAATCACTATAAATTAGTTTGCAATCTTTTCTCCCTATCCTCTTTAAATTATTGTTCAATTGTTTGATTAATTTATATTAAGCAATTTCCTCATACTTATTTATATTGATTATTTTTAATTAAGTACATTGGTTAGAAAAATTGTTAAATTTTGTGAACACCCAATTCACCCCTCATGGGTGCCATTATGGACCAACACATAATTTTGTTTCCCTTAAGAGGAAATGTTATAGCTTCTTTCTTTTCTCTAAAATTTCAAGCTCTTCATTAAATACCATAATTAGTGTCAACAAATCCTGAACTCCACAATAGATTGTTGCCTATTTTTTATATTCTAGTTGAATATTCACCAAAGTTACAAACCTAGAAAATTTTCTGTCTTTCTTCTTCAAATCAACTTATGCTCATAAAAACCTTTTCAGTCCTTTATTGATTATTCAACTATAGATCTCCTTTTATGTGATAACTTTTAAAATTATTTGGGCAAGCCTTATGATCTCTATTTCTTGTTCCTTTCTTTCTAATGTTTCTTATTACGTTTTTGTGTCTTGATCACTTTACTGATATTTCTTAAATGTTTGTATTCTTTCTTTTATTTTAAGGTCACTTGCAAAAGACCTATCCATAGAGGTTTAAAGTATTTATGGAAAAAATTATGAATAAAATCTCACTTTCTTTCCTATAGAATACTTTATTTTTGTTAAAATTTTAGGTTTTAGTTACTAAACTAACATGTTTCTTTCTTTCTATCTTCTTCGAGGTTTATCATTAAGGAGAGAAATCTTAAAGTATTGAGAGTTGAAACCAAATAGAACATCATTTTGTTTATAAGGGTGTCATATTTTTCCTTTTTACAATTCTTATTCATTATTTATTGTTGTTTCATATATCTCTTCCTTTCTTTTTCTTGGTTACAATTCTTTATTGCATTCATTTTTCACTCAACAAAATTGCCAGACTAGGATTCCAAGCTTAAAGTATTTCACTTCTCTTTTTATTTTTCTTTGTACTATACAAATTATAGAAGTTGATTAAAATGCATATTTGCAGTCACCAATACAAAAACTTTTAAAATTAGGTTATGAAGATTTTGAAAGTTTCTTTGTTATTATTGATTCACTTTTATCATTAATTTGCATGACCTTAATTTTGTATCAACACATTTTCACTAGGTTAATTCCAAAATTTAGGTTCCTTAAGTGTTGTGCTCAATTTCTTTATGAAATTTGTGTTTCATCTATTATATAACTTGAATTGTTCTCTTTTTTTATGTCTGTGGGCTTGGGCCTCAAATGGCAATCCTCCTTTCAATTAAGGTTAGCATTCATTTTTTAAGTTTAACTCAAATTATTGAAACGATAGTCATTCGGTTTAAGCCTTTACAGATTTAAGTTTAGCCCCACTTCATTTATTTAGCTCATTAATGATTAGTAATATTTATACTTGAACAAAGAAGGTAGGTTGAGTGTTATTTAGTCTATCTTTTTGCATTGCAAGGAAAGGATTCCATAAAACAAGTCTACCAATCTAAGAAAAAAGGTCTATAAAGGTTTCATACCTCATTTTATATGAATAAGTTGTAATATATTTTGCTACTTTTACTTTTTCTTTTGCAATTAGGTTTTTTAAAAAATATTTTTAAAGCAATAAAAAATCCCATTTGGACCCTTTGTTCTTAAGAACCCAAACTATTTAGATTTTTCTACTTATAAATTATATGTTTAATATAAGTCCAAATTTAAAAATGAATTAATTTTTTATATTTTAGTTAGATGTTTGTTTATATGCATATTCGATATAAATGTTTCTAAACGAGAGACAAAGAAAGAGAAAGAGTTAATGTCATAATATAAAAATAAGTTAATAATCAATAATCAATAATTAAAATAATCCCATAAAATATCATAATTTTTTTCGAGTTTAATGAATATTTTGGACCCAAATAACCTTTTTAATTTAAGCCATTTTTTCAAGTCATCCTTTGAATTATTTTAGTCCAATCTAATTCTTTATATAATTTTAAAATACAAATTTTATAGAATGTCTTACAAATTTTTCGCTTAATTAGTTTTTAAATAATCTAAGCATCGTTATTTTTTAAAGTTATTTTTGAACCCTTTGCTCAATATAATCAAGTCCTAATATTTTAGTTTAAATCCACGCATCCTTTATAAATTCTCAAAATTTATATTCAATTTGAGTTAATTAAGATGTTTTTGTTTTCAATTTTCCATATAGAGAGTGACATCATAGATCGAACATCAATTATTTTGTTCTAAGCATTAAATGCAATCATACACTTATGTATTCAACCATACGTTTTATTGTATTTATTTACATGTTGATTATTAATACGTTGAAGATCAAGTATGTATTTATTTACATATCATTACAGTTATGTTAAACATTATACATTAAGTGCAGAAATGTAAAAAAAAAAAAGTAATCCTATCAAAGTGACTCTTTTAAGTGTACTCATTTGGGACTTAATAGCTTGAAACTATTCTTGATGTTTCAAACAAAATGAATGCCAACTTAAAAATACAACCAGTATAAGTATAAATTAAGAAAGCATACATATTCCTAGTCTGTCCAATTTTAAACTAACTTTTATCATAAGATGAGGATTCAACTAATTTTCAAAAGGCTATAAATAGCCAGGAGAAAGATAAGTGGGTGAGAGCTATGGTAAAAGAGGTGGAGTCTTTGAACAAGAATCGGACATGGGAGCTGATGAAGCTTCCTAAAAGACAGAGGCCTATAAGATACAAGTGTGTATATAAAGGGAAGTTAGCAGTAGCAAAAAAAGGAGCAAAGTTCAAGATTCGAATATTATACACAACAGAAGGGGGTTAATTTTGTGTGGTTCGGCATCTTCCATCAAGATTTGATGACGTTGGTAGTAAGTTCAGATATTCAATTGGGGCATATAGATGTAAAGAAAGTTAAAGCTTGTTCATAATGACTAATATGAAGAAATTTACATAAAACAGTCGGAGAGATTTAGTCAACCTAAAAAGGCGTATCTGATGTATAAATTGAGTGGATTAAAGCAATATGTGTGACAATGATATAAAAGGTCCCGAATTGACCACAAGAGATGTGAGTTTCTATATTAAGAACCTTGATTTTTGTATTATTTATTTTTATTCTATTGATGTAGATAATATGTTAATTGTTGCAAAGAGATAGGCACAACATGAATGAATTAAAGACATTGTTGGAAAAAAATTAGGATAAAAGTCTTGGATGATACCAAGAAAAGATCATGAATGAAGATTTGGAGGGATAGGAGCTCTTAATCTAACCAAATTGAGAATATATTTAAATCAATTAACCTTTTCTTACTTTTAAATTTGAATCATTTCTCCTATCTTTTGAATAATTTTAACTTACAATCTCATAAAATATCTTTCAAAGTTTTAGTTAATTGATCTCTAAAAATAAGAATTGTTATTTCTCAAACAAATTTTCGAAGCTTTGTTCATTTAAAATGCCTAATACCTTCTCCACTTCTCCTTTATTTTACAATTTGAACGCAACCGATTCAATTTTCTAATTAGAACTCTTAATTCCTTTATAATTAAAATTTTCTCATCTCCCCTTTAATTAACTATACGGCGAGCCCATTGATCAATATTCAATTTCCGGTCCATTCTTGTTTAGAGAGTTCAAAAAATGGCAGCAACAATAAAAAACCTAGCACAAATGCTGTATTAGCACCAAAAATTTCAACTTCCCCCTCCATTACTTCTTGTAACTGAGGAATTTGTGGGTGCAACATTTTCATTATAAATGATTCAAGATCCAACAGTTGGAAGGATGGCAGATAACACTCCAGTCGAACTGGTGGTAACATCCATACAAGGTCTATAATATCATATATGCAGAACTTTCCAGACTGGAACAGAACAAGTTGAGAAACAAGGGCTTAAAGACGTTTAACTCACATGGTGACTATAAAATTGGCACTGAACGTTTGTTGTATGGAATGGGATCTCTGTGATCATTCCAAGCACGCACGACTACGAGTTATATAGAATGTTAATATCAGCCCATCAAAATTTGTTACACATTGACGATTAAATACATTAAAGATCAAAAGTTAACTATTGGAGGGCAAAATCCAGTCAACAGTCAAGCTAAATCTTATTCCAACTCCAACTCTGCCACCTACCACAAATTCAAGAAAACAGTACTCCCTCTTGGCATTTGTAGTTTTAAATCCTTAAGAAACCTAAAAGAAGATGCATTCAAAATGATCCATCAAATATCGAAGACCAGAATGCCCTTCAGTCCTTGTCATTTGTTGCATACCATATTTCTACCACAAAAGCAAGCAACCATAGCTCATTGAATCTACAGAAATTTGTTTTGGTCCTTTACATACCATCACAATCATGTGACACATTATACCTTAAGTGCAGAAGCGCTAGAAAATAAGTAATCATATCAAAGGTGACTCCTTGAGCGTATTCAATTGGGACTTAAACCCATTCCTGAGGATTCAAACAAAATGAATGCTAACTTAAAACTCCAACCAGTACAAGCGTAAATGACGAAAGCATACCTATTCTCAGTCTGTCCAATTCCGGATCACAGAATCCAGATATTCCACAACTTTCTTAGCACTCTCACCATTTTCATCCTCAAAACAACAACAAAACGCCATATCCAGCTCCACAGCCTCCCTAACCCTAGCCTCCCTCAACAAACTCCTACAAACCTTATCCCTCAACCGAGCCCCAGGCAAAAACCCCAAACGCACCATATCCTTCAAAACCATCAAACCCTCAAGAACCCACCCAACCCCGCATAACCCACCAACCAAAACCCCAAAAAGCAATCTGCTTTCCACCTTACACCGACTCCCAGGTCTGAGCATCCACTGGTACACCTTCAACGCCTCTTTGGGTCTCTTCCTTCTCATGTAAGAAGTGACCAGCATGGTGGTGATAGGTGTAAGATGATGGTGGGCTTCGGGGGTGTGTCTAAGAATGGTGAGAAGGGACATGGATTTAGTCATGTCGGGGAGGGAAGTAAGAGAGTGGATTAGAATCGAGAAAGAGAGGGAATTTAGAGGAGGGTTTGTGAGGAGTGCGGTCGTGGTGAGTTTGATGGCGGTGGTTAGGTGGTTGGAGAGGCATAGGCGTGGAATTAGGAGGTTGATTTCGGCTAGCTCTTCTTGTGTTAACGCTGTCTTGTTCTTAGATACATCAGTTGCTGAAGAATATGGTGAAGTTGTTGATATAGAAGGGAACGGGAAGAGAGTAGTTATGGAATTTGATCGACGGAAGAGGGAATCAAAGTTGCAGCGCTTCAATGTCATCATTTTTCTCACCGTTTCAGAAGTGTGGAACAATTTCACTGTTCTCATTAAGCCGCGCATTTTCTGTATAAGTTGTGTAAAACGGTATTTCTGTTGACAAAACAAGCAGCTCTCGTAGCTCAGTTGGTTAGAGCACCCGTTTAGTAAGCGGGAGGTCTTGAGTTCGACTCTCAACGAGAGCAGCGTGTTTGAAATTTTCCAATGCAGTCTTTGATTTTCTTTCCGAGAGCTAAGCCTGGAAATGCTTATGTCCTGATTCTATACAGCTTAACAGTAAATAACCGAAATTAAAAAAAAAAAAAGAATAATACAGAAAAAGAGAAATTAACAGTATTTATGAATGACGATTAAAAAGATGAAGAGAGTTGAGAGACCCAGAGATAGAATTGTTGATGTTTATTTAAATAAATGTTACTTTTTTTTTGGTTTTTTTGAGAATTTGCTCATGTATTAATTAGACAGTTCGTAAACTTCCCTTTTCTCATACTAATTATATTTATTTATTTGATTCTTTATTAGCTTAAAAAGACTTTTCTTATATTTTTGACATTTCAATGAATTTATTGTTATTTTCTTTTGAAGCCTCTTACACAGTCTAACCAATAAATTGTATTTCTTACATAATATTATTTATTATATACTTGTTTTATAGCAGTTTAATATTAGTTAATCTTTTAAACCTTAAACTATTTTTTTGACCGGTTTAATGTTTGGTCTAATTTTTAAAACATTGGTTATATGTCATTGCAAGTTACTAACTAATTGGAATTAACTTAAAAAAAAAAGGGGGTTAATGATTGGAATAATAATACTTCTAAAAGCAATAATCTCATTTGGCTACTTAACATAGGCATACTCGTTAACTTTTTGAGTAAAACAATTGCTTGATTGAGGAAACTTATATTGCAGAATACAACAGCTTTCAAGGCAATTACGATAAGTTGGGCAACATTGATGTATTACATCTGAAAAGAGAGAAATTGCAAAATTTTTAAACAAGAAAGTAGAAACATAGAGATGGTTCTTCAGGACATTTATGGTCATGTTTACTAGTATGAAGAGAAGATGTTCTTTATTACAAATTGGTCATGTTTACTAGTACAAAGAGAAGATGAGGATTAGAATAATAATGGTTTTTCATTTTTCTTAAGTCTCCCTTAGATATCATGATGAAGATGAATAATACGAACCATAATATTTTGTATTCTAGATCTTTTGTACTAATCTAAATCATCTATGTCTATAGACTGTATATATTTTATTCAATGAAATTAATTACGTTTTCAAAAAAAATCTCATATATCTCTTTTGTAATTTTATTCATACTGCTCCTCCAAACTACATTTTACATCTTATGCGTAAGTGATCTCCACTACCAAAAAAGAAATAGTATATACTTATCTAATGCCTACAAAGACAAGCAAAGAAGAAACTGTGCTTTTCTCTTGTATGAAGTCATCATCCTTATTGAATAAAGGTATATGCAAGAGGAGTTGAAGTGAACCTCTCTATTTTTAGTATAAGAGTTGTCATTTATATGGAAATGTATAAGTAGTAGGATCACAAATAGTCCCTTCAAAGCAAAGCTTCAGGTCTTGTTTCTACAAATGGTGAAAATTCATATGATAAACACATTAGTTGGACAATCAATGTAAGAAAGTTTGTTTATCAACTCATATGGTATCTAAACCTTGTCGTAATGGTTGGGATTCTCTTGGAACTTCATTTTTGTCATGCTATCAATTGGCGTGTATTGGGACATGATAGTCATGATTTTTTAGTCCATTTAAGACTGTAGGTAGAAATATAAAACTTGCTAAGAAACTAGTAAAAGCTTAATAAACATAGATGAGCATACTTAGAGACTATATTTTTAGAATACATACCTAAGAACATCAACTCCACCAACTATAACAACCACAAAGGTAATAAACCATCCAAATTTCGATCCACTTTTTTCTGCAGCGTAGACGGACAATTTGAGTGACTTCTTTCAATGCTCGAATTAGATGGATAAAATAATGGAAATAATATTTAAGATATAATTATAACCATCACCTCATGTCAAAATTCATTACAATGAAAATGATATAGAAAATTATCAAGGTACGATCATAATTGAAATTTAAGAAAAATGCGTGTGGTCTTCCATAAGAAGTTTGGTAGGAACTGATATTAATTGATTAGAGAAAGCTTAAAAGACTAGGCATATAAAGTGAGAACGAGGAAAGGAAAAAGGGAATGGATTAATGATGAAATTCAGTATGGATGTTATGTTGCCTCACTCTTTTACACAATGATTGCTTAAAAAATAAAAGTGTTGCTCCTTATCCTCCCTCCCTAAATCTTTTCCTTATATATTATCTATATGGCAATATTTTAGAATGATTCCTTTTGACATTTTATAACTACTTGACCACCTTACCATTCCTAAGCTTTATTACCATAAGCTCTTAGCTCTTTTTTTCCTTTCTCATTATAGGTATGCAACATAGTAGGCCTAACATTACCCTTACTAATAAAATAAACCTTGTTCTTAAGTTTAAATGCTCGAAACTACTATGTTGTTAGATTATTGGCTCCCAAGTGACCTTAAATTCCAATAGGCCCTCTTATTGGATTAAAACCTAGAGTCTTGAATATTTATTTGAGGGTCAAATATAAACAATATCTATGGAGTAACCTTTTATTCCAACTATTCTATCAAAATTAGAGGTACTTACCGAATGGTTACCTAGAGCTGGGACATATGAAATAGGTTGTAAGGAGGAAAATGTGGGTAGCTCCAACTTATAAGCCATTTGACTGATGCATTGAGTGAATATATAAGGGCCAAAAAGTTTTGAAGCTAACTTCTCATTAGATTGAGTAACTAAGGATTTATTTCAATAATGTTAGAGCTTTAGATACACCAAATCCCTAACGTCAAAAGACACCTCTCTTCTTTTCCTATCAACAAATCTACATCATTGTAATATGATGAATGGCAAGTTGGTTTTTTAATTCCTTTGAAACCACATCCTTAGCCTTCAACCATTCATTAACCTTTGAATTTGGGGAATGGTTGCTTCGATAGCGTATTATAGAAGGCATTTCTCTTCCATAAACTTCCTTGAAGGAAGAACATTTAGTAAAGGTATGAAAAGTGGTGTTACACCATAATTCGTCTTAGGCTAACCACTTATACCACGTGTGAGGTTAAGAATTGGAAAAACAATGCGGATATGTTTCAGGACGACGATTCACTACCTTAATTTGCCCATCACTTTAAAGGTGGTAAGATGTACTCCTCTTAAGTGTAGTTTATTGCATTTAGAATAACTCAGTCCTAAAATGGCTCATGAAAACCTTATCATGATAAAAAGCAATTGATTTAGGAACTTATAAATTCTAGCAATTTGTTGGAAAAAGAGTTCAGCCACTTTGGTTGCTATGTATAGATGCTTTAGGGCCAAAAAATGTCTATACTTGGTTAACCTATCCACCATCATTAATATTGTGTCAAAGCTGTCCACCATCATTAATATTGTGTCAAACCTATTGGATTTCTAACTAATAAATTATATTTCTCACATAATCTTAGTTACTATATATTAGTTTTATAGCGGTTTAATACCAATTGAATCTAATTCTTAGAATTAAATTGTTATCTTTTTCATATACAACAAGAATTGTTCTTGGATAGTTATATTTTTCAATAATTATATGAATTATTATTCTCTATGAGCGACATGTTTTTACATACTGTTGTTGAAGAGGATAACTATACTTCTACTAACCTTCTTATAGACATGATAAATTCATAATCATCTTTAAAATAAACTCTTTGACTTCTTCATAAAAGTAAATATTTCAATGTCTTGTAGCCTTTCAATTATAAATCAAGTGTATCAACAATGACATTAGTTCTAATTGGATGTTTTTTTATGACATTTGAACCTTTCAAAATTTCATCTTACTGCCACTACATATCTTCAGAAACATTATCCTTTAAGTATACATTGAAATAAATAATTTATTCAATGGGTCCCTAAGACTATATCTAACCTTTTGATATCTCATAACCTTTTATTATCTAATTTAATCCTAAACTAAGTGGGTAATATATGTTTCAATTAAGTATCACGTCCCAAAATCATTAACTTGACTATTTTAAAGTCTTACCATTTCATATCTAATATGAAATCTTGTTAATTGATTTGATCGGAATCATCAAAGGTAAGTTGTAGCACTAGGTGTAACTATAAAAGAAATAAACATTGTATAATACAATATCTGTTATTGTATATTCCTCTCTAAACAAATCCGTACTCTTATGAAATTTAGTTATGGAGATTTTTATTAGAGAATCTTATTGCTTATAAAAAGAAAGAACGGGTGCGTCTATCTCGGAGAATAGTTTGGTTTTAAGCTAAGAAAGTCCACCACAAAAGTTATACATCTTCTTAGAAGATTAATCAAATATTACAGGGTAAGATAACAAAACCTCCATATGATTTTTATTGACTTAAATAAGGCTTAAAACTGGTTACATAGGGAAATTATGTGGAGGAGTTTAGAAGTTAAGGGAGTTCTTATGACTTATATACGGGTTATTAAGGATATTTATGAAGGTGTAAAAACTAGAGTAAGGATAATAAGAGGAGATACATAACATTTTGCTATTGATATCAGAGTACATTAAGGCTCCTCGTTGAGCCCTTTTCTATTTGCAGTAGCGATGGATGAGCTCACCAAGAACATCCAAGGGGAGATGCCTTAGCAAATGTTGCTTACTGATAAGTAAAGGAGACAAAAGAGGGTGTCAATGTCAAGATAGAACTTTGGAGAGATATGCTAGTGTAACATACCACATCCATAGGGCATATTCCTGAAAACATCAAAGAATATTCAGGATATACTCTACGGACATGATATGGAAGCAAAAAATTCAGAAAGATTTTTCCACCTTACATAAAATATCATATAGTAGAAAGGCATTTTAATCAACAAATTGCCAGAGTTCAACCTAAATTTTAGAACTTTCCCACATTCAACCTGTGTGAAAACATTTTAAGGAAGCTCAACTTTCTTCTTTAATGATCTCAGTAAAGATGTATGGAAAAACATTTTTATTATCCCATTTATCAATTCTCACATTCGTAGACATTTCCAGTATCTGATAACAAATAAATTCATAGAACTTTTCATTATATTAATACCAAACATGTACAACAGGCAATAATTTAGTCTCAGCACAAATATACATATATCTCAAATATTATTATACAAAAATACATCATAACAAGCTACATATATCAGTTACAAAGTTATTAACACACTATATACAATGTAGCAATGTGTTGTGATATGTAGATTCAAAACTAATACTAGACTCTGTAGTTAATCAAAATTAACAAAAAAAGTGTTCTGTCAAATAAAATCTGCAGATCTTATGAACAATTTGAATTTTCATGAAAACATACTTAGGGATAGTTACATTTTTGATTGACTAAATAATTATCAATGTTTGTGTGCAACTGATAAAGGGCAATAAACTTAACATTAAGATCTGGATTAATTGTATGTTTAGTCCAAGGTACTTAGACGTGGATTTCGTAAGTAAGAACAACTTGAGGGATAATGCTTGAAGTTAAATTAGTTCATTAAGTTTAATGTCATTACCTAATTATTGCATTTGTGTGTGTTGTGTTTTGATATGTTGTTGTTTTGCTTGTTTTATTTTTGGTTGAGAACAAGCAAATGTTTAAGTGTGAGGATATTGATAGTTGTAGATTGCATCATGTTTTGTGGGTAGTTTAGGATGTGCTTAATGGTTAAATTTAATCGATTAGTATATGTTTAGGTTACAATTGTATTACTTAGTTAAATATTTGTGTCTTGAGTATTTTGTGGGTACTAGTGTTTTAGGGCAAATATAGAAGAACGTAGGAGTTTTGGAGGAGGCCTAAATGAAAAAAGAGGGCCACAATTATGGCCAATATGCCACGATCATGACAGAAGCATGGAGGAAGGACCATAATCATGGCTAGTCTATCACGTTCGTGACAGAAAGTCAAATAATGTCACGATCGTGTCCTGCGCAAAAAATAACATGCCCTAACTTTCCGAATTTCATCTTTGGTTACATTTCAAACCTTTGGATCACGAGAAAAGCCGTAGAGTTGCCCTAATTAGAAAGTGCTATAAGAAGGAAAAGGAAAGACAACAAAAGGGAGCCTCCACATTAACCATTTTGGGAAAGCTTCAATAGAGAGAAGAAGAAGAGAGAGAAGAGGAAGAAAAGGAGAGAGGAGGCAGGTCTTCCAACGCTGCTACCTTCCTGGGTTATCGGATCCAGTTCTTTCTCCTTTTGATCTTTATTTCTGTTTAATTAATGTATGAGATGATGATAGGTTGTATGATGATGGATCTTGGATTGATGATGATGTTCTAACTTTTCCTTTGGGATTTTACCTTGATTCAATATTAATATAGTCATTTTTATGTTATTTTGATTAGGTGTTGTGATTAATTGTGAAACTTGCATATTTCAGTAATAAACTGAGAAGGTGAACTAAACAAAATGATTGGGTTAGATTAATGAGTGTTAAGCGATACAATAAACCATATAATTAATCATATTAATTATTGTGTAGAGAGATCTCATGTAAGACCTGTAGTTTATTGGAGGACTTAAGATCTAATTAGAGTGGTGGATCTTTCGTTAATTAAGAGATTGCAAATTCCATAATTCAATGGGGTGTATGATTTAGGGTTTAATGATTATAACTCGAGAGAGAGTTACCTACCCTATAATAGTCTAGAACCGATACCATAATAATGCATAAATGACTATATTAGAATTGATGATAGGAAAAATCTCCTCTCTCATAATTTGGTAACTCATCTTGGTTAATTTCCATTATGACATTTGTGTTGCTCAATTTTAATTTTTTATGTTAAACTTGTGAATTAATTTCTTGATAATCACCTTTTCGTATTTACTTTTCTGTGCAATTTATTTTCATTTTATTAATTTCCTTAGCCTTAGATAACCTAAGATTAGATTGGTTTACCTTCTTTATGGGATCGTCCATTTACATAATACAAAGCAAGACTCGTGCACTTGCGATATTTGAGGGCTATAAATTGTAAAGCTTACTTAACATCCAATATAAACCCTATCATAATCCTATGCGTACTAATACATGTTTGGGTAAGGATGAAATAGGTAAAGGAGTTAAGGAAATGGTTTATAAAGGGATGATTAGATATCTCTTGTACCGAACTGTAAGTAGATTAGACATTGTCTTTAACATCTACCTGTGTGCTAGGTTTTAAAGTGATCCAAAAGAATCTCATTTGAAAGAAATCAAACATATTTTGAGGTAACTAAAAGGTTTAACAAATTTATGTTTATGATACCTTCATAGTGTTAATTTTAACGTTGCTATTTATGCTGATGTTGATTATACAACATTTTTAGTTGATAGAAAAAGTACATCAGGTATGACCAATTTCTTAGGTCTTTAAACCCATGAGCATTTAAAAAATAGGATTTAGTTGCCATCTCCATAACAGAAGTTGAATATGTGTTTGTTTTTATTTGTTGTACCTAACTTTTATAGATTAAGCAACAATTGAAGGATTTTTGTGTTGACATTGGTTATGTTCCAATTTTATGAGTCAAAACTAATGCTATAAATATTTTGAAAATTCTTGTTCAATTTTCTATAGTTAAGCATATAGAAATCAGAAACCACTTTCTACGTGATAACATTGAGAAACGATTCATTGAGATGAATTTTTGCAACATTGAGGATCAGATCACTAACAGTTTCACTAAACCATTACTGAGAGAGTGTTTTAAGAAAATAATACTATAGTTAGGGATAAACAAAATCATATATCATATATTGTATATTTTGTTTCTCCCAATGATTGGTTATACTTGGAACCAAGCTGAGGTAGTAATTTGTAAAATTGCATGATATTTTTATTAAATTTTATCATGGCTGCACATATTGTTTTTACGCATGAATGCATGGCTGTTTACAGTAGGATTTAAGAAATTAATCCAATTTGACTCTATGTTGTTACTTGCATTTTTAATTGAGAAATACAACAAGAAATTAGTGATGAAATAGGTCATCAAGTTTTTTGTTCAACCCAAACTGAGATTAGGACCTACCAAATTTGGATAGATTTTTAAAATCTTTTGAAATCTCATTGATATCTCAAAAAGGTTATGAAATCTTAGCTTTAACTAGGAAACCCACACTCTCTCTAAAACCTTCCATAAAACTGCACTTGCCTTAAAACCTATTTTCTTATTCTCTCTCCATCTCCTCCTCACATAAAAGAACTCCCATTTAGCCAATTTCCTATTTACTCTCTCTCTTCTAAACCTAAAATTCTCTCTCTCTCCCCCTCTCTAATCATCACCTCCATCCTTGATCACCTAACCATGGTGCAAACAAAGAAAACTTCCATGAGCCAAGCTTTAACCTCACCTTCACCCACTTAATCACGAATTCCCATTTAGTTGACAAGCCTGGTGAAAGTTGTCTAAGCCCTCATCGCAACTCAAACCTCATCGTCGCGTTACCCTTGGTCGAGACCCTAAATCACCACCAATCTTTTGGACTTTAAGTAAAAGGCAATTATTAAAGGTTTGTAGGATGAAATAAGGAAAGGAACAAGAGGAGGAAGGTAGTTCAAAAATTGGAGCAAGCTCAAAGTTAGGTAAGGATTTTTTAATTTAAAAATTGAATTTTAAAGAGAAAAGTATTAATAAGAAGGAAGAGAAGAGACGTTAAAATCTTCAAGTGTTTTTGTTGAGGAGGAAAGAGATGATCATGACTTGCAAGAAACCCCACTCAATACACTTGAAGAAAAAAGATAGAGTAGACAAAGAAGAAAGAGAAGGAAAAGTAAGTAAAGGAAAAGGGAAAGGGAAAGGGAAAGGGAAAGGGAAAGAAAAGAAAAAGAGGAGAAAAAATAGGAAGCGGAGAAAAGGGAAAAGGAAGAGAGGTCGAGAAGAAGAGGAGCGATGAAAGTTAGAAAAAGCCAACTTGACCGAAAAACATATTAAGAAATAACTTAAGAAACTCATAGTAGAACACAGTGATAAACAAGCTGCTGAGGGAGATATGGATGATAAAGACGATAACAATGATATCACTTTGGTCATTAAGCACCCTTATAAACATCTTGCTCCAATTATTGATGAGCAACTATAGTCTAAGAAGACCAGAAGGATCTTGAGGAAGGCCTCGGAGATAGCTTTAGCTAAGGCCACTCCTATAATTAGTGCATCCACCTCTGTAAGAACAAAAGGAAATATGTCATGCTTGATAAGCCCGACTCCAAATTAGCTTACAAAATTGGTAGGCTTATTAGTTTTCAAAAGCATGATCAACCTGTCCCCAACAAAGCGCTTTAATTGGTTTCAAAATAATAGGTGTGAAAATTTGGTGAAAAAGATAAAATCTCAAGGTTGAGAGAGGTTTTGATAACTCTTGCTAATTTGGTTTCTATGTTTCTATGATAATTTCTTATGCATGCTTGTAGCTACTCTAGCCTATTAATGGTTGAACTATTTTTTTGGATTGTGACTTATGTGTCGTGAACACCATGATAACTTGTCCTTTGTTATTGCAGCTCTATGTTTTACTATATTTGACTTATGTTTTGTTTTTTATGATGCCAAAAGGGGGAAGTAAGTGTATATACCTATGGGCATCCATACATGTGCTTTTGTGATGGTGATGTGAACTATGTGCTTGATAAGTGTAAATTGCATCGTATTTTAGGACATAGTTTGATATGTGTTTAGCCGTTAATTCGATCGTTTTATATATGTTTAGGTTAGAATTGTGTTAGTTCATTAATTATTTGTGTTTTAAGTGTTTTATTGGTTAGTATAAGCTTTTGAGCTTAAATTGTAACACCCCACTCCCGCCGAACCCGAACTCGATATCGACAGTGATACCCGAATCCGTGCCCTGCGAGGGTGGCTTGTCACATCACTTCATTAAATAAAAGTCGGTATAATTTTTTTTAAAAACGCTTTACACTTATCACTCATGTGAGCCCACTTTTTCTTTTCAAAACATTTTGTCTATTTAAACCGAAAGCGAAACACGTTACAACATAATGAAGTTCACAAAAACTTTTATTAGCCACTTGGGCCCATTTCCAATTACAC
>JAOQML010000197.1:20269597-20282188 GCA_027568935.1 Erythroxylum urbanii | reverse complement strand
ATCCTAAAAATTAAAATATATATTAAAATAATTATTAATCATAAGGACATAATTAAAATAGTAATTAAATATATGAAAGTATATGAAAATATGAAAATAATTTTGAATTATGATGAATCTTAGGAGGCGTATTAGTAAAAGATGATGGGGTAATGACTCTTTTTGCAAGAAGATTAATTGCATATAAAACTTTACGAAAGTACTTTGAAATTGTCCAGATCGAATGTTGAAAGCATTTTGCATTGACTCTAGTTGTCTCACTATGCCTTAAAGTCATCAAGAAAACTACTACTTGTTTCCCTACAGTCAAATGACTTGTTTCCTTTAAACTTCTTAAAATCTTAAACTCATCACATAAGCTCAAGAAGATTATCTTTCTAATTCTTAAGTTTTCAGAAATCCTTGTAAGATTCTCATTCAAAAGTTCTAATATCCAATCATGACCTGGTAGAGCAGAAGTTCTACATGGTTACTTTTGTAAACGAAAATATTTACTCTTCCCTAGTTAAGAGAAATAATGATGACCTTCTTTCGTTCATCATCAAAATCTAATAAGAAATCCATATATTTACATTGACAATATTAAATAATTAATAAAACATTCAATCAAAAAAGTTTAACCAAATGTAGACAAAATATTCATACATTAAGTCAAATATCCATACAAATCACAAACTTAAAATGTTCAAACTATATAATAGTGTTTAAAATAAAAGTTCCAAATTAATAAGAATTCGATATGCAATAACATGAAAATATAACTAAAGTGACATGATCCAATCCGGCTTCCTTATATCTATCATATTCATAAAAATATTTCCTTATATCGGTCATATTCATAAAATATCCCTATAAAGTGGAGAATCCTATAAAGCCTTTATAGTTTTTCCATATTTTACTTTGTCAACACCCAATTCATCTAAAGAATTCATACATTCTATTATTATATTAGACTCTTGAGATCTATTCTCTGCATGGATGATGTTTCACTCAGTTTTTCTCAAGTAAATTATTCTTCCTTTTTGATTGTTCACCAAGTATAATTAAGACCTCTTCTACAATGTTAAAATGTGTCTTCTTTGCCTTCTAATTTTTAAGAGATTTCTTTCTCTTTGATGTAGAACTTATATCTTGATCTTCTTTTTCATTATACGAGTAATCTTCATCAACATCATTTCTATATTTCTCTTTTGTACTATTCGATGGAGATTTAGTTTATAGATGTGCATGTGCACCAGTTGCAGTAGTATCTCCAAAAATATGACATAAATATGAAAATTACTTACATTCTTTTTTCTTGAATCTGTGAGCTATTTTATGCACCTATAATGATGGAAAATGAATATGACAATAGATATTATATAATATGATATATTAATAAAACAAAGACATATTTTACCTTAAATAGATTTTTCCAACATTCATTTGTAGCATTAACTTCACTAGTAAGGGAGTAGTAGCCGATTCCTGTTTCTTTAAGTAAGTTTTTAAAATTCTTCAATCTAACCCTTAATCTATTATACTTATTCTTCAATTGAATATCAGTATACTCCTTATTGAATTTTTTTAAGCCTTGCCTTAATATTCTTCCAACTACATTTGGAAAAGGTAGTAGTCGTTTGATTTCCCTTCTTCACTTCTTCAACCATCAAGGAGATTGAATACATCTCTCCATACTCCATCTTTTTCATTTATTTCCACATAATCATTGGAATCGTTCATATTGTTCAAACCTTCCATCACTAAATGTAATCACATGTAAGTGATATCAATCACAACATTTTTTACAAAGTATTAAATGTTAAACATAGCTCAAAATAAACATAAGTTAAATACAACAATTTTTGCAAAATATTAAATACTAAATATAGTTCAAAATAAAACAACCAAATCCATAAATTTAGAATAAAAACAAAAGGATTGTTGGCAGACAGAAAAAGTTCAAGTAAACTGAACCTTTCAACATAATCGAATGACCCCTACAGTGATGATTATCCTAGTTGAATTTGTCAAAGAACAAGGAGGGATATCGTTATATCCCTCAGCTAGGTGATGAAGTTGTAGACCTGAGAAAGGTATCACATCTTTTTCTTTCTGGTTTTCCTTATATGAATGCAACTTCAATTATAATTCACTCTAAATATGAATTTAGAAAGAAACTAGTTAAGCAAAAAAGAAACATTTGACAACTCGAGGAGTACAAAAACAAAAACTAGTAGTAATATCCATAGGGTATACTTTAATAAATGGTTATATAATTGAAGAACTCGTAAGAGTGCAATAGAAATATGAGTTTATAACACTTAAGCTAAGGTTCTATATGATGACAACTTATAATTAAGACAAATTCTTGGTGAACTATACTTCGTATTGAATTATATCATTTGCATGGGACCCTTTTCCATAATTATGGGCTAAGGTAGACATTAAAGAAGATGCAAGCATGTTATATGCTAATTGTAATCATTGAGCCAATGTTGCTTGGTATCTAATTTGTCAAACAAAATGTAAACAATATGCTTTTTTTATTATACCATTCAATCCTCATTACAAACTACATCTTATGAGCTAAAATGTGATCTTAACTCCAAGCTTTAAGGAGTAATAGAAGTGACAATTAAGGGTCACCTTCAGCGATTGAAAGAAAGCAAAATTAAATGTAGCTATAGAAGATATAACTCAAGCTTTGTATGACAACATGTATTAATCAACAACATAATACCTTCTTTATATGGTAAAATGGTTTCCTTGCGAACCTGTTTTTCTACTAATAATTAAGTATATATATCATATTGCAGTTATACGATTCTGCTATAAGTAAAGTGTGATAAATGGCTGGTGTGATGGAGGAACGCAAATGAGGAAGACGGTAGTTGATGGGAAGGTAAAATTGTTTCCTCACAAGCAAAGTCAGACAAGTTTCATGATAGCCCTTGGGAGAAACACCGTGTTCACAAATTGGAGAAATACTTGAAAATGTCGTAGGATAAATATGGGATCCAGAAACTAAACAAAGCTTCAAAGAAGTTGGATTTCTTCAACAAGTAACTACCCTTTGCACCGTAATGGGAGGTTAGAGATCATCCATTACATAAGCTTGGAAGTAGTAAAGCATGACGTGGATGTTATGATGGAAAATGCTCAATCTTATTTTGTGAGAAATGATGAGCTATCCACAAATTATTGGACTATCAGTGCAAAAACTAATGGACATTAATATAGAATCTACAACTTTTAAATCCAGAAGCTACTGAACTTGGCAACTATTGGACTACTGAACTTATTAGAGGTTTGATATAAAACTTCATCAATCTCAACCCCTAAAACATAAGAAGGCCTCTCTCTTGAAACAAAACATAGTTGATGAATTAATGAATTAATTTTAATTATGCTATAGTAACATGAACTCACTTCTCTTTTACGTGAATACTAGAACATAAGAGGATGGTGGTTTTATCATTGTAAACGATTCAATAAGAGACAAAAAAAAGACTTGGTGATATAAGAATACTAGAACATGAGAAGAAGGTGGTTTTGTCGCTACAATAAGAGCTAAAGGATGCAATAAGAGACAAAAAAAGACTTATCTTTTTTAAGACCAAAACTTGAAGAAATATCTAGTTTATTTCCCTGACTTTGTTCTCCTGAAGCAAAAGGTTAGCACAACCAACCAAGCCTGCTAAGCAACACAAGAAGGGCTTCTCTTATGAAACAAAAGGATCGATGAATTAATGAATTAATTTTAATTATACTATAGTAAAATGTGTATGTTACTGTAGCATACACATGTTACTGTAGCATAACTTCCACTTCTCTTCTTCGTATTCACGCCAGAGAAGGTGATGGGTGTTTTCATGTTTCAACTTAAATAATAACAATATTTGTCAAGCAACAGGTTAGAAAACATGCATAAGCTTATACGAAAACAAATTTGGAAATCACAGATGAGAAGACACAGACACTGAGAAGACGATAGAAGATGTAAAAATGATAGATTTTTTGTTGAATTCTATATGCAAAGACCTTTTAAGGCAAGCGATAGAAAAAAGGAGAAATAGCAGAAGAGGCTGAAGAACTATACTCGGCGCAGTAGGAAAACTCATTTTCGCAACATATAAAAACCTATTTTAAAAATAAACGAAAACGTCTTTTTTACGTTTTCAAAAACATGTTGCTATTTTTTTATTTTTAACAATAAAAAGTGAAAACCACTTCAACCAAACAAGTTTTTGGGGACTATTTTATTTTTTATGAAAACAACAATTAAAAACCAGAAAAAGGGAACCAAACACCCCCTTAATACATTTTTCATAGTAGAAAATAATTATGATGATCTTTACAATATGTGAAGAAAAAATTTAAAGTCAATTGTATATCTTATAAATCAATGTTAATTTTTAATTTTTATGTTATCTTTTTTAAGGTTAATTACCAAAAAAAGTCCAAACTTTCGTCAAATTTTCAATTATAGCAGGAATTTTAAAAATGGCAATAAATGCACAAACTTTCAATTTTCTTCAATTCTAGCTCGATGTTATTTGTTGTTCTCCCGATATGCTAAGCCCTTTATTTTCTGTTTATTCTTCTAATGTCCCGACCTACTCTAGCATAACAGCATACTACACCATTAAGCTCTTCTTTTTTAGTTTGTTCTCCTAATGTCCTTAGTATAAGGGTGCTGTGGTTTTGAAATCTGAAAATCAAAAAGTGAGGGCATCGAGAAAACAAACTAAAAATGAAAGAAAAAGCTTAAATCAAAGCGTAAGGTCGTCTAGGCTATGTAATCTGATTTAGGTCATTTTCAAATAATGACATCATTTTAATTATGTAATTAAATGACGTCATTTCATTAATCTTCATTTGTTGTGTTAATTTTGGCTGATGTGTATTAATAGTTAAGTTTTTTGAAACACGTAACAAGCTACGTCAGCAAACTTAACGAAAACACTAACGTCCGACTAGAATTAAAAAAATTGAAAGCTTGAGCATTTATTGCTATTTTTTGAAGGCAAGTGCACCTATTGAACTATAGTATAGTAATAGTGAGTATTGATTATGGATCCCATAGAGATACAAGTAGTAGCAGTTGCTTCTTTCATATTATTTAACCGACAAAAAGATATGATGGTTTAATTAAAATAATAAAAATAAACTAAAGTTCAACACAACTAATAACTGAGAGTGCAAGATTAACCAAGTCCAATAAGCAGCACCTAGGTAATGAATCTCCCTAAGATTTCTTAGTAATTAACCCTTTATTATGCAATTTAATTAAATATTATTACCTAATAGAAATTCTTATTTTATATTAATATCTTTCTCAAGATTATTTATGCTTAATCTCAAGTTGCTTAGCTAAAATCTCCTTTTAGTTAAAACCCATAAGATTGCTTTAGTTGCTTAATGAATTCCTATATTAGGTTTGACCCTAATTTGAAAGATTTATGTTGTCCCAGCTCTAGGATTATATGCAACTCCATTCAATTATGCTAGATGTATTCATAAATTATAATTTTCAACCTTGATATATAAAATCATACATGAATTAATATCCTAAAAATATTAGTTCAAGAAATAATCAAAAAACATAATTAAGTCCAATGAATCAAAAATCAAATTGCATTAAAAAGAGAATCAAATCATAAAATCCATCTTAAGGTTAATCCTTTTTAGGAACTAAACAAATTTAGTTTGTAAAAATGAAAAATAACCAATAATTCATAAGAAGAACTCAAAATAAGAGAATTTATGATAAACCCCCTTTTTTGATAAAGTTCACTAAAACTTTATGAAAATATGCTCTCTATTCGAATCTCTAAGTTAATATTCGCATCACTATAGCTTTAAGGCTCAAAACATGTCAAAAACTTAAACTCCCTCAATTTCCGTTCATATATGCCTTTTATACTTCGAAACACATAAATTTTTCACTGGACACGTTCATTAGACATTAGTATGCCTTAACCATGTCCCTCATTCTTACCTAGATACATGATTGTTGTGCAAAAATAAAAGGTTAAGGCACTAATATAGTCTAGAAATAACCTAGCATGGTAATGTTCAACACCAACATAGGCACGTCTAACCTCAACATTGGTAAAAATTATCCTTTAATCTGTGCAAAATTATGTCAAAGTGATAAACTGGGCAATTATTAGCTACACGGTCACAGGGTCTTATATAGTTAATAAAACAATCATGTTCACCTTCGTGTCCTTCAAAATTCTTCAATTTTTTGGCCTCTGTTCCACCCAGTTTCTGCTCCTTTGAAGTTAAGACGTAAAAACACAAAATAAAAATAATAAGCACCATTATCAGACAAAATTACTAAAAATCACAAACAAAATATGCTAAAATTGTTACTAAAAAATATAGTGTGTTAAGCATTTATCAAACTTCCTCGCATTTAGGCATTTTCTTATCCTTTAGAAAGTTATAATTCAAATCATTAAATTTTAAAAAATTCATCCTTTTTGAATCTTAACATGTTTATCCACTCCTTAAAATATCATAATCTTATTAATCAAATTAGCGTATAGTTAGACTTTAGTAATCATAGAACAAAATTCTATAAACCAATATCAACAACAATCAAAATTGACAATCTTTATAAAATCAAAAGCATAAAATTCTATACTCCCATAAATGATTCACTCAATTTGCTAAGTTTTAGGGTGGAGGATATAATAAAACTCTCAAATCAATATATAAAAGGAGTCTTAACTATAAGCTAGTAATAAAATCAAATCTTCACCACTAATAAGTAAACTAGAAGCAAAAATCAGTTGGTCTTTTAATATGGTGTAATGGGGCTCAGATAAAGGTATAGAAAAGATAATTATAAAGGTAATAAGGTGGAGGGAATTTACATAAACAAGAATATGCAAAACTTGATTCTTCATAGAATAGGTTCTTCAAGTGAAAATTACTGGTATAACAAAAATTCTCCTAACACTCCAACAAAATCACAACTTTTCTTCCTTCTCTCCTTTTTCAATTTCTTTTTTAATTCATTTGCTCATAAAAATAATTTTCAAACTTGAAATTTATGCAAATTTGGAGAGAATATAAAGTTTTAAAAACCAATGAAGTTGAGAAGAAACAATTTTAAATGATTAGTGTACATCGTCAGTCATAAGCACAATAAACCTTCTCCTTAAAATTCTTCAATATAATCCAAGTTTTATGCAATTAAGTAAATTCAAATCTTTCAAAGTTCAAATTATCAAGAAAAGGGGTACTTGGCTTATAATATGACTATTGTCAATTAAAGAAAAGGCAAAATTTCAAAATTCGTTATTTTTGAAAGATAAAACATGGTCGATAATAATAAAATAAAATACCCTAAAATAACTTGTTAAATCTAAGTGCCTTAATCAATTTAATACCTCTAGTCTAACAATATGATCTTAATATGAATAATAAAAGTATGTTCTAAAATCATCCAACTATGCATGATAAACACATAACAAAGAATAATAGATAATAATATAATGATATATTCCTCTTAGGCTCAAAAGCTCACATTTGGGCTTAATATATGTAAATAATATGCAATTTTCACTCATGTTAACACTCTCAATGACCACTAAAAATATGGCTCATAAAAGCAAGTCTATTCCAGCTTTAATAATTCATTTTGGAAAGATTTAAACTAAATTGGGATTTCAGTTAATAAGAATGAATAATAAGTATTATAATAAGCTTCATAATTAACCCAAAACTAAAAAATTTCTTAAAAAATTTCATTAAATAATATTATTTAAAATTCAATATACCCCTTCTTCATACTTAAAGATGTACATTGTCCCTATTGTATACAATAAAAACATAGAAAAACAAAGTGAGAAAGGAATATTGGGTCAATTGGTATTTCCCTAAATATATATATATATATAATTATGAACTTGTTGCAATTTCAATCCCAAATTAAGTATATTAATCCTTGTAAAAGAAAAATAAAAGGGGATAAAAAGGACAAATGGAAAAAGAAAAGAAAATAAATAACAATGCAAAATAAGAGTTTAACAAATTTAAGTCCTTGCTAATTATTAAAATAAATAAAATAGGAAATAATACATTAAAAATAAAAATAAAGAATGAAAATGAAAGAAAAAAATCACTATGTTGAGCATCTTGGGTCTCTCGGACGATTTGAGTGACCACATTAGACAAAGTGTAACTTTTTGGCATTTGTCTACTCTTTGTCTGCTTTTGTCTAGATGTCAGTCAGTGTAATATGAGTGTACATGGCTTAGGTATCTTTCGGTGCTACCTTTGCAGTAGCTCGAGCATCTAGCTATTATAGGGTTCGTGATGATGTGATATCTCTCATTGGTAGAGGTGGTATCACAACTTTGAGATGTCCTATAATCCATTTATCATGTTCCTCCAACCGCATCACATGCTCCATCAGCTTCTACTTTCCATCTTAAATATTGTGTTGCAATCCTAAGATCTACCATATGTATCTCTCTAATGAAATAATCTTAGTTGGTCCCAATGTGGTTGTGTCAATGCATCTCCTAAGCATGCTTGCGCTCTCAAAAGAGTCATCCTGATACTCAAGCTCTCTTACTGGTTGTTGCAGTGAGTCATGTCTTAATTGCTACTCTTGTGTATTAAGGTGATCCCTATCTACTCCAATCACAGCTACTTGCTTATCATAAGCTCCAACCAATGTATATATATCACCATCTAGACTTATCTCTGAGTCACCATATGCATATTCTCCATTGTATCCAAACTCAAAGAAATCATGGTTCTTAGAAGTTGCATTTGAGTTATTATATCAAAAACTTCGATCCTCCTAGCTAATCGAGTCATAAAAAGACCAATACAAATAATGTTCACCTCTTTATCCCCATACTGATACCTAATACTGAGCCAATATATGCCCTAGATGAACAGGTACCTGCTCTCTCTTGCTCCACAAATTGAAAACATCCAAAATCCCCACAACTCCAAAATTATCAACCCACACACTTAGTGTATGACAAAGTATGGTGTGAATATACCTGAGTGTAGTGCATCTTAATGTTAAACTTTGGACTTGTTGGGATCAGAGTCCTCTTTATTATTAATCCTACTTCATTGAGCATCGCTTAGGAAGTTAACGAACTTGGAAGGAGTTATTCTCTTTGTTCCAAAATGTCATGAATTTCAATAAGGGAATGGTTCAATAGGGAAGTGGTCAGAACATAAGCAATTATTAAAGAAAGCTCTGTTATTTTAAAACTTCCATAACCTTTCAAAGTTAAATAATGCCCTATATAACTTCTTTCTCATATTCTAATCTCATGATTGTTTGTTATTTCATGTGAAAAAACATCCCTAAAATTTAAGAAACATCCCTCAATTTTAAGGTATCTTAAAATTTGAGGGATGTTTCTTAAATTTATATTAGATGAGTAGGATCTAAGCTTAAGAAATAATTTACTAAAACATCTTATTTCTTCATATTTTGAGGATAAAATGATGCTATTAAATTTTCGCAATATATGCCATGGTTCTTTGATAAATTCATAAAAAGCTTTAAGAACATTCTACACGAATTCTCTCTGAAAAGCAAAGTTTAATGCATTTATAAAGGAGAATTAAATTGTCCTAAATCACATGTGTTCAATTTGTAGGGTTATGCATTTATCTATAGAAGTGTGGCTTAGAACACTCATCTTCTTTGGATCATAAGCCATAACTATTCTCCCAAAATGATGAGCATCATAATTTGTTACGAGGCTCCAAATTTTATTAAATAACCAAAGATTTGCACATTTTTTAGACCTTAAATTTGTCTCTAAAAAGTCAAAAACCATTATTTTTAATGAATTAACATAATAAAAGATCATTTTTTGCTTTATAGGTCTATTAAGGCCCTTTATATTCCATATCAACGTAGATATAAACATTAATAAGAAGATGAGCCCCTAACCATCACTTTTTAACTTGATTTTCTCCTTCTACCTGGCTTAAAGTCTTGCATTATATAATAAAGTAAACTTGATAGGAGTGCTTCATCTTTCATCACGCTAGAAATATTTAGGGGCTTCTAATAAGAATTAAAAGGACACGTTCCCTTTTATTATTCTTTAAGCTATGAATTAGAGAGGTCTCTAATGGGAATTGTCAAATCGGAAGATTAGTCAATCTAAGTAACTAGGTCTGGTTCAACCATGGTCTTCTAAATTTAGACTAATACCTCTATTGAGTTCTTAGTAATCTTTAAAGGGATACTAGGAGTAATTTGGTTGATAGGATCATATTCTCCCATGTTTAAAGGAGAGGTTGATTTATTAAGGTGAGAATTTTCTTGGTTTCACTGGAAATCTATCCCCATAAGTTCATCATAATCCCCTCTTAGAAATTCTCTACTAGCGAATTCTTAAAATTTTCCTTATAGAATTGATGTAGGTTTCTATTAATAGGAAACTCTAATGTAGTCCTTATTACAATATCATCTTCTTCTAATATAGACAATGGAATAACTTTTAAGAAGCTCTTACTTTTGAACGTAAATCCTTATATACCTAGCTCTTCTTCTAACAATTGTGACCTCATTTAAATATATATTCCTAATAAAGCTTTCCAATAAACTTAATCCTTTGGTGGGTTAATATTCAAAAGGGATTTTATGAAAATTAATCCATAAAGGGATTTGTTTTTGTATAAGTAACTAAAGGCGTAAAGATAGGCTATTATAGTGTTAACGACCCTCTTCTAAAACTTTATGTGCTTTCTCGTTAAAGGAAAATTTAAAGAGGAATAAGTAGTTCTCATTAAAGAGAACATTTAGGAGGCCCTTTATTTTTCAACTTGAAGCAGCAAAACTTGATAATAGGAAAACCAGGTCATTTCCTAAGGCTATGTTTGGTTGGATGTAAAGTTTTTAATGGAATAGAATAGAATGGTTTATAATGGAATTGAACGTAAATGGATTTAATATTAGAAAATTGTTGTTTAAGAGGGATGGAAAGGTTCATAATGTAATATAGTGAAATGTTGTTTGGATGAAGGGTTTATAATGTAATATAATGTAAAGTTTTTTATCATTTTACAATCCATCCTAAACCCCTAAATTGGAGGTTTTTCATTTTAACTGTTTAAGATAAAATGGAATTTAATATGAAATCCTCATATTCCATCCTATCCCATTCTATTTCATTATAAAACCTCCTCCTAAACGATGGAATAATATTCCATTCCATTATAAAACTCTGAACCAAACATAACCTAAGGAAGAAGTCGATCAATGACGAAGATCAAACATTTTCTCCCTCCTTGAGGATTTTTAGTGGAGGAGAAATAATGGATCCCCTATTTGTCTTTGTTAGCGGGTAGTAGTGAAGAAAAATGTTTGAGGAGGCAATTTCGGTTGACTCTAGAGATGACATGAGTAGGTTCATTTATCCTTGAGGCTACCTGGAGAAAGGTGGGAGAATAATCAAGTTACAAGTCAGAAGGAGGATGTTGAGTAGGGGAGGAACCACATCTGTAAAAGTATCAAGATATATAAGTAGATATAACAATGAGGCTCTAGTCTGAGCCTAACTCGACTCGATTTGGCCTAATTTTTTATTTTTTAAATTAAAAAATAAAAACATTATTTTTTGAAAAATGATGTCAGTTTTTGGATAATGACGTTGTTTTTTTATAGTTATTAGGACTCAAGTTGAGTTGGGCCATGGCAACCAAAGCTTAAGCCTAACCTAAGGCTTGGTCAACATAAGCTGGGCTGTGGCGGACTGAGCCATGTTTGGACTTAAGTGTCATCCTTAGATATAAGGGAGTTGGAGGCTTATGGATGGGAAATTAAAGGGATAAATTGTCTAAAAAAGGGGACTATCTAACTTATGAAAAACCTGATGTAATAAGTAAAGAGGAAAAAACTAGTAGGATAATAAGAGAGGCTAGAAATACTATTCCAAAATTAAAGGTTGGAGAAACTCAAAGATAAAAGACCAAACTACCCTTAACCACTACAAGTTATCTAAGAGCAACCAACAAACCAAAGTAGAAGCATGAGAGCGGAGATAAAAGGAATTGAGCACCATACATAAGAAAAATAAGGAAAACAAGTAGTAAGACTCGAAGTTAAAAAAAAGAAAAAAAGACAATGCATTCTTTAGCAACTAATGATGAATCAGGTTGATAGTTTAGAATTTTAAGAGAAGTCAAACCCTCTCTCATTTGCCATTTTTAGATGCTATCCTAAATTTTCTTTTTCTATGTTTTAATTAGGGATAACCGATTCTAAAGTGTTCAATTTTTTGTGATTTTTTTTCAATTCAATGTCCAAGCCTTTAAATTTTTTAGTTAAGGGATCGGCATTTGAAAAACTTAACAATTCAGTTCAAAACGTTAATTTTTGCTAATGTAACTAATAGTTGGACATTTATGTGATATTTAATAGACATGCCACATCATTGAAAATAAACCTTTGAATTGAATTGTTAAGGTTTTAAAAGATTGTTTATCAACTGAAAATTTTAAAAATTTATACACTTTGAAATGTGTTATCCCTTTTAATTATTATATAATAAAAGTTTAATATCTAATAATTTTAGAACTAAATTTTTTTCTTTACCGAACATA
>JAOQML010000197.1:20251253-20269497 GCA_027568935.1 Erythroxylum urbanii | reverse complement strand
ATTTCATATGTTTAAAGTTTATAAGATGGAAGTTGAAAACCAAAAGGGAATGAAAATAAAAGTTCTAAGAAGTGATAAAGGTGGTGACTATTTTCCTCAAGAGTTCTCAAAATTTTGTGAGGAAAATGGAATCATACACCAAACAAGTGCCCCATACCCCAACAAAATGGTTTGGCAGAAAGAAAGAATCAAATTTTGGTTGACATGCTTAATGCAATGTTAGTAAATTCGGGGTTGCCAACGAATTTGTGGGGGGAAGCTTTGCTTACGGCTTGTCACATTCATAATAGAATTCCCAAAAAGAAATTTAAAGTTTCTCCATATAAAGTATGGAATAAAAGAAAGCCAAATCTAAGTTATCTTAGAGTTTGGGTATGCCTAGCATACTAAAGAGTTCCGGATTCGAAAAGGACTAAATTGGGGCCTAGAGCACTCAAAGGTGTCTTTATTGGATATGCGGAAAATTCTAAGACATATAGGATATGGGATCTAGAATCCAATGTAATTGTAGAGTTAAGGGATGTTGAGTTTGTTGAAAACAAGTTTCATAATAAGTTAAGCTCAAATCAAGACTCTAGTAGTGAGCATTTGGTTGAACCACAAGTTAAAAAACATTCTAAACCAAGTTCTAGCATTGAACATGATACAAGTCCTTCAACCAAAGTTAGAAGGAGTCAACGTGCTAGAAAAGAAAAGGACTTACATCCGGATTTTATATCCTCACAATCTATTGTCTTCTTAGTTGAAGGGAATAGGACAATGGTACTAAATAAGATACCAATTGTGAAACATGTTGAGGATGATCCAAAGACCTATAAGGAAGCAATGCAATCGAGAGATGCATCGTTTTGGAAGGAAGCAATCAATGATGAAATGGACTCTTTATTATTAAATAATACTTGGGTCATCACTAATTTACCTCCTAGTTCAAAGGCTATTAGATGTAAGTGAGTGTTTAGAAGGAAATATAACATGGATGGTTCAATACAAACATTCAAAGCTAGGTTGGTTGCCAAAGGTTTTAGGCAAAAAGAAGGAATATATTACTTTGATACTTATGCACCGGTTGCAAGGATAACATTCATAAGGATACTATTAGCTTTAACTTCTATTTATAATTTATATGTACATCAAATGGATGTTAAAACTGCATTTTTAAATGGTAACTTGGATGAAGAAGCATATATGGAGCGACCGGACAGTTTTGTTCTACCGGGTAATGAAAACAAAGTGTGTAAGTTAATAAGGTCTTTGTATGGATTAAAACAAGCACCTAAACAATGGCATGAAAAATTTGATTATATTATCTTAAAAAATGGTTTCAAGCATAATAGTACTGATAAGTGTATATATTCTAAGTTTACACAAGAATATGGTGTCATCATATATAGATGATATGTTGATTTTTGGCACTAATATGTTGGGTGTGAATGAAACAAAGAAGTATCTAACCTCACAATTCAAAATGAAAGAGTTAAATGAGGTAAATACTATCTTGGGAATTAAGATATCGAAACACAGTGGGGGTTTGGCTCTTTTCCAATCTCATTATATTGGAAACGTGTTGAACAAATTCAAACACTTGGACATTAAAGAAGCAAATACTCCATATGATGCCTCATGCAAAGTAACCGAAAATACAGGTAGAGTGGTGGCTCAATTAGAATATGCTAATTGTATGCTACCAATTGCACTAGACTGGATATTGCCTTCGCGATTTGTAAATTATCTAGGTAAACTAGTAATCTTAGTGTGGAACATTGGAAGGCAATTGGGAGAGTACTTGGGTACTTGAAGAAAACTATAAATTACGGATTATTTTATAACGAGTTTCCAGCTATGTTGGAAGGTTACATGGCTGCTAGTTGGATAGCTAGTGTGAGTGATAACAAGTCAACATCAGGTTGGGTGTTCACCTTAGGAGGAGTTGCAGTTTCTTGGGCATCAAAAAAACAAACTTGTATAACGCATTCAACAAGGGAATCCGAATTTATAGCATTAGGGGCTGCAGGTAAGGAAGCAGATTGGTTGAGAATTTTATTATTGGATATCGAGTTGTGGCCACAACCGATGTCGGCCATATCCTTACATTGTGACAACCAAGCGACTATGTCTAGAGCATATAGTAAAGTTTATAATGGAAAATCTAGACATATAAGCCTTATACATGAATATGTAAGGCAATTGATTTCAGATGGTATTATTGCCATCGTATATGTCAAATCCTGTAATAACCTGGCTGATCCATTCACAAAGGGTCTCTCGAGATATTTGATAAAGAGCACATCAATAGGTTTGGGATTGAGACATATGAATTAACTTTGCTTTTAATGGAAACCCAACTTTTCGTAGCACATCACTAGTGAAAAGTTCAATGGGTAACATGAAGTTATAAGCAAGGGACTAAGTCCTAAGTTTGATCCTAAAAGAGTCAAAAGATTACTACTAGAGGAGGGTGAGTGTTAAGCACTCTTAATGAAGAGTTAAGAGGGAATAAATTCTTAACGGTCTTCACTTATATGAATATGGGGAGTGGTGCCGCTTCAACAAGGAATAGATCTTGTAAATGTTCATGAATTCTAGGAGGTAGCACAAGGCCATAAAGTGCGGTTATTAAATAAACGTCTAAGAAGAATGAACGTCTAAGAAGAATGAAGGTTTCATGTGTATAGCATCTACGATTCTAACACATAGGAATCTAGGTTCAAAGCTTCCATACCACCCATATTTCATTTAAACTTTGAAGTGCTTATACTAATAAGAGGTTTAAATCGAAGAATACCTCTTAAATGCATGAAATGTCTTTAATCTTGTATTATAAACTAAGTGGGGGATTGTTGAAAAATAGTTTGAAATACAAGAAATTAGATGAAGAAGTGTAATGAAAAAACATGTCTTTTTAATACAAATTCCATGAATAGTCACATGTTTTCCCAAGAGGTGCCATGAACAATCATGTACATTATGAATGGGTGTCTTTAAGTCTATATAAGGCTGGTTTAACATCCAATTCATGGTTAATACACAATCCAATCTTTCTTCGTCATTTTTATCATATTCATTCTTAATTGAAGTTCATCTTTGGTTTTCTATTAATTTTGTTGTCTTAGAGAACATTAGGCTTGTTATATCTTAGAAGGAAATTTGTCAAAACCCTGCAGCAACTAATGAGAGCAAATATTTCCTTAAATATAGTGATTTTTCACGTCTCAAACCATCCAATTTGACCCCACTTTTCTAACAGGTGATTCATTCCAAAACTCTCTGCTTCTCATGTTGGTTGATAAATTAGCTGTTAACACTCTAGCTAAGTAAGGTCGGTCTGATCTATGGTACAGTTAGCATGCCACCTGTCATAAGTTAACCTTACCATGACAAAAATTTAGTGAAAATCGTACAAAATAAAGTTCAAGGGTGTAAATTGCAGTATTTTGTAAACGTTAAAAAGCTACTACGAATTGCACCTTTTGCCGACTCTTAAGCCTTTTGTTTATCATTAACCATACCTCTTGAGTCCATCCGTGAATACCTATAAATAAACATGCACTTTGAATTTGTATCTTCTGATTTAAGTAGACTATAACATACTCAATATAGCCGAAGTTTTATGGCTCATTAATTAGCTTAATAACAATTATACACTATACTAATCATTGAAGGGTAAATAACTCTAGAGAGATGACAGTGGGCTTTGGGCTTAGAGTACAAGAAGCAGAGCTCAAGTTTTTATGCCTTCCCAATGAACTCCACGTCAAACAGGAGGACAGAATCAGGAGGTATTATACAAGAACCTGCATTAAAATAAGTGTTGAATTTTTAAGACTCAGAACAGCCACAAAAAATTAAGTGCCGAAACAGCTTAAGCTTAATTACCTCCTCTGCACCCAGCTCCCCTCATGCCATAAGCCAGTTGCGGAGGGATCTTCAATAAGCGTTTGCCCCCTGAATTACATGGAAGAAAGTGGCATAGAAGTATCACAGCGGAAGCAATGCAATCTAAATATGTTAAAGTGGGTTTCCTAGCTCATACCAGCAAGCATGGGTGGTACGCCATCACCACCTATAATACCCTCATCCCAGCCTTTGATGACCTATTTGATTCATCAAAACCATATCTCAGTTCAAAATTCATGCTCCACATTTGGCTTACTGACCAGATCTTTAAGCATCAAATCCTAAAAGAATACCTAAAAATAGTCATTACCATGTTCAACGGAAACCAAGCAGAGAAAAATGTGCAAATACAACCAACACAAGAACAATTTCACTGTTGGCATTAGATCCTAAACAAAAATGAATTCCATACATATTACCTCTCCGACACCAACACGAAACGTTAATGGCTTTCCCCGATTATAGCTGCTGTCAAAAATCATGCCATTTTCCAACTTCCCAACATAATGCGCCTGTGAATTTATTCATCCATAAAACTAAGCGAGAAACTTATTTAAGGAGGAGTCGTTTTTTTCAATTATTTGGGATGCTGAAGAAAAGGCATGAAGAAGCAGTTTGTGGAACAACAACATTGGAAATATGCTGTAATACCTCCCACTTAAGTACTAGTAGTGCCATTGTCCTACAACTTCCGAGGAAACAAAAAACAGTTAAATTGTCCTAATCTTCATATAGTGGGATATCCAATACACATCGAAAGCTACTGACTAAAACACGAACATTTGAAAATTTTTATGACCTTAATCAATTGTCCCCTTATAGCTTCAGGTCCATATCCCACAGTTTTGTCACAAAATGCAAGACCAGAAGGAGCTATCGTCAGCTCACACGGAGCTGTTTCAGCTGCTTTCGCTGGCTGCAGATGTAAAAGAACATCAAGAAGACCTATGGCAAGACCTATAGCTTCTCTTCTCCTCAACAAAGTTTCGTGCCCCTTTAGCTCCAGCGACTGAGAGAAGCTCTCCTGGTGATGGTCAGAGAATTTGAAACATGACTTTTGTGTGGTGGTAATATTTTTGACGAGTGATATTGAGTGAGCTTTTCTAGGAACTAAATTACTAACTGCATATCCCAATGAGACCATCTCCGCCAACCGGAATCTGGGAAGAGATAAAAAATCACCTGGTTGCGTTGTGCTTGAAAGAAACAGAAAAAAACGAGTGGGTGTAAGAACGCGAGCAATCTAACAAAACATGTAAACTGAGATCAGCAAAAGTGTTGGGCTAAGGCCACCCGAGTAGGCCTGACGTCACCAATAGGCCCATTGTTCAGCTTCAACGGTTAAAAGTTCAAGGTGACTCTTTAGAATTTATGTTCCACATTCTCGTTTGGAATTCAAATATATCTTAAATAGATACATTATTAAGAATAAGAAACTAAAATATGTTATGCATGACATATTAGATTCTAAGAGTGTAATTGTTGCAATGACAATAAGCATGATTTATACATAAAATGAGACATTGAAGACAAAGATCAATGACCTTAAAAAGTTTTTGTTTAAATTTTCCATGGAGAGTAAAAATTGAATAGCATATTTAGAGCCTAAAAGAGCTCAATGATACGCACATAACTAGTTTCTCTTGCGAAAGTGTATTATCCAATCCTAATAGAATATCCCTGGAGAAGCATTTATATGATCAATCTGCGCCTAAATCATTACATGATCATATAGCGTTCAACAATAGACATAAAATTTTAACGCTCATAAATTGTGCTTCAGGTCTCAAGTAAAAGATAAAATTTTATTCATTTATGGTTCATATTCTTAACCGAGAAGGTCTAGCATATCAAGAAAAAAAAAAATAATTTTCATGCAAAGCCACACCAAAAGATAATTCAACATTGTTCTCATTCATACAGGTCTCTTTATCATCAAAATAACATGAAATATACTTAAAATCATCATAGCCTACTTTATAAGCACTTGGAACATTTTCGTAACTCTCATAGGCCATATTTATGCCAAAATATTAGGTCATGTGTTAAACTATTTATTAGCCCTTATTATCGCCCAAGAAGAGCTTCTTATTAAACTATTTATCAGCCCTTATTATCACCAAAGAAGAGCTTCTTAGCCCTTATATATCTAAATTAGAGCTATTAATTGCTATCATATCTCTAGAAGACCTAAAAATGATATATGTCACACACACATGATTCATATACTCCTAGGTCATCTTATGTGAGATGTTACTTTTATAGTCATTATAGATATATACAGAGAGATTTTTCCTTAAAATAATAATTGTTAAGTAAACTCAAAAAACATGGGTTGAAAAAGGATTAAGGACAAAACCTTTAAGGACCTAAGTTTGTGTATATACCTATAATGTATTTTGTTTCCTTATAGGTAAATATCAAAGGAATTGAATGAATAAAAACAATTGGTTTTGCCTCCATTAATATCAAATGGGGAACAAAAATGGTCGTATGAGTCAAGTAACGAAATTAGTACTAAATAACTGATTGATAAATAAGAAAGAAAAAAAAGAAGGTAAGTGATACATAAAAGAAGGCATATAGTTGCTTGCATATCGACAAAATTTGAGCGTATTGACTTAACATATATATTTAAGGGAGGAGAAAGCATTGTTATATGTACCTAAGGAGATAAAGAAAGATTGATCTTTGAAATTGGTAGACGAGAATAATGAGAATTTCTCTTTAATTTTATAAATATCTTGATTATAATTTTTCCCTTATGATAAAAATTTTAAAAGGGGGAAAGATAAAAGTTATTTTTCTCTTTGATTCTTATAGTTTTCTATACTACATACCCTTTTTAATATTCAGAAAAGTAGGAGAGAATGTTGATATTAAAATTTGATCATTCATGATTCATGAAATAAGCAAAAGCATACGATTCCAATTTTCTTTATCACAATAATCTTACTTTAGGCAGGTGGACCTATCATCTTATAATAACATGGTGATAAATAGAGTATTAATCATACAAGAATAAAGTATCATGTTTGATCCTCCTATTAATAGCTAGTTAATAATAAAGAGTGTGATTGAGTTATTCTAAAGTTAAAATTATATTGGATAGATTAAGATACTACTAGGATCAAAATAAAGTAAGTATTCAACAAAAAAATTAAATAATATAAACATCTAGATAAGATTTTTTTTCTAACTTTATCTTATACTCATGATTTAGTTATATAGAGATTCTATAATTGAGAATAACAAAATCTCTTAATCTATTGAATTGCCAACTTTTAGTGTGCAATCGTGTATCTCTCGATTGATTAATTGGTGTTTATATCTTATAAACATATCTAAGAGTAAGAATGCACTAAGTTTGTGAAATTTCATGAAAGGGTCTGTATTAATACCAAAATCATTATGTAGGTTTATTTCTAGCTCCTTATTGAATTTTTAATACCAACTCCTAGGTTTATCTACAAATAGGTTTTCTCAAACATCTGTATGCAAATTAATATCTAATTTAAGCTTTCTCTTATATCTAAATAAAATTAAGATCAATAATGATATTTCATAAACATAGAACTCTTTTAAATAACTAATCCTTGAAATAAAAAAAGAATAATTCATAGAAAATGTTTTCGCTATGAAGATCTCGATCTCTTAGTATAATATGCTTTTTTAGAATAATTTTGGATCTCTCTCTTTATTGAATACAGATGTAAAGTATGATTTAGGATTTTCTCTCTCTAACAATGGCTAACCCTGATTGAAACCTGAAAAGAAACTAAAAAAACTAAAATAGGTCTCCTCAATTATGATTTTTATTGTCTTTTATTTAAGCTTTCTATTATGGAAATGATCTAAGATATGTCCATGTATTAGGCTGTGTTCTTTACTATTTCTCCATATTTATTTTTAGAGAGGAATATAGATGTTGATATGCTTGTCTTATAGATGTGTACTCCCCTATATCTCTTTTGGCATATGACCCAACGTCTAAACTAACCATACATCAAGTCATATATTTTATACCTTAGTTACAAAGAGGAATATGCCTTGGCATATGACTGTATTTGACCTTCTCACCATCTACTTTTGTTTAAAAGAGGGACATGGGCTATAACATGCTCATATTTGTGACCGTCTTTTGCTAAAATTGAATTTTCTTCTTAACATAACTTGTAAAGCTCTTTATTCCTTAAGAAAACTCAATCCCAAGCAATGGATCTTTAATTACCTAAAACATAATATAAAACTGATTAAAAAAGGTAATTTTATAAGGAAAATATAACAAAATATTATGTAAAACACATATACACTAAATGCAGATCAGCATGCATGTTATACTACTTTAATATAGTATAACCTACTTAATGTCATTTAATTTTTTTAACATCACCAATTATTTAGCCAAATAAGCTCCTAACTTATGATTTTGTTAAAAAAATGTATTGCTATTAAAAAATTTACTTCTAATGATATTAGTAACTTTATTATATTGTAATTAACTAATGTATGAAAGCTCGAGTTTAATGGAAAAAAATATGGTAAATAATTTAGTTGAATCAATTGAGCAATCAAAGTATAAAACAAATGAGCAAAGTCAAGCACATATCTAATTCAAGAGAAATTCAAGGAAATTCAAATTAAGAAGCGGATTCAAGTTCCTCAACATGTAACAAAGAATTGTAATCTTTACTGTAATCTTGTTTTGATCATTTCAACTAATTATGGACTCAATCATCACATGAACCTTTACATGTAGGGTATAATCCATAATCCTTTCATGATAAAGAGGAAAATTGTCTTGCATTTTAAAGAAAAACTGTGATCTTAAAACAATATTTAAAAACTTTTAACATAGTTTAAAATCAATTTTTATCAAAGAAAAGAGCTTTTAATCTTTCTTTGAATTAGGGAGCTGGAAGTAGTATTATTTACAAAGCTAGTTTATTTTACTTTTTCTTTAGGATTGGATTTTATTTTTATATCCTTATTCTACATTTTATCAAACTATCATTTTGTAATTATTACAAAGCCCTTTATTTATATGATGGCTATAAATGTTTTAATTATATGCATTATGATGTTCATAAATGGTTTAAAATATTAAAAATATTTCAATCATTTTACTATTGAGAATGGAGTTTCTTCTTTATTTTGTAAAATTATTTTTTACTACTTACTAGTATTCCATATATGTATTAGTATAGTATTATTTGGACTATAACGTAAACCAAATATAAAGCAAGATTTGATAAGCAATGTTCAACAAATTCAAATTCGTTTATCAATATTTCTTTTTTTCCATTTAAGTTCATATCAATAATTCCTTAAGTTGCATTCATAGGTGCAATTGTAGTGGCTCATCAATAATAAATCTTTAGAATTATTAATGTAATTCAAACCAAATTTCTTTTTATCTTATCACATCCATTTTATTTTAGATTGGTTTGAAGATTATTCATATATAAGCTCTTTTATTTGATTTACTATCAATATATTTCTTTCATTTGTCCTTGTGAAATTTTTATTTTAGTCAATCCAATTTGTTGATGTTTACTTGAATTGTTTTTTATTGAAATAAAATTGATAAGGAGTTATTTGACTGTGCTCGAATATGTACTTGCTTTGAGTGCCTATTTATTTTCTATTAATATCTACGGATTAATCACGAGTCAATATTAATTTGGTATTTTTTCGAACTTTTTGATAATCTCCAATTAAAAGAAAATATTTTCTCCACTATTGTTCCAGCTATTACAGTTGTATAAGCAACTTTTGGCCAGGCTATTGTTTTATCAATTTATAGTAACAGAAAATCAATTTGTATCAATCGATTAAAAATTTTGAACAAGTATTATTAATAATATAAAATAAAATATATCTATTTATTAAAGAATATGATAAGAGGCTCCATGGAGAACAAGGTTAGAAATCCATAATAGAATTTGACCGCAAAGAACAAATTAATTATCTCTATGAATAAGGATACTAAATTACCTAATATAAAATGTTTCAAAATCATCCTAAGCCTCCCTTTTTATTTTCTATTGGAATTTCTGGATTATTACATGATGATTTTGAAACTTTTTACACATATATAGAAAAAAAATACAAATTTAGAGACATACTAAAAACATTATGCTAATGAAACCAAAAGAGATATTTAATAAATGGAATTAGGCTATAAATAGAATATAATGAAATAAAGTCAATATAAGGTTTCCTAATGAAATGAGGCATGGAATGAAGACACTACAAAAAAGTTTTAGGATTTATAAAGGGAACTTTAAGCTCATATCGGTCATAGCTGAAAGCAAATATTGATTTGTATAAGATCAAATCTTCTATTGTTCCTTAGTAGCTTAATGGTAGAGCGATCAATTGTTAACTAATTGATTATAGGTTTGAATCCTACTTGGGGAGAAATTCTTGAATTCAAAGTGAAAGGGTTCACTTTGATAGTTAATAGTAGGTAAACCATTCCTCTGTCTTTTTTTCCAATGTATTTTATCTTATTATATCACATTTTGTTATGTGATAGTTGAGAATCACCGTCAATGCCTTAGTATGGGTAAGTCTAGTATAGTCCTTCATTCCATAGTGTGGTGGGGCTATTTATAGCTAATCAATCAAGAATTTTCATATGCAATTGAACTAGCAAATGCATCAAGAATGCAATCACTGATTCTCATAAAAGGGCACAATAACCACGAACAAACATATTAATGACAAAGAACGTATTTTTGCTATGCTACTAATACTTGTACTTACTTTGCTATTATGCCTAAGTTTGGTTGAGGAATAGTTACAGATGTAAGATAAAAAAATGTTGATTTAATTCGAGCATACTATATTTAAAATTTATACTATTAATAATAAATAAAAAGAAAAAGAGAAAAAGGAAGGCCATTCTATTTTGACAAAAGACCTATACTTCATATCTTTAGGTTTGCTATCTTGATTATGATTTTCCTACCTCTAAAGGGAAAGTTACTTCCCTTTTTGGCTATTTTTGAGAGAGGAGGGATTCAAACACTTGACACTATGGTTTGTAACCACATGCTCTAACCATCTAAGCTACAAGCCCTACCTTGTCTCTACTGGTCATGTTCTTGGGAGTACCTTAAAAAGGAAACCTTTCCTCTTTCCAGCCATTTCCAGTTAAGAAGATGCAAAGATGCCTCTCTCTTTATAAGAATAGTGTGTCTTAAAACGTGAAGTGGAGAGAAGTTCATAATTAGGTTTTAAATAAGAAGAAGTTTTCATTTTCATTTTCCTTTTCATATTGAGTAAGTAATAAGAACGAGGGGTTTTAACCTTGTTGATATGTGCTTAATTGTGTATACATTCACTTTAACAATTAGTGATTAATGTTTTGAAATGCTTAAGACATTTATTTTAGTTCATATTTGATTTTAGGTACAATTTGGAAACTCAAGAGCTAAAATAAGTTAAAAGCACATTCTTTAAGCCATCATCTTGATGTTCAAACTCAATTGTCTTTATGAAATAAGAAGGAGATGGATTAAGGTGAGGATTGGACAAGAAATTGCAAGAAGAACAACAATTCAACATGATCTAGCAGATACACGACCATGTATTTACTTACACGACAATGTATAATAACGAATTGAGAATTTTTAATGTAATACGCGGTTGGATACATGGTTATGTATCAAACCATGTATCCCCTTAGAACCCTAACTTTTCATATAAATGGACATTTGAGTAGCGAAACATAACATAGATCCTTTTTGGAATGAAAAGGGTGACTGATCTCTAACTTCTTAGGCATCTATGGAGGGCTAATCTTCCTTTTTCTGGTTCAGGGGTGAAATCAAAGTGGAGGATCACATTTGAGCATATCTTCATTATATAATGTTGAATCTCTCGCTCTTTAGGATTGTTTATGTTATTCTATATCTATTGATTAAGTTATTTGTGTAAGGATAATCTGAATTCTCTATTAGATTGTTTTTTATATAAACCCATTTCTAGAATCTTAAATATAATATATAATAGTTGTGTTTTGGATTCCTTTGTGGCAACTAATGGTGTTTAATCATTAAGGATAACGTAACATAGGTTAAATGACCCGAGCTTGTGTGGTTGTTACCTAGATTAATGTATTTTCCTTATTCATAACGTAGTTGTCCTACAAATCTAGAGAGCTTGTTTTAGGTTGTTCGATAGCTAGGTTTAATTAAAGACCTTTTTTTAATTAAACATGACCTTAGGGAAAACCAGGATTAACAAAGCTTATTGTTAACCTATGATTAATAATTTCTAAGAGAGGTGTGAAAACAACAATTCAATGAAGTATGTTTAATTGTGTGTAGGTTGAGATTAATCTGAGAACCAGATTCTAAACTCATTCATCAATTTTATCATTTTCTCACTATATAATTTGAATTAATTTTGTTAGTTTAATTTTACTTTATTTTCCAACATTGATTCCTTTTGTTACAAAAGCTTTAAATACACTTTCTATAGATACGATCCTTACTCACCACTGCCAGAAAATTATTTGTGAAAAGTTAGGTTTATTTTATGGTGCATTTGACATGCATCGACACCTGTTATCATCCTAAAATTGAGTTATTTTTCGATAAGACCTCATTTACAATATCTTTAATAAAGTAAAGTTTAACCACCAAGTTTAAGATAAATTGGTGTGGTTCCTTTACACCTAGGACATCTAAATATTAAACTATAAATGATGAAAGGTATAATTTATTAACTAGTGATTGTGCAACCCCAGTTCTTAGCAAAAGGGGACACTAGAGGTCTTTAATCTTCTAACCCTTAGATTGGTAAAGAGGGGGTTGAACTTTTGCTTTTTTTTTTCATGTTATCAAAAAGTAAAATAAGAAAAATAGATGGAAAATACCTTATCAAATTGATTGGATTATATAAGAATAAGGTTTAAATCTACATGTCTGATAGAATGCCTTAACTACATACATCATCGCACTTCCACTTAACACCTACCGTAATGATAAATGGCCTTTATTGTTATGACCTTCTCTTGAATTCTCAAAACTTTTTTCGCTCAATCCTTACAATTGTAAAGAACTCATTGCTATCCCAGTTGTAATACTGAGGGATTTAAGGAGTCAAAATATGAGAGCACTCATCTTAAATTGGGTTACTAGTTTAATGCTTTTAATAATTATATCCTCTGTACTTAAATATCTACCATTTATCATAGGCACAATAACTAGTACACCATAGGTTCATCTTTTTTAATCCTCTTGTACTAGAGAAAATTCCTTTTATTGCTCTAATTCTTATATCAGACATGGACCAAACTATTTTATAACATTCTAAACCTAACATACTTACTATTTTAATAGATGAACAACCTAACCCTTGGAACAAACTATAACACCAGGTAGTAAAGGATGACATCGGGGTGTTAAACTTTCCCATCAACGTGAGCTTTTAGGAAGATCAACTTATTATCCCTAAAGTAAAATTTATCCATTGAGTAATGACCCTTCCACTTGATACTATTGAATCATTAAGGCTTGAAAATTTTAGTTTATATGACTTAGTATGTGGATAGGTATTGTTTATCAGTATACATAGGTTAGACTATTCATTAACTGAATAATTTATATCAGTCACATTATTTATTGTCCGAATGCATTATTCATTTGGCTAGAAAGAAATTAAAACTAATTAGCTAATGGTTAATTTGAAAAGTTATCAAGAGTTGGCTTTCTATTTGACAAAATGTTCGACTAGGTAATACCCCAACTAAAGGATGCCTAGCTAGTTGAAAGTGAGTGTCAAACTAGGTTACCATGCCTAGAAACCAGTTATTATAACACTTAATTATGTGTTTAATGAACATTTAAGTTAGTTTTTGGTATAAATATATAACAATTGAGTTTTGAGAAATTTTGGAAAACTAGAAAGTTGCCAAGAGTCTTGAAAAGTTAGAGAGTACATTTTTCTATTTTATAACACATATAAAGCCCTAATTTATTAGTGCGAGCAAAAAAGAAAGTGTTTTAGTTATGAATAGTTATGCTAGTGTAGCAATTGGAAAATTTTCTTCAGATACATATTATGACGATTCATCTAACCTTGAATAAGACTTGCAAAAGGTTAATCTTCACCCTCTGAGAAATATGACAATTGTGAGGTTTCCTCTCGTCTTATAAGAAAAAGATGTTGTATGGCGGATTCCTCTTTAATCATTACAATAAAAAGATAGTTAATTACAAAGTGGATTTTAGAGAGTGGAAGCTGGCTAATGATTATTTGGTTGAACCACTGTAAATCAAATTTATCTCTCTTTCCCTACTTTCTTTTATTAATGTTTTAATTTTATTTTAATTGTTTATATAACTTTTCCATAAATATTAATTAGTGTTGGACAAAGTGAGGCTCTAGCCATAATTTTAATCATAATAAAATGGTTACTACTAATATTTTTATCCTTGGTGATATTTGTAAGTGATCGGGTTGTTGATGTGTGTAAGTTTTAATTAACTAACCTCGATAATCCTCAAGCACACGGTTTATTTGCATAGTACTTAAGGTGTCAATCCCCCAAGGAGGGATAATTTAATCCTAAAATCTAAAGCTAGAACAATTCGTAAAATTCAAAATGTAATGGAACTAAAATAAGAATTCAATTCAATCAAGCAAATTAATTCAAGAATCAATCACGAAAATATTAATAATGTGGCAATTGCAACAAACACTCAATAATCAACCTAAAGGAATTACCAATTGAGAGAAAGGGAAATTTACCTATCTTTAATTGTGACCTAATCGATTATGAATTACCGGATTATTGGTTCTAGACTATCATAGGGTTGATCACTCTCTCTCGAGTTAAAACGATTAACCCTAAATTATAAACCCTAACTAGATTATGGAAGCTGCAATTTCTCGATTAACAACCTATCAAAACGCTAATTAGATCTGAAGTTAACTAATAAACTATTGGAAACGTATGTAATATCTCTCTTTGCACAATTTACTGAATTGATTTAAGTCTTGTTCTATTAAATCACCTAACTCTCGTTAGCCCAATTTAATTGTTTTTCGTTCGATTCTCCCTCTGAATTTATTATCGAATTATTGACGTCTAGAATTAAGTCACCATAAATCCAAATAACACATAAATAAGCAAATTTCATTCAATCAAAAATAAAACCCCGAAGGTGAGTTTAGAAACATCATCAACATCTAAAAATCCTATTATCAACTTTTATTCCAATTTTATACAATAATAAAACTAAAAATAGTAGGAAATATGAATTGAACCGACAATGGGAGGCAGCGACATCAAGAAACTTCTGATTTGGGAAGTAAGTCGAGTCGGCTTCTTCTCCTCTTCTCTTTTCCTTCTTCTCTCTCTCTATCTCTCGATAATTCTCTCTAGGGTTTCTCTAAAAGTGGCTGATGCAAAAGCTCCTCCTGCTTCTTTATCTTATTCTTTAAATACCTTTTGTGTTCTAGTCAGTCCTAGGTTTTTTCGGGGTCCAAAAGGTCAAAAAATCCCTCAAAAGTTGACGTTTTTGAGTATCTGTGCATCTACCCTAAGTAGGCCACGATCATGGGCCACATCTGAGCCTTCTGTCACGATCGCGACAAGTAAGCCACGATCGTGGGCCAACTCTGGTGCTTTCGTCTCAATCGTGGCCTGTTGTGCCACGATAATGGGTCGTTGTTTTGGCCTGAGTGTCTCCAAAACTTCTCCGTTCTTTGATGTTGGCCCTGAAACACTAACAAACACATCAAGGTACCTTAAAAACATAATAATTAAGCTCAAAACTAACCCATAAAATACTAAATAATTAACAAACTAACACAATTCTAACCTAAACACATACTAAACGATTGAATTAACAATTAAATACATATAAAACTAAGCCCTAAAACTCGATGCAATTCACACCTATCAACATCCACACACTTAAATGTTTGCTTGTCCTCAAGCAAACAAAACAACAAACACATAAAATCACACAACACACAATGCAATAATGAGATAATGGCTTCAACTTTATGAAATAAATTTAACTTCAAACACAATCATTCATGTTATTACAAATCATTAACATACAAAATCCACATCTAAGGACTTTGAACTAAATACACATATTAATCCAGACTCAAGTGTGAAATAATTCACCCTTTTCAATTGCACACATACATTAATAATTCTTTTGTTATTCAACTCTGTAACTACTCCTAAGTTCGTGTTCATAAAATTCAAGCTATTTACAAGTTCAGTAAGTTTTATTAGGAAACACTTTTATTTTAATTTTTTAATTACTTTTTGTAAACATGGACTTAATCTTTTTATGCAGAGGCAAGCATTAGTGATGAATATCGATCCAGTTACTCAACTAAGTCATTTTTTTCTGAAGCTGCTTGGTTGGAACGCCATTATAGCCTTTTGACACGAAAACACACATTTGTGATGCGTGTTAATCTAGTTACTCAATTACATCATGTTCTCAACTAGCTACTAGCTCTATTCATAACTCAAAGGCCAGTAAAATAGTAATTTATTTAAAATTATCAAACATAATTTTTTATTTCCTAGCTTGTTGCTTTAGGTACTCGTTTTCATGAAAAAAAAACTAGCAAGCTACTTAAGTTGAAAGAGAATAAATGTGACAATTTAGAGGGAGACTAATTCACACTAAATCCTAATTAACTAGCATATTTAGCCAAACAACCCAATTCACTAATTTTGTGAGTTAATGATTCTTCACAACCTAATAGACTATATTCAAAATTAAATCAATTTCAATCTATATAAGCCATTGACACATTCACATGTCAAAAAATGCAACCTGACAAACTATCATACAGTATGCAAAATTCACATTCAAAGCAAAACACATAATCCTCTCCACACTTAAACAACACATTGTCCTCAATGTGAGAAGGAGACAAACAAACACACATAGAAAGGAGAGAAACATAATGAGAGTAAAAAAATAAAATAAAGACTACATTTGAAAAGAAAAGGATTAGAAACAAAGCCTCATGGTGATGAAGGCAGGGATGGTGAGGGAGGTGGTAGTTGGATGCCTTGATCCTCAAAATAACGATGGATACGACGTATGTCTTGACTTCTACATTATTGAGTTCAGGCCATCTCCTTCATTCTTCTAGAGTTATCAGCAAGTGTATCTGTAATTACCTTGGTGTTCATAAAGATTGTATTAAGCACTTTTTTCTAGTCCAGCTCTTCTATTTCTTTTTCCTCCTCAGACTCCTCACTAGTTGAGTCCTCTTTTGCCTGTTGAGGTGGGACTGTGCTTGAAGTCGCCTGACTAGCCCTAATTTTTACATTTGTCTTTTGGCTGATATCCTGGATTTTCATGTTATGGGACTTAAAGATTTCAGTACGCCATAGATGATGATGATTTAGAAAATCTGGGAGGTGGATATTTAAACCACTACAGTCCATGCCATAATACTCAGCAATGGTGGAAACCAAGCACCCCATACCTAAATTGTTACTCCTCTTACGTAGAGTTGTAACAATAACGTTCAACACTTGTTTGCAGGTACACACTGGGATGCTGTGATCCATGCACCATAACAAGAAAAGTTCCTTTATTGAGCACCTGTTAGTTTTTGACTTATCAAAAACCAATTGTCGCATAAATTTGTGCAATAATAAGTGCTCATAGGTTCTTATGATGTTGTTATGGGAATTTTTAGTATTGAATCGCTCTAACCCAGTGAGTTCATTCTAATAGCAAGAAGCACAAAAGTCATCGTGCTGATTAGTGATGGAAGACTTGGTGAACCCACAAATATCGCATATGATTTCGATGTCCAACTCATAGTTTTGTCCCTGTAACCTAAACCACATTTCTTTAGGGTTACTAGGTTCGTAATATAGGGAAGTGAAGAATTCTAGAGCAAGCTCTTGGTAGATAGGATATTGGAAGTGTATGAACTTCACCCATTGAATTCTTTCTGCTAAGTTCTCTACCCTATCCCACAATTATAATCTATCAAGTGTATCGAAATCAAAATATTTCGGTACTACAACTTGTTTAGCATTGAGGGATTATAAACGAATACCTTCCTCCTCTGTGTAGATTGAGAAGGGTGCTCCTCGTCCGTCGCCCTCTTCCTTCACCCTTATTGTAACACCCCACTCTTATAGGACATGTACCTGACATCCTGAGTGATATCCGAGTATGAAGCCTGCAAGAACGGCATGCTAAAATAATCATCAGTTAAAACTCATTGGAAATTGTTTGAAACAATGTACATAGATGTGGAAAATCAATAATCAATTTTGATCCAACTTATTTATAAACAATTTCAGTCACAAAAATTACAATCATTATTG
>JAOQML010000197.1:20221775-20251153 GCA_027568935.1 Erythroxylum urbanii | reverse complement strand
TTTGAAGAAGAGCTTGAGTTTGATTCAAATTCTTTAGAACAAGAAGATGATTTTGATTTACAATTAAGTGATGATAGTTATTAATTTGTGTTTGTAATTGAATATTATATGAACAAATTAATATTTTCCTTTTCAATATATTGTATAAATTATTGAAATGAAATTGTAATATTTTTACAAACTTTAGTTAAATATTTTTTTTAGGTTGAAATATGGCACCAAAGAGAAGACAGGATATTCCGTGATCAAGATTCAGACCACGATTTGGGAGTACTTACTGTATAGGTAAAGGATCTCATATTGTAGTAACTGGAGATGAAACACCTCCTCTCCCTCCACCTACTACACTGGCAGATGAGGTTATACCATCCACCGCTCCTACATCATCTACTACCCCTCTATCGACAGAGGTATCAGGGGTAAACAATGTCGATGAAGAAGACAGCCGCCAGCCTGGAGCTGAGGGACCCGATGGACAAAAATACATCACAATTGTCAATAATATGTAAGTGAAAATACATGAATTTATAATTAAGTTATAGGTTTAAAATTTAAAAATGTTATAAATTTATTTGTTTTTATATTAGGTTATTCCATCTGGACCCTGTTCAAAAAACATGACAACGAAATTCAAGAAGAAGATTGATCCTGAGGGGGGCTACGTATGGAAGAATATCTCTCAGACAACAAAGGAATTTTACTATCACGAGTTTGAGGTACGACAAAAATTATTATTTTCTTTTTTAATTAACATTTTTATACATTAATTTGATAAATATTATTACATCAAAAGTATTTATCGAATATTTTTCCTTTTGTTATAAAAAGAATTTTTTTGGGATTCTCAATTTGATGGGATCATCTATAGAGTATGGGAGAGACGAGCGCGTATACGTTATCGCGACTTTCTTGCTACGATACACAGGGAGGATGTACGATCGCCTTATATTTCTGAAGAAATGTGGAGTCGTTGGCTGCAATATTAGACATCACCTGAGGCCATGTCCGTTTCACAGTGTAATTCAGCCAACAGACATGGAGGACCGGAAGGAGAGAGTCTTCTTGTACATACGGGAGGATCTATTACCCACCAAGAGCATGTAGAGAGACTTGTAAGTATCTACAATTTATAGTTATATTCTCATTTCTTTTCTTTACTGTATTTTAATTGAATTTGATGCGTTAAAATTTGGAATGAAAATATGTGTTTCTTATTAAGAATGATAATATTATAAATGTCTGGTGCCATATATGGCTGTGTTTTTCTATTTTTTTCTTTGTTCAACAGGGGGTAGATATCATAAAAATAGAAGAAACTCTGCCGAAATTTTTATAAATTCTAATTCACTTATTATTAACATTTTATTCTTATGTAAAAAAAGTCTATGGGCATTAGGCCTACACCGCGTCAGTTATTTCTGTACACTCACACTAAGAAGCATGACGGTTTGACATTCGTTAACAGTCGTTGTAAAGAACTCAATGTATGTGAAATTTATGGTTTAACATTACTAATTCTTAATAATTATCACTTAATAAAATAAGCATTGCTTTCTCATAAGATCAAATATAAGAACGTATTGAAAGGCAGTCTTAGCAATCTGAAGATGTTGATGAAACTAAAACTTATCTTCATGCAGTGGGTGGTAGGGATCGTCGTGGGAGGATATTAGCTTAGGTTCATTTGCGAACACATGTTATTCGCAATACTCCATGTCCAGTACAATAGCATCTCGTAGGCAGTCCACCACCAATGAAGTGCAAGAACTTCGGGGCACAGTGCAGACATTGACGCTTCAGTTGCAACAATCGATGGAACAACATCAACTGTCGATGCAATACATCACTCAGCTCCGTAAGGAGATGGATGAGATGAAGGGTAAGGGTAGCACCTCATCGCACCAATCAAAGCATCCACCTTCTCCAGATCAATAGTGCACTTTTGGTTGTTTAATTTGTATTACAAATACTTATTATGAACAATGTAATGTTTTTATTATCAATTAAGATATTTTAACTTTTAATCATCAATAAAATTTTCTATTTATGCAAATTAAATGTATACTATAAATTTATAATTGTTAAAATTATGCATTAAACATAATTTAAATATACTAACGGTATATATTATACGTTTAAAAAAATTGTTGTTAATTTACCGACGAAACAAATTCCGTCAGTAAAGTTATCTACGTTTACTGACGGACGTTCAATTCGTAAATCCGTCAGTAATCACAGACGAAATAACCAATTTCTTCTTAATTTTTATCGACAGAATAGCATATCCATCGGTAACCTTCTACCAAATTTACCGATGGTAAATTTCTTACCATCAGTATATCTACCGATGGAATATAACCTACCGTCACTAAAGTTTACCGACGGTAAGTGACAGAATAAGCCGTCGATATATTTACCGACGGTAATAACTGCTTTACTGACAGTCAAGTTATTATCGTCAGTAAATATTAGCTACGATTGTTTTTACGGTGCCTTTTATCTGTTGATAAAGTCCGTCGTTAATACGTTTTACCGACAGAATATTTATGTTTCTATCGGTAATTTACGTCACAAAATCGCATTTTTCTTATAGTGTTAGCTTGCGAGTAGGTAGACGTGGAAAGAGATTGGAAGTTAGGAATTTAGGTAGAGAGAAGTGAGTCTATTTAGAGGTTCTCAACTTAGAGAGATAAAGTTAAAATGAAAGTGAGTGGAAAAAAGTGAAGTAAGAAATGAATATACAAGTGATAAAGGGTAAAATGGTAAAAATTTAAATTGAAATTCGCATGTTCCAGTTTTACGCTGCCGCAGGCCACGATCGTGGCTTGCAATTTTTCCACCAATTTTATTTTTCCTCTTCTTTTGTCCTTCTCCACTTTTCCGAAATCACTTCTTAACTCTTTATGACCCTTTCACCTCTCTTTTGCTTACTTCCTCGATCATCAAATTCATGTCGAAGTCCTATGCCTTTCTAATTTTATTGTAACAAAACAACCTAACTACGAAATTCAATCTATCTAAAAAAATCAAAGAAAATAACATAAAATTAACAATCCATGGGTTGCCTCCCATACAGTGCTTCCTTTAATGTCGGTAGCTCGACGCTATTCTTATGCTCAAGGTGGTTCGAATGAATCGTGTAATGGTAGCGCAGTCATCAATTTTACAATTTGCATATGAGCTACTATGCCCTAGATTCCACTCTCCCTCTGATTCTCCTTCCTTTACCTTCTTCTTCGTGATCTTTTCTTTCTACATGCATTCCTAGGATCCTCAATATCTTCCCATTGTCCTCGAGGTTTGGTTTTCTTAATATTAGTTGGAGGTAAGGGAGAACTGTTGTCTTTCTTTGACACTTTGAAAGTTATTTGAATCTTGCCAACCCTCAGAGTTAGTTCACCCCCATCAACGTCAATTATTGAGTGAGCAGTGGCTAAGAATGGTCATCCAAGGACCATAGGAGTTTCCATATCTTCTCCAATATCTAATATATTGAAGTTTGTGGGGAAGGTAAATAAATTGATTTGCACTTGGACATCTTTAATAATCCCCTTTGACTGATGAACTGTTCTATCCGTCGTCTTCAGTAACATCTTTGTGGGTTCTAACTTTCCTAACCCCAATTTTGACTAAAATTACAGGGCATCATATTGATACTCGCTCCTAAATCTGTGAATGCCTTGTCTATTTTAACTCCATTGATACGGCAAGGAATGTAAAATTCCCCTGGGTCCTCTTTCTTCTATGCTATGTTAGGGTTTTCTTTCGCTATGCGCTCGTTAACCTTCTTCTTGTTTGATTCCTTTAGTGTGAGCATCGTTTGTAGATGTTTCGTTATATCTTCAACCTTGTTTAATTCAACCTCGTTAGAATTTCTTGTCGCCCTACTTGAAATTGACTTCTGCTGAGTTAGAATAAGGTACAAAAATTTAGGTCGAGGTTTATTAATTAGCTTAATTACAAGCTCACTTGGAAAGAATTCCATAATTATTTGTCCTCCTCCCTTAGCTCTGTCTTCCTTCGTATGTTCGAGTTTCTTTTCCTGGGTTTAAGTAATGGCTATGATCATTTCCTTTGGGTTAGACTCGGTATTGCTTGGAAGGGTTCTTGTATTCTGAGTAGAAATTGCCTCTACTAGTTGACCTACTTGGACTTCCAGATTATGAATTGAAGAGGCATGGTTCTTTGTTACTTGCTCAATTTTGCCTTCCAACTTCTTTTATGCATTGTCTAGAGTTCCAAGCTTATCTAAATCCTATCCAACTTGGATTCCATTGAGCTTGGTTTATCATGTTGGAAGCTTATTGTCCTTGAGGTCTGAACTGTCCTCCATCATTGTTCGTCTGAGAGAAGTTAAGATGATTCTTCCACCCAAGGTTATAAGTGTTGGAGTAAGGATTGTTTCCCCCTCCTCATCCATATTGATTTCCCATATAATTCACTTGCTTTGGATTGCTTTCCTTTATCAAGAAGTAGTCCACCGTATCATAGTCCATTTGTCCACAAAGTTCACACTTAAGTTGCAAGGCTTTAACAAAGCTGAGGACGAAGCCTTCTTGTTGTTGAGTTGTCAAGTCAAGTTATCAATTTTCTTTTACATCTCTGTCATTTGATTAGCAACTACAGTTCCTTTCGATTCTAAAAAATAGTGGTTTGTCTACTCTATTCGTTCGTCTATAGGCAGCTATTACTTGCCATCTCCTCTATCAGCTTTTCTGCTTCATCTACCGTCTTTCTCATTAGTGATCCTCCTGAATTTACATTAGTTATGCCTCTCGTATATGGGGTTACTCCATTATAGAATGTTTGCAACAAAACTTCCTTAGGTAGGTTATGGTGAGGGCATTTTCATTGCAAATCCTTGTATCTTTCACACGGTTCATAAATCAATTACCCGTCACTTTGTCAGAAGTTGGTAATTTCCTTGATAATCTTCGTGTTCTTAGTAAGGGGAAAATACTTGTCTAAAAAGAATGAACTAGCTGATCCTAAGTTGTGACATTGGCTAGATTGAGAGAATGATACCAAGCTTTTGCTCTATCTCTAAGGATAAAAAGAAAGAGCCTAATTATGACGGCATCTTCCGATATTTGATAGTACCGAAAATTATCACATATTTCAAGGAAGTTCGCTACATGTGTGTTAGGATCTTCATTTGTTAGTCCATAGAATTGCACGTTCTGTTAAAGCATGTTTAGGAGGGCTGGTTTAATTTCAAAAGATGCTGCTTGTACAGGTGGTCTAGCTACTTCTTGGTTAGTCGCATTAAAACCTGGCCTCATGAAGTCCATAAGGGTTCATTATTGACGTTCTTGGTTCATTTCATGGTCTAAATCTTGCTAAAACTCCTTGGTCTTTGTTGCTTTTGCGATTTCCTCTTTTTCTTCACGCCGAGCTTTCCTAATGTATCATTCTAATTGAGTGATGTCTAACTCTAAGGTTTTAGCTACACGACTCGATCTTCTCGTGACTCTTATGTTTATGCAAGAGCACGATTTCAGAAATAGAAAGAAAGAAAGAACATAAAACAAAAAGTAACTAAACACCTTAAATTAAAGAATCAAACTAATCGTCTCCCCGAAAACAATGTGAAAAACTTGATCAGGTTATTAATGTGTGTAAGTTTTAATTAATTAACCTCGATAATCTGCAAGCGTACAGTTCGTTCCCGTAATACCTAAGTTGTCGATCCCATGAGGAGGGATAATTTAATCCTAAAATCTAAGGCCAGAATAATTCGTAAAATTCAAAATATAACAGAACTAAAATGAGAATTCAATTCAATCAACCAAATTAATTTAAGAATCAATCACAAAAATATTAATAATGTAGTAATTGCAACACACACTCAAGAATCAACCTAAAGGAATTACCAATTGAGATAAAGGAAATTTTACCTATCTTTAACACTAACCTAATCGATTATAAATTACCAGATTATTGGTTATAAATGATCCTAGGGTTGATTACTCTCTCTTGAGTGATAATCATTAACCTTAAATTATAAACCCTAATCAAATTATAAAAGTTGCAATTTCTCAATTAACAACCTACCCAAAACCCTAATTAGATCTAAAGTTGTCCAATAAACCATCGGAAACCTATGTAACATCTCTCTTTGCACAATTTACCGATTTAATTTAATTCTTGTTCTATTAAATCACCTAACTCTCATTAGCCCAATTTAATTATTTTTCATTTGATTCACCCTCTCAATTTATTATTGAATTATGTATGTCTAGAAATAAATCACAATAAATCCAAATAACATATAAATAATTAATTTTCATTAAATCAAAAATAAAACCGAAGGTGAGTTTAGAAACATCATTAACATCTAAAAATCCTATCATCAACTGTTATTCTAATTCTATACAATAATAAAACTAAAAATAGCAAGAAATACAAATTGAACGGACGACAAAAGGCAGTAACATCAGGAAACTCCTGAGCCAGTAAGTACATTGAGTATGCTTCTTCTCCTCTTCTCTCTTCCTTCTTCTCTTTCTCTATCTCTTGATAATTCTCTCCAGAGTTTCTCTAAAAGTGGCTTATGCAAAAGCTCCTCTTGCCTCTTTGTCTTATTCTTTAAATACCTTTTGTATTCACAGCAACCCTAGGATTTTGTCGAGATCCAAAAGGTCCAAAAATTTCTCGAAACTTGACATTTTTTAGTGTCTGAGCGTCTGCCCTATGCAGGCCACGATCGTGGGCTACATTCGAGCCTTTTATCACGATTGTGGCAAGCAGGCCACGATCGTGGGCCATATCCTGGGCTTTTGTCTCGATAGCGGCATATGGGCCATGATCGTGGGCTAACTCCGGTGCTTCTGTCAAGATCATGGGCTTTTGTTTTAGCCCGAGTGTCTCCGAAACTTGTCCATTCTTCGATGTTGACCCTGAAACACTAACAAACATATCAAGATACCTAAAAAACATAATAACTAAGCTCAAAGACTTGTACTAACCCATAAAACACTTAAAACATAAATAATTAACAAACTAACACAATTCTAACTTTAACACATACTAATCGATTGTATTAACAATTAAATACATATCAGACTAAGCCCTAAAATACGATGCAATTCATACTTATCAGTAAGTTAATATATGAAATATCAATTTCAATGAAAGGGTAAAGTAAGCAAAGGAGTTAATTGAATCAATTGAGCAATCAAAGGATAAAAAAAGCAAGAGTAACTTAAGAGTGCTTTAAGAAAATTCAAGTGAAAAACTAAGAAAAAGGAGGAATCAAGAACCTTAAGATATAACAAGTAATTGTAACCTTTCTTGCTTCTTTATCTCATTCATTTCAATAAATTAAGAGACTCATTTATTGTACGATCCTTTTCTGTAAGCGTATTGCATATATTTTCATAATTAACAGGAAGGTTTTAAAGAAAACTCTCTTGATCATTAAAACACCTTTCAGGGTAAATGTTAAAAAGGTTGTAAATAAGAGATGGAAAAATGAACAAAAAGAAATATATCCCTAGAATCTGACTGAATTGAACATAAAGACCAAAACAGAATGTCCTTAAAAAAAACAATAATGGATGCTTTGTATTTCTTCTTAGGACACTGTTCATACTCTTCTCACTAATTCAATGGCTACCTCTCTTCTGAACCTTTCACACCCTCTTAACTAGTACCTACCTTTGTTGCTAAACTCAGTTCTTTCAACACTTTTCTATACTTGTTACTCTCCTTTATTTCTTCTCTTTTCACTAACTTCTCTTTATATTACTTATTGTTTACTCCTTTTAGTTATCTTTATGAACTTGAACCTTTATTTGCTTCTGCTGTACTACAGTGCCCTTTACCCTTCTATGTATTCTTTATCCTGCCTACCTTCTTATTACCCACTAGTCCTTAGTTTGATCCTATGGACATTGTTTCTTTCCTACCCTTAAATTCAAACTTAAACTATTCTAATATATTTTCTGAGCTCTATACCTCTAAGGAGCATCCTGATTCTTCTACTTGCAATGCATAACCTTTAGACACAAACTCAGTACCTATTAGTAACTAGTTATGCTAGACCTTATTTAAAACTATCTCAATGTCCTCATAACGAAACTTCTAAATAAAAGGATTTGTATTTTGGTCAACCATTCTTAGCTTTTTCCTAGATAAAAGGATAGCCTTTCTAGTTATGAAGCAATAGGCAACGAATAACTAAAAATGACATAGTTTGCAAGATGTGTTCGTGAATAATGAGGATGTGTCCTTTTTAAGTTTGCGAGCTCTGAAGAAGTAAAAAAGTGATTTAAGCTAGACTTTGAAATGTTTATAACAAGCCATTTTTGCTTTAATTATGGAGACTTGGAATGAAATTAAGGGAAATTAAACAAGAAAACATTCCTGTACGGATTTGTCTTTATGATGTCCCTATCAAGTATTGGACTATAAGTGGTCTTAGTCACCTTGCAAGCTACATTGGCAAGACATGGATCAAGCCACTACTGAGATCAGATGAATTAACTTTTCAAGGATTTGTATCTTGGTTACCTCCATGTCTAATTTACCAGAGGTGATCTCATTCATTAGGCTGAGTGAAAATATGAAACCTATGAAGGATCAACTGAAGGTTTCTTATGCATGGAAACCTCAAGTTAAAAAGAAGCAAACTTGGAGACCAACTAGAAGAATCTTTAAAACAAGAAGTCCTCAAGAACTAATGCAGATCATTGCTGATGATATTAGTAAGTTAAAACCTTGATGTTAATACTAATGTTCTTATCCTTGATAATATTAGTAAGTTAATATATAAGATCAAGTTTAATGGAAGGACAAAGTGAGCAAAGGAGGTAATTGAATCATTAAAAAAATCAAAGAATAAAGTAAATGAGCAAAGTAAAGAACATATGCAATATAAGAACACTTCAAAAAATTCTAGTAAAGAACCAATAGCAAAGAGGAATAAAGAACCTAAAGATGTAACAAATGATTATAATATTTCTTGTTACCTTATCTTGATCACTTTAATAAACAATAGGGTTCAATCATTATTAGTTTTCATATAAGGGACATTGCCTATACTTTGTCATAACCAAGAGAAAGAGTAAAGAGGAATCAAGCACCTTAAAATGTAACAAATGATTGTAATATTTCTGATTATCTTATTTTGGTCATTTCAATAAATTATAAGGGTTATTCATTTTTCATTTTCAAGTAAGGGATATTGCATATACTTTGTCACAGTTGAGAAAAAATTATAAAGCTGATCCTTAAAAACCTTTTAAAATGGTTCTAAATTAAGTTTTTGTCAAAAACTTTAATCTTTGAAATATCTTGGATTTTTGAATTTTTTTGATGACATAGTATATGAATGAGTATTGTTTAACACTTTACATCAGTTAAGATGCTCATTATCTAGACACTATACATTAATTTCTCTATTCATCTACTAAAGCACTATTTACCAGCTAGTTGATGGTGGGTATGAGAATGGTTATCTAGCTAGCTAAAGGTATATAACCAACTAGACAAATATACTTAGAAACTAGCCATTTTAATAACTGGTTTATGTGTCTAACAACTATTTTTTCTAGTTTTAGGAATAAAGTAGACTATAATTAAGTTATAAAAAGAAATTTAGGAAAACTAGAGTGCCTGTAAAAACCTTTAAAGGCTAGAGAGTGCATGCATGCATTACATAACCTATTTTGAGCCCTAATTCATTGGTGTGAGAAAGAAAAGGAGGTTTTAAGTTGTATGATTATAAAATTGAGGTAATTGCTTGAGAAACACATTATGAAGATTCCTCTTGACAATGAATCTATAAACGTTTAATCTTCACCTATGGTAAAACAAGACATTTGTAAAGGTTCCTCTTCACTCGTTGTAAGGATGATGTTATATAGAGGGTTCCTATTCACCTATTAAAGGAAGAAGATAGTACATTCTTAATTGGAGCTTGGAGAGTGAATATAGGCTATAGGTTGTTTAACCCGAACTACTATAAATTAATTTTATGTTTGTTTCCTTACTCTCATTTATTATTTTTATATTTCTTTTGTAATTATTTCATATAAATGTTCTATAATCATCCATTAGCTTTCAAATATTAAAAAAGTGAACACAAACAATTCATTCATCTTTTATGTGCACTCGGGGATTAACTATTAGAATAGACAATTTATTTATTATTTTTAAATAAAAATAATGATATATAATTCATCCCAATTGTGGAATCATACACACTATTAATATAAATATATAACAATGAGATTTTAAAGGGTGTTAATCACACTAATTATTTACTTCATACGAACCCATCATATATAATTGAGAGATGTGTGCTATTTACACATTATTTCTCCCTACTAAAAAATAAAGTGATTAAAAAGTTTGATAACTTAATGCAGAAGTGAGTATAATTCAATCCTATATTCTTTCCCCTTATTTTAGTCAATATCAAAACCTCAAAACTAAAAATATGATGAATAGAAGAAAAGGATTAATCCAAGATTAGCATATATTCATATGAATAATATTAGGGGTTGTCATTAATTTAAATGTAGTCTTTTGCTTATTTGGTCATTTAAATTTTAAAAAAATAACTTGTTGAAATATGAGAACCAATAAGAGATGATTTTCATCAATCAATAATTCATTGTTATTGTAATAAAAACGATATGGAACATAGAAAAGCAAATATTAAAAGGGTAAAATATTTTTGTAAAACAAGATATCTCCAAAACCATGAATAATTTGTAAAGGATTATTTGTCGAACACATGTATGTATGTGAAAGATTTCAGAAATTATTTGCATAACTTCGTTTTTATGTATGATTTACATAAATAATGCATATTTTTGAATTTAAAATTAATACGCTATACTATTCATCCATCTCTTTTGTGTTAAAAAATAAAGTTTGCAACCTTGATATATATACATTAAATTCGTAAAACAATATACAGGATAGGGTGGAACTTATTTTTCTAATTAACTTAAACTCCATTTCTGAACTGACAATTTTGTACCTGATCGAACAGTATCTGATAGTTGCTTGTGCATTTTCCAGAACTTCTTTTTTGACGAACCTCCCTTCACCCAAAACAAGTTTTCACCTACGATATATGTTGGTTGAGTGGAATAGCCGAATAGGCCTAACTAATCATTGGTTTTACATATTGCCAAGCAAACAGAAGGTCAAGAAAACTCTTCGTCAAGTTACATCTACAAAAATCAAGCTTATGGTCTTTGTGCTTATAATATTTTTATGGATTAGCTAGTGGTTTTCTTTTGAAAGTTTGAACGTCAATGTCTCACTTGATCACGTCATCGTTTAATATTTTTATTACACACACATATCTGTGCGTATATTAAGTTGAACAACCCTTTGCTCAATCAACTTAAATTTCTTAGCTACCTATCAATGTATTTCTTGAGCCTGCCAAGCTAGAAGTCAAAATTGCTGTTTTCTCTACTAATATATCTTATATGACAAATTTTGACAATCTTGATTGGGACTTACGTGCATAATTTGATTCATTCAGGAGGAAAAATGATATGGAATATTGGCATTTCATGCAGAGAATGCAGTTGTCGGCAATTGAGGGTCATGAGCTGTGATGTTATTTAAAAAAAAATTATTAATGATCATATTTGACAAGCCAACTTTTAGCGTAAGAATTAAGACTGTGTATATTAGATCCTAACATTTAAGCAAAATCTTATGCCCATCATGTACAGAAGATCATAATGTTTTAAATATCAAATCTCCCATAGTGCTATAGTATAAACCACTAGTTGATAGAAATATTCCCAAACTTTCTTGACCAAGTCTGAAACGTCTGCTTCTTGACAATACATAAGACCAAAACATCAGTGTTATATGAAATCTTTGACAGGGAATTTTAAGGCTCGTAGATCTTCCTAAATCATTGGCAATGTACTGAATTCCTTAAAAAAAAAGTGAATTCAAGCACTAGTTATGCTATATCATGAACAATATATAGCACTAGTCAGTTAAAAAGACGGCCCCCATTTATGAACATATTGCCACGAGATCATAGTAACCACAATGAAGAAGCTAACAACATGAAATGTATGTTTCTGCAACTACAGGGCTATAACAAATGGGAGAGAGAAAAGAGAGTGAAGGAGGAGCAAGAAGCTTTATCAGTACTAAATGGATTCGATAGCTTGCCAAGTGGGGATAATCAAGTTTGTTTAATCTTTTTATTATTAGAAAACTCGAAAGTCATAATCATTCTCGTGTCGGTAAAGCCTGACTATATATATATATATATATAACATAATGGGTTTCTGTGGTCCACATATAGCCCTTACCTTTCTAGATGTTTTACCGTTGGAAGCACTCACTCCCTCCACATTAACAAAAATGGTAAACTAACAAAAGCAAAGAAAGTACTGAACAGACTCATTCTGTATTATTTCACATCAACTATATACAGTTGCCTTAACTTTTAAACTTGAGTTTGAGGTCGCTGTACGCTAAACTAACCTAGTGTTGCCTAGGTCATTCTTAGGTATCCGTGGCCCATAAATACAGTAACTAATAATATACCAGCTAAATACGGAAGTAATTGCATGTGCTCATAATACCATATTGTTTCCCGTTGCACCAAATACAATGAATTAACGGAGTTAATCAATAAGTTGAAGAAACATAGATAATCTAATGCAGCCATAAAACTTTAGTTTAACTATTATCTGTAAGGATGTCTATTATAAGAATACGTGTGAAAAATAACATTAACAAATTATTATGTAAATATTGAGATTATACCGCATAATGGTAATCAAATTATGAAGTTGCTAATTAAATTACACATTGCCTCAAACTTTACAGCTTGGCTGGGTTCCAACAATTGAAATCATGCATTTATCAATTCTTTTATTCTTGTGAGAAATTAATATATATTTCTTCGTTGAATTGTATGTGACGAAAGATTAGTTCAATTATTTTAAGTTATGCATGCAACTTACCTCTGAATAATAAGTTCAAATGTAGTTCAGTATGTTGAAGGTTAACATTAATGCAGTGTGATCGTAATTTAATATATCTTGTTATTTCAATCATAGGTGACGGAATTAATTTCCTTTTACAAGCTATAAATATAAAGTCTACCTCGCGAGTGTGTGGTTTATTTATTAGCCACAAGTTTTACTTTCATATACATGTATCTTCTATGCTCAAAAATATTGTCCAATCAAATTCCAAAAATGTATGCTCTTATTGTCAAGAATCCACAAACATATGCTCTCGTTGTCAAGAAACTAGGTCCTACCTTAGCTAGTAATATATATTTATAAATGTTCATATAGGGGGGTAATCAGTTAATTGTTTGAGAGAAAACTAAAGAGTAACTATTCTAACCACTACAACATCTACCTAGGTATGTTTGCTCCTTGTTCATGCGGTACTTAACTTACTACACTATTTAACAATCCTTAATTGCCAAAGTTTAGAACTTTAATCAGTACGCAAACCGCGTTGGACTTTGCCTAAAAAGCAATGATTTTGACGAAAGATTAAAGCCAAAAAGGTTAAAGAGACAGGTTTTTCTTTAGAAGTCTATGTGCTATAGTCTCTCTGATTTACTTTTACACGAGATTTTCTCTTACATGATTCCCTAAAAAGTACACACTTAACCTCAGGAAAAAAGAATGATGGCAATTTGAAAGCTGAAAATCAATAAATCCTAAATTAAAATAGGGACATCCAATCATAATCATCTTCGTTGACATCAAGAAATTGACAGATTCAAGGTGCGGTTGAGTGAGGGAAGGATATGTCATTAGGGAATGACCTAAACGTATATATATATGGGGTAGTGTCTGTCGTTGTACATTGTATAAATTTGTATATCAAATGAAAAATATCGTGAGAGGAATCCAAAAGGAGACAACAATCTGGGTGGAGGGCTTTTGCATGTTGAATTTGGAAGCAAGAAATGATGTTGGTTATCTTTAAATCATTAGGTCTTCCCCAAAATGGCCATATTATCATTAATCCTCCCCCCTTAATTATGTCCCTTTTTCTTCTGTAGTTGGACTTTGGTTTTCTGTAAGTTATAGTTTCATCCCTTCATTCTATACCCACGCAGAGAGAAAGCTTAGAGGACAAAATCAAAGTGCATAATAGTTGCCCCAAAGCATTAACAATATTTAATATTCTTCTCAATTACTAAAACCGAGCAAAATTATGTGTGGCATATTCAAAGAGATAATTGTTTCCATTAATTGTAGCTGAAACAGAGTTTAATTAGTGATAAACTGATCAAACAATAATGTTAAATGTGAGAGAGGGCAAGAGAGAAAACTCTCAGATAACAAAAGCTTCTTATATGTAGTCCGAGAGTGTGATTTATCTTATTTTTTTAACTGTAAAATTAAGTATGCTGTTTCTTATGGAGTGACATGTTTAATGCAACTGAACCAACAACTAACCTGTTTAGGTGAACATTTTTTTTAAAAAAAGTAATCGAGCTGAAAGCAATGGTTTTAAGACAAGGCTTGAAGTTACCAAGGTACTTGAGAGTCCACAGTGGTCCTCTCATGAGTACATCTAAAGCTAAAGTTCCACAACCTTTCTTTCTCTCACTCCGTGTTTTTCCCACGATTTTATTATACCACGTAGGAAGTGTTCTAACTTAATTACCAAAATCTGTTCCATGTGATCAAAAGGCATTCATGTTTAAAACTCTAATGTGTTAACAATATATAGGAGGAAACTATCCCCATTCCCTACACTAGCTATATGGTGGGTCGTCTAGATACTAAGCTGAGAATTCAGAGAGCATTCTTTGAGGAGTAGGATCAATATGGGCCATCAATGCTGCACAAAGCAAAATGTCAAGAGAGGGCTATGGTCACCTGAAGAAGATGAGAAGCTAATCAGATATATGACTACACATGGTCAAGGTTCCTGGAGTTCTGTTCCAAAACTGTCAGGTACATGATTAAGCACATTTCTCCTTGTAGTTTCTTGAGTCCTGACATGTTTTTATATATGTCGAAACAGGGTTGCAGAGGTGTGGAAAGAGTTGCAGGTTAAGATGGATAAACTATCTGAGACCAGATCTTAAAAGAGGGTCGTTTACAGAACACGAGGAGAAGACAATCATTGACGTTCATAGAATACTTGGCAACAGATGGGCTCAAATAGCTAAGCATTTGCCTGGAAGAACTGACAATGAGGTTAAAAACTTCTGGAATTCATGCATCAAGAAGAAGCTTCTTGCACAAGGGATAGATCCCAACACCCACAAGCTCCTCTCTCCTAACTATAAGCATAATAACCCCTACCTCAACGCAACTAAAGTAGTTTCTGATGATATTCCTCACCAAAAACAAAACCTAGTTTTTACTATGAGTACAGTATCATCAGATCGCTTCTCCATGGACACAAAAACACTACCTTTTGTACCCTTCCCTTTTTCTTCTCCTGCTCCTCCTGAATTGAACTCTTCGAACTATCCTGAACTCTCAACAACAACAACCGTTGGTCATCAAAACCCTAGTATGTTACGAAATCTCTCGGAGAATGAAAGTCTATCAACGATGGGAAGCTTACCCATATCGGTGTCTGCGTCACAATCGTGTGGGTTTGGGATCGTAGACGAGGGTTATAATATGTGGGGCGGAGGTGACTTTGAAGCCTCTATTGAAACCGCTAGACACGAAGAACCAGGACAACAGTTGATGGAGATGGGGAGAGTCGAGTTAAGTGGTGGGCAGATTGTGGATCCTAAGTCGTTCGGGAGTTCTACCTTTGAAGACTTTAATTTTCTGGAGTCTACAGAAATGCCCAGTGTCTTATATGATCAATTTGCATGGAATTCATAAGTCCTTTGGCATGTTTCTGATCTGCAAAAAGTGTATTTTGTGAAGAGGTAGAGTTGGGTCTTTTATCGATGTAACAGGAATACATACTGTGCAGAAATAATAAATTTGATTATCTTTACTTTGTAATTAATAACTTTACACGTTAACGTAACTCTAATTTAACTTATAAATTGAAAACTATATATTGGAATTCAAAACATGTCCTCTTCAAGTTGGTAAAATAATAAATGCACGAAATAGCTTATAAATTAGATGTTTTAAATGAATTGATTTATAAGTCAACTACTTAAATTTAAGTGATGATTTGATCTAATTGGTATAAGAAAATATAACATATATCTATTCGAAACGTAGAATCTATTCCCAATTAAAATGAAAGAAAGATAAAACTTTTTATTTTAATTTTTTGAAAATTATAATCACTTTAAATTTTATAATTTGGTTAATACATAAAACTATGAATTATATATTCGTACTTTGTTGTGAATCTTGATCTTTTTCTTATAATTTCCATTAAAATGTTTTTGAAACTGTTTCATTGCATCGGAATCTCATACGTGATTAGTCTCTAACGATATCCATATGAACAAATTGAGAGAGCTCTATAAGTGGTATAAATGGTAAGTAAGGAGTGTTAGCTCCTTTAGATCTTAAGCCTATTAATAGTAAGATTTTGACCTTCTAGTAAATTAGTATAAATATAATTTTAATTTCAATTAAACTTTAATTTAGAATTACAATTAATCTTGATTAAATACCAACTAGATCTGAATAAGATCTAATATCTCATATTAGTTCTTATCTATCAAATCTCATATTTAATTTTAAAGTTTCTTAAACTTTACATCAAGTCCCAACTTGATTAAATTGTCATTTATCTCTTTAACTATTATTTGTATGTAACTTATTATGTTCTTAAATATGTCAGCAGTAAATATAAGTTATAACCCTAACTCATAGAGTTGAAGTAACCACCTTTTACCAGCAGCATCCAAATCAAAGTTAAGAGCTTTGATTGCATATTGAGCTTTCTGCTCTAATTCAATTAGAAGGTGACAAGATTTCCTATATATTAGTTTGAATGACAACATACCAATAGGAATCTTAGGCTGTCTAATAAGTCTATAATGCATCATCTAGCTTCACTGTCTAATCTTTCCTTATTCTAGTAAATATGTGAAGCTAATCTTTCCTTAATCTAGTAAATATCTTATCAAATATGCTCTTAATTTTCCTATTCGAAACTTTAACTTATCCACTTGTTTGGGGATGATATCCTAAGGCAACTTTACTAGTTACCATGTATTTCCTTAAAAGAGCTTTAAATTGGCATTCTGTGATAATTGAACTACCATCACTAATTTTAACTCTAAGAACTTTGAACCTTCGAAAGATTACCTTCTTGAAGAGTCTCACTACCACTTTAACATCATTAGTTGCATATCATATCGCTTCAACCTATTTAGAAATATAAACCACCACTTCAAGAATGTAGTTATTCCCATATAATGATATAAAAGGGCTTATGAAGTCCATTCCATAAATATCAAATGTCTCAAGCTTTAAGATGTTAAGAGTCATCTCATTTTTCCATGAAATATTACTGATTCTTAGACATCAACCACAAGTAGGCATATACCTATGAATATCTTTTAAAAAGTGCCTAATAAAAACTTGCTTAAAGAATCTTAATGGTTGTTTGAAGTACAAGCATACCCAATATAAGATGAAACATGATAATAAAAGATTATGGTCTCCAATTCATCTTTGAAAATAATCCTTCTAAAACTCTCATCAATATACCACTTGAATAGCAAAGGTTTATCCTAATAATAATATTTTATATCTAAAAAAACTTAATTCTTTTTTGGTAGCCCAAATCAAATGGTAGAGTTTCGCATCCTAAGAAATTCATAAAGTCAGTATATCATGGAGCTTCTAACTTTGAGACAATGAACAATTGAACGTCTGAAAAGGAGTTATTCATAGGTAGTTCATCTTCACCATTGTCATCCAACTCATGCCTCATTCTAGAAAGAAAATTAGCCACCAAATTTTCAGTTTCCTTCTTATCTTAGATCTTTAAGTCAAACTCTTAAAAAAGAAGGATACATTGAATTAGTTTTTGCTTGCTTGCTTCGTACTCAAGAGATACTTTATCGAGAAATGATCAGTGTAAATAATAATCTTTGACCTTATTGAGTATGGCCAACATTTATCAATAGAAAACACCACCAATAACAACTCTTTCTCAATGGTGGCATAGTTTATTTAAACCTCATCTAACATTAGACCTGTATATTAAATGACATGCACCTTCATATCCTTCCTTTACCTCAAAATTACTCTAATTGCATAATCACTTACATCATATATGATCTTAAAAGGTAGGTTCCAATTATGGAGTTGTATAATTGAAGTGAAAACAAGTGACTCCTTTAACCTAACAAAAGCATCAACACATTCTTGGTCAAATTTGAAAGGAATGTCTTTAAAAAATAGGTCTATCAAAAGTTTCGAAATTCTAGAGAAATCTTTTATAAAATGCTAGTAGAAGCTAGCATAGCCTAAAGAACTCTTCATTTCCTTAACAACGTTAAGTAGTAACAATACCTACCAAACTCAATACCGTAATCCCTTACTCAAATATTAAGTGTCCTTGAACAATACCTTCCCTTACTATAAAATGGCATCTCCGCTAATTTAAAAATAGATTAACTTTTTAGTATCACTGCAACAATTTAGATAAATTAGTTAGACATTCATTAAAAATAGTAATATATATAGAGAAATCATCCACTAACACTTTCATAATGTTTTTAATTTAAATAAGAGAATATTTCCATCATACAATATTGAAAAGTAGCATGGCAATACAAAGATCAAAATGCATTCTCCTGTAGGAAAGAGTATTATAAAGATATGTAAATATAGTCTTTTCTTGGTCGTCAGGATAAGAATGCTTTTCTAACGTCTCAATCGTTAAGAGGAAAGTGATCTTTTTGGGTTTCCTTATTAAGCTTTCTATAATTAATGCACATTCTCTAACCTATGAATGTTCAAGTAGAAATCAATTCATTATTCTCAATCATAGCCCTTTTCTTAGGAACCGCTTCAATTGGGCTAACCCATTCACTATCAAAGATAAGACAGATTATCTCCATATTAAGTTGTTTGAGCACCTGTTTTTTAACAACTTCTTTTGTATTGAGATTTAATCTTCTTTTATACTCAATAGAGGGGCTATAATCATATTTAGATAACATTATATGTTTGTAAATGGATGTTTTGATTCCTTTGATAGCATCTATAATATATCCTATGATATGTTGATGCAATATAACGACTCCCAAAAAAATTTTAATTTTCACTTTACTTAGAATTGCATTTACAGTCACTGGATAAGTGGAATCGAGTATAAGAAATTCATAGTTAATTGTGGAAGTAATATGTTTAATTTCTACCTGTGTAGCTTTCTATTCATTATCTTAATTTAGGGAGCCACCATTCACTAAATATTCTTCAAATGGGTCGAATGAATTATGTTTAGCAAGCTTCTCTCTCATTGAATGATCTGTCATATCAATCTTGGATCAAGAATCTACAAGGGAATGATATTTGATATCATTAAGCAAATTGAACTCTATACTCTCTCAATAACACTTAAAGAAATCTTTCTATTTTTCACTTCAATAACGGCTCTAACAATAGTTAGGAAAGGCCTTCTGGTTGAATTTTTCAAAGTGTCAATTATGTAATAGCCGCAAGTGCATGGCATAGCTATAGCTAATACTGACAAGTATGGGTCAATCCTAGGAGGACTGTGAGTACAAGTAATTACCGTTATCCTATTATCTAGTTTACAAGATTGGATTTGATTTTTAATTTAAAAGAAAAATAAAACCAAGCAAGTAAAATAAATGGTCAGCAAGACTGAATAAGAGAATCGAGGAGGCACTTAGTAAACTACTGATATCAAAAAATTAGTAACTAGATTTTGAATCGCCCTAAAACCCTTAACAGATTGATCTTTTATTATGCTATTGTTTTATTGATTTATTGGATCATGGAGATTCTTATGGTATGTTAACAGCTGACCTTGAATCTAATAACAACTAATCAAAAGTTTTCAACTGAATTACTCAGGTTAAAGTTTATAGGATTGCTTTACCAACTTATGAATCCCTCTATTTGGCCCTAATTCAGAAGATTTATGTCATCCCATCTCTAGGGTTGGAATCGAATCCTTCCAATTATGGTAGATTTATTCAAACAAGGATTTCTCAATCTTTATGTTATGAAATCAAGTTATGATCTAATATTTCGAATCTATTAGAACATAAATAAAACACATAATCTGATCATAGTATACCAATCAAACCAATTGCGTTAATAAAAGAATCAAATCATATTAAAGTATCAATATAGGGTTCATCTAACCCAAACACTAATGGAATTTAGTGACATATGATCGAATAAAAAATCAAACATAAATATAAAAAAAATGAATTGAAAACAATGGGTTCATAATTTTAAATCTCTTTGTTTGTCTTCTATATAATATTCTTGTGAGGTGGAGGTTTGACCTTGTATTTGGATGGATCTTACGATGAAGTCGTTGTGTTTTCTACTTTCTAGATCAAAATCATCCCTTGAGTCTCCTCTGAGAGTTTTAAAACGCATTTGTACGTATCCTCCTTCAATTTGCCTCCAAAAATGTCTTTTTATAGTAAATTCTAGGACTTTAGTTGCATCAAACTATGTGTAACCAAAATGTTCTAAAAGTTATAAATTTGCAGATGTGCATAGGATGATGTACACCCATACATCCCTTTTGTGATTCAAATATTTGTTTTATGCTTTGTTTTCTTCTAATTTCTCTCTTTTAAGTCCATAAAGGTAATTTTATATTGTAAACACACTTAGAGCAAATTAAGTACCAAATATACAATAAAAGTATAATTTATCAAGCAAAAATACATCAAATATGAGGTATAAATATGATCAATTATGAATTTATCAAACATCCCCACACTTAATCTTTTTCTTTTTCTTTTTCTTGAGCAAACCATAATCAAAATTATCAATCTTAGACATCAATCCCTCATCAATTTTGATTTGTCTACTCATCCTATACATCATTGGATCCTACTAAATCAAATTAACATACAAGTAGAATCAAATTATCCTAAAATTAACTTTTCTAAGCAATATTAATAGTAATCACATCATAATCTCATTAAAGTCAAAAGCATTAATCTTTACACCCTCACTAAGATGTCACTCAATGCACTCAAGTGTTTAGGGTGAAAACTATCAAAATTCCCAATCAATGCATGGTAGAATTTTTACCATAGGCTTCCAATAAAATCACATCTCCACTACTTATGTACAAATTAGAAATAAAAATCCAAAGGACTTTATACAGGTTGTAATAGGGCTTAGGTATGGTATGATTAGGACAATAAAAGATATAAATTGAAGGAAATTTACTACATAATATATTTTAAAACTTGTTTATAAATATACATAGGTCCTTTCATTGTAGCTCTATTGGTATCATAAACTTATTCATAATTTTGCTCCTTTTTTTCAATAAAACTAGTTGTAAGCATTCAGTACCATAATTCAAGAAATATTGGACCTTTCAAGAATTTCAAGTCTTCAACAAGTAAATAATGTAAATAACCTTCAAGGTTCAAAGCAATAAAAAGGTCTTTTAAGAAAAATAGGATAAAGGTTAATATGTGGATTTAATCAATGAAAAAGGCCAAGGCTCAAGTTAATTATTCCTAAAGGTAGATTTAAGTATGGTAATTTTCAAAGGAATTGGCTTAAACAATTTATTAAATCTAAGTGCCTTCATCGTGTCAATGCTTTTAATTTAACAAATATGGTCTTAATATACATAATAAAAGCAAGTTCTAGAATTATTCAACTATACACATGATAGCACATACGAAAAATAAAAAGAGCTTTAAAATTTTGAAATTTTTACTCTTAAGCTCAAAAGCTCACGAAAAAGATAGGTATATGTGTGTAAATAATATGCAATATCATTTGATTTGATCTTCTCAATAAATACTAAAAATATGACTTAGAAAAACAATTCTATTATAACTATCATCCTTTTGCATAAAACAATTATATTATAACTATCATCATTTTACATAGTAATTCAATCAATATTCAATAGTGAAACACAATATTAATGGACATATTTCAACCAATTCAAGATATCCGTTCAAAAAATTTAATAATCAAGATTATAATAAGTTTAAAGAAATCATTAAAGATTCATCAAACCCTTCCCTATACTTAAAGTTGTACATTGTTCCCAATGTACATAATATAAGCATTTATGAATAAGTGAGAGGGCTAAGTTTGTACTTTCCTGAATAAAATGATTTTCTTAATATTTGATCCATCCAGTAGTAACCTTGCAAAATATGAAGAAAAAAGGACAAAAAGATAAAAGAAAATAAAAATAAAAATAACGAAAATAATTAAAAAGCATGAAAATGAAATAACATAAAACCTATCATAATTCATGGGTTGCCTTATATGCAGCGCTTGGTTAACGTCGTTAGGTCAACGTACCCTTTATGCTCAACTTCATCCTGGATCAATAATGAGTGGCTTGCTTCCACTCGTTTCCCTGCATAAAGGTTTTGTAACCTATAAGTCATATGCTGAAAGATAATAGCAAGGACATAATTTATAAAATTTATGACTCCAATTAAATGTATTGATGCATATTGTAATGACAAATTGTTAATAAAAGAGGGAATAACAAAACTCTCTGAATCATTGATTGGCTCAAACAATTTGTCTTGGAGGAAGTGAGAATCCTTTGTACTTAAGGTCACTACCAATGCCTCATTAATAGTTTTCTTACTTGGTTCCTCCACCAATTATTCCTCAACCATCTTTGTTCATTCTTCTTCTTCTTCCTATACAAAGATTTCTGGCTTATCTTCTTCTATTATCTCTTGCCACTCCTCTACTTCCTCTTCTTGGATGGAGACTTCTTCTTCTTTTGAAAGCTCTATTCATGAAGCTAACCCATGTCTTGTCTTCACTCTCAAGTTGGCATTAGTTTGTCTTTCATTTTGGTAAGGAGTTACTTTAATTTATCCATAATACTTGCTTCCTCTTCCTCCTCCTCCTCCTCCTCCTCCTCCTCCTCCTCCTCCTCTTCTTCTTCTTCTTCTTCTTCTTGCTTTGTCTTCTTTTAGAAGCCTATTTCCACTCCTAAGATGGATTGCCATTCTATATTCTTCAAGATCTGCTTCAGTAGAACTAGGCAAACTCCCTTACATCCCATTAGATATCATCTTCATTAGTTGATCAATCTAATTCACCCTTTTGTATACAAGCCTCTGCTTACTAATGCCTCTGGATTGATTCTTGAATAAAATTGACCATCATATCTTCCAGAGTTGGCTTATTAACTGTAGGTGCTTAGTGATGTAAATATTCAGCTGGAATGTAATTGTTCTATCCAAAAGCGTAAGAGTTACTTCATTCTGAATTGTAGCTATTCCTAGATAGTGCACCATGGCATTGATTGCACATGTTAAGTCACTTCCAAATATATGTGAGTGTTCGACATTCATGATTATAGCAAGTACTCCTACAATTATCGCATCACAACATAAACATCGGTTGAGCCTCTAAAACAATGTGAGAACGCGTCTCTCTCCCATATAGGGATGTTATAGATTGTGAAGACGTATTATGGCTTCCGTAAAAGTCCACTCTATCCATCCATTGTGAGTTGTAGTTATGACTTTAAATTAATATCCTAAAAATAAGTCATAACTTAAAGTCAAAGTAGAGAAGTTCAAAAGACAATTAAATGAATAAGCCAAGAATACAACAAGATACAATAAAAATAAAATAAAATAAAATAAAAAATGGCTAGAGCAATAACATTCAAGTGTTCCTAATATCAAACTCCTCGACAACAGTGCCAAAAACTCAGTTGACTATTTTTAAGTGTCAATGATGTAATAACCACAAGTCCACGACGTAGCTTTAGCTAATATTAACAAGTACAGGTCAATCCCACAAGGACTATGAGTACTAGTAATTACCGTTATCCTATTATCTAGTCTACAAATTTGGTTTTGATTTTTAATTTTAAAAAAACTAAGTAAAATAAATGGGTAGCAAAATTGAATCATAGAATTAAGGAAGCACTTAGTAACCTATCGATATTAGAAAATTGGTATCTAGGTTATGAATCCCCCTAAAATCCTTAACAGATTGATCTTTTATTATGCAATTTTTTATTGATTTATTAGACCGTAGGGATTCCTATGGTATGTTAGTAGCTGACCTTGAGTCTAATAATAACTAATCCTAAGTTTTTCAACCAAATTACTCTAGTAGTTTATACGACTACTTTACCAATTTATGAATCCCTCTATTATGTTTGCCCCTAACCTAGAAGATTTATGTGACCATATCTTTATGATTGCAATCAACTCCTTCCAGTTATGGTAGATCTATTCAAACAAGTATTTTTCAATCTCTATGTTATGAAATCAGGTTATGATCTAATATTCTAAATCTATTAGAACATAATTAAAACTTGTAATCGGATCACAATATATCAATCAAACTAATTACATTAATAAAATAATCAAATCATACTAAAGTATCAATATAGGATTCATCTAATCTAGACACTCAAGTAATTTAGTTACACATGATCAAACACGAAATCAAGCATAAATAGAAAGAAAAATGAATTGAAAACAATGGTTCATAATTTTAATTCTCCCTATTTGTTTGCTATCGAATATTCATGTGAGGTGTAGGTTTGATCTTGTATTTTGATGGATCTTGTGATGAAGTCTTCGTGTTTTCTAATACTCTGGATCAAAATTGCCCTTTGAGCCTTTGAGAGTTTCAAAATGCCTCTTTATGTATCCTCCTTTAATTTGCCTCTAAAAAAATATTTTTATAGTAAATTCTAGGATTTTGGTTATGCACAGTTTGACGCACGGCCAAGAATCAGACCGGGTATTAACCAGAATCCTAGAATTTACTATAAAAAGATGTTTTTAGAGGCAAACTAAAGGAGGATACATACAGAGGCATTTTGAAACTCTCAGAAGCGACTCAAGGGGAAATTTTGATCTAGAAAATCAAAAAACACAAAGACTCATCGTAAGATCCATCAAAATATAAGATTCGTGCATCAAACCATGCATAACCAAAATCTTCTGAAAATTAAGAATCTGCACGACCTGAGAGATGTGCACAAGATGATGCATGATCGTGCATCCCTTTTATGCTTTGAGTCTTTGCTTTATGCCTTTTTTTTTAATTCTTCTTCTTTAAGTTGATGAAGGCAATTGTACTATATAAACACACTTAGAGCAAATTAAGTTCCAAATATATGATAAAAGTATAATTTATTAAACAAAAAAACATCAAATATGAGGGATAAATATGATCAATTATGCATCCATCACCTTCCAATAATGATAGAGACTTGAATATCCTCCTCCATCTCTAAAACAATAAAATCCATAGGATTGAAAAACTAACCAACCTTAATAGGTGCATCCTCTAATATCCCTACTAGATATTTGATGGAATGATCCACTAATTGTAAGGAAATACAAATGGATTTCAAATAACTCATCTTGAGCTTTTTACAAATGGATAAAGGTATGAAACGTATACTTGCTTCCAAATCGCACAAAGCACGATTAAGGCTTATATTACCGATAACATAAGGAATAGAAAAATCGTCAAGATTATAGAGTTTGTGAGGCAATTTTTTTTTGAGTTATAACACTATACTCCTAAATCAAAATTACAATTTTATAATCCTAAAGCTTTCTTTTATTAGACTATATCTCCTTAAAAAATTTAACATAGGAGGACTTTTTTTTCCAGATCATCTATAAATGGGATATTATTGTATAGTGTTTAAAGAACTTCAAAATTTTCCTAAATTGTTTATCGAGTTTAGCCTTAGCCAATCTTTAGGGGAAGGACATGGGAGATTTATATAGTATAGGAGGAACATATTTGGGTTCCTAATCTTCTTCTGTTTTCTCCTATTTGGTCTCACTTTCCTCACTAGCTGACTAAACCTCTCTCACTTTAGGATCCTCTAATAGTTTACCATTCCTCAATATCACAACCTTATAATGCTCTCTAAGGTTTTAAGGTTTGCCAAGAAGTTAACAAGGTGGTCTATAAAAAGGGCTAGTTTATTAGGTAATTTGGGATCTAACATCTTATTATAGATTACTAAAGATCAACCTTAGAAGTGAGATGTCTAATTGCCTTAGTGAACCACTTATTTTACTTTGCTTAGTTTTCCAAAATACTCTTAAGTATAGACTTTAAGTTGGACTTTTGCATTAAAGGGTCTTAGTTAAAAAACTAGTGGTTTTGTGACATTAATTTCAGGAACATGGTTCATTTTTTTCCTATAGAGAAATTGAGATCATTTCTCCAACTAAGATTGTAGGTGTTGGCAAAAAGGATTATCCTTTTAATTGAATTTTTTACTTAATTAATATGTTCAATAAATGAATCTTGGAAAAAGGAATTCCCTAATTGACAATCAATAGCTAAATATCTTAGAGATCCATAAGTGTCATATGAAACATTAGATTTTCCCATAGAATTTGTAGTCATATGATCAAATTTCTAAGATACATCATCAATCTTAATAGCAAAAAGAGTTAAAGCATCAATATTATACTTATTTAGAGTCTTCTTTGGAACGACTTTTTCATTTGACCATCAACGATGATTTTGAGCCATATTGTAGATTAAATTGTATGTTTCATCCAATATCTTGTTCATGAGTGTACCAACAAAAGAAACATCTACGAAAACTTTGATCATCCCACTATAGAATGTCTAAAGATTAAGCCACTTCTTAAGCCCATGATAGGGGCATGACCTCAATAGTTCTTTGTACCTCTTCTAAGTTTCATAAAGTGATTCAACTTCCCTTTAATTAAAGTTTGTAATGTGATTTCTATCATGGGATGTTTTATTTGGAGGAAAGTAAATAGCAAGAAAAGTTTGGGACAGCTGACCCCAAGTGGTGATGAATCCCACTAGCAAAGTCTATAACTATGCTCTTCTTTCTCCCTAACTAAAAAAGTGAATAACCATAGTTTGTTGGCATTTGGTGAGACACCATTAAGCTATAAAATATTATAATACTCTAAGAACATTGAGAGATGCAAATTTGGATCTTTGATAGAAAGACATCTAAATTGATTTTGTTGAACTATAGAGAGGCAAGAAGGTTTCAGCTTAAATTTTTTAGATTTGCTACAGGGTCTTACATAAATCGCAGCTATTAGGATTCACAATTGTTTTGAGTTAGGGTGAAACCTATTAAGGAAATTCTTAAATTGAATTAATATAATTTTAAAGAATTTTGATGTAAGAGAACTTTCAATCAAAAATACTTAAGAATAAGGGTTGTATATATCTTGATCGTGAGCATACAATTATAACTTTGGAATTTTTATTAGTCTAAGCAACTAGGATCAACCATTGAATCAAGATAACTTTAAGCATAGTAAAGTTCTAGGGGAATTCTACATCTAAGTCTTATCTATTTACCAATTGTTTGTTTTTGTCTATTGTCTTAATTGATTTACTCTTATTAGTTATCTTATTTTTATTATTTTCGTTAATTTTATCACTCACTTATTTAGATTTGATAATAGAAAGATGGTTATTACTAGTAGTTACAATCCTTGTAAGATCGACACTCGACTCACCTAGATTATACCATAGGAAATTATTTGTATACTTGCCTTTATGATTTCTTTAATATTATTCTATATATTTCCTTTTATTCATTCATATAATTCACATCACATCAAAATTTTAGCTTTTTTTTAGGATGGTGATATTAGAAAAGTCTTATTTTTATTAATCTAGTCATTTTCATTTTTTTTTTACTAACATTGACAATTTTTATTTCTTTTCTTTTTGTATTTATTTTTTTGTTTTAGAACTCTCTTTATTGATCTTATGTTTCTGGTTTATTTTTAAGACATCGATGTTTATTTCCCTAACTATAAAATAGAATGGAAAGATGAAGAAGAAAATATTCTATGCAATAGTTATCTACTACATCACTGATACTGAGATTAGATGCTTAAAGTGAGAGGCATGGTAACCGATACTTCGAAGTTCAACTGGTATGGTGATGTGCTATGATATTTATGGTGGAAGCCACCACATTCATGAATGTTAAGCATATTACAACATGTGAAAATTCTATGAATGGTTAAATTTCATTAGGAAATGGCCTAAAAAAATCCTCTTTAGCGATATTTAAAATCTGAAGTAGAGAGACTATCCTAATAATCAGGATCCATAATTTATATAACAACAACATTAAGAGGAGAGGCAAAGTCTCGAGGAGCTCATAATGAAAGTTATTACTAAAATTAAGGCTCACTTTTAGAGAACTAAAAAATGTCTTCAAAATTAATACATTTCCATCCACAACTTAGGGATTTAGATTGGGAAACTCATTAAACTTATCTTCGAAAAATGACAAGGTGCTTTGCCTACTCACATTAAGACAAAGTTAAGTGTATAAGTAAAAGCAATAATTTTAAGAAGAGAAGCAGAGATAGAGGTTTAAGAATAAGAGAAAGAAAAAGGAGACAAAAATATTGTTCAGAAGAGAAAGATAAAGATAAAGAGGAGGAGCTAAAGAAATAGGTTATTAAGGAATTATTAGCAATTATCTTAAGAATGAAGGGCTTCTACATCCCATATGACAAATTGCCATAGTCAATCAAATATTTTGGTGGTTTTATTATTCCTTACTATATTGGTAGTTTGATAACAAAAAGAAAATTAGTGTATCTTCTTTATATCATTAATTTGATGCCATTTGACCCTACTCTATTATATTGTGTCGCATATTTTAAGGCTAATTTATCCTTGTCTGGAAAGACAAGTGGAAAGCTACCTTTGATTATAGATTCAGGTTAAGTAAAAGGCTTCTTGAGAAGTCCAAATAGAATACTCATAAAGAAGCATTGGTTGAGAGGTAACCCTTCGATTTAGTTTTTTATTTTGATTTAGTATATTTAGGAATCCTTTGAATTAGTTTTAAAATATTTTATTTGGTGTTTAATTTGTACTGTAAGTGTTTTTAGTTTTTAATCTTTAGTAGTTTTATATTTATAGTTTTAATTGTGTAACTTGAGATGAGATTTAATGAGTTTTACAGAATATAAAGGCAGCATTACTCTAAATTTCTATATAGAGATCATATTTCATCAACGGTGAATAGATACGAATGAAATTGGACAAAATCGATAGTCTTTCATTATCAAAGGAGTATCAGTGATGTAACATCCCCTCACCAATTGCTAGTGAACAGTGACATATGCATGCATTCATACATGCACATGCATAGTAATGAGTGAATTCTTGCACATGAATTGTTTGTACATGCATACATGACTTTTCCCGGTTTTTGGAATGTAATTAAGTGAGCTAAATAGGAAAGTGCCTTAAGTGTTT
>JAOQML010000197.1:20199483-20212280 GCA_027568935.1 Erythroxylum urbanii | reverse complement strand
GGTCAAAAGAAACATCGATGAGTTGTCTGCTTCTTCAAAAGGAGAAATCCAAAAAAAAAAAAAAACATCAGACTATTATTTTCTCTTTAGCAAATTAGAATATTTTACTCAGAAGTATGAAATTCCCATAATGAGTATTTCGCTGCTGTGATAGAAATACCTTCAAGAATAACTATTTAAAGATTGGAAGGAAACGCAACTGCATCGTACTCGTCAAATAATTATTTAACGTTAGCGTTTTGGATATTAGCTTGAGCCCTTTAAAACAAGAATGGTTAATGGATTTGATTTTAAAGTTTATGCCTTTGAAATGGGCCGGGTCGACCTTGAACACGTGTAAGCAAAGCCACGCCGTTGGAATTGAAATTTGCAGTCGCCGTTGCCAACCTTTCTCCCAAGTCTGAACCGTAAACCCTTTTAGAAACCCATTCTCTCAAGGAACAAACGTCACTGTAATCTGCTTCTGACTTGGAGAGAAGATGCCAAAAGGTTTTATTGGGGAATTTGATATTTTATGCATAATTTTGTTTAACAATAATCATTATTAATATGCTCTAGCTTGATTATGTGTGGGCAGAAATTCCAGGGTTTTATTATGATGCGGCGAAAAATAGGTACTTTCCTCTCAGGGGCCCAATACCTGGCTCTTCTTCTTCTTCTGCCACCAGACCTAGAAAACAACATGTAAAAAGGCCGAACCAGGTAAGTATTTCTCTATTACGGGCATCCTTTTTATGAAAGTTCAGAGCTTTTTGACTGTATGCCTAATTAAACAAACCCTAAAGCTGATTATTTATGTAAATTTGTTATCTTTTATGGTTTTTGAGTTTTTTTTTCTCTTCTTTTTGAATTTATGTTTCGGGCTTCTTTTTGCGTCTTCTTGACACGTCTGCTTGACAGATATATCTGTTATTAATAATGGAGTAGGTGTATTTGCATTTAAAAATGTGGAAGGTCTAGATTTTTTTTTTTGACCCTTTTGGTTTCAGGCAGCCAGGAGAACATCTATAAAGCTGCTTAAGAGTAGGGAGCTGAACGGAAGTCAAATTGCTTTTGGTAAAAAAAGGTGTCAGTTCGTTGAGGAATATAGAAAGAAACATGCATCCCAACCCACGGTATGCTATTTATTACGTCAAAACCAAAAAATGTTCTTCTTTGAATTTTTTAAAAACTTTTAGAATTTTAATTCTTTAAAGGTGTGGAAGTATCAACAAACTGCATCCATGGGCGATATTGCTTTGGATCATATGCAAGTGTTTGTACAAACGTCAGAGGGTCAAACTGAAAGTGATATTCTGGTCACTGGCAGTTCAAATGGCTGTATGAGGTATCATTCAATGGATTTAATCTGTTAGTGAAGCTGTGTACTTCTGCTTATGCAATTTTGGATTTTATCATATAACCAATCATAGGCTATCACATTGGTTCTTGCATTCTACATTGCTGCAACATCTGTAGCATCTATAGTCTTTACGAGTTATGTTCTGTCAACTTTCCATTACCACGTGCTGCTTTTGAAGCTTGGTACTCTTGCAGTCTTTTTGAAGTTGGAAAAGTTGGAGAGCATTTTAATGATAGTATCAAATTCATTCCTGAATGTGTATGGTCTGGGGACCATATACCAGAGTATGGTGAAGCCCCTGGCCATCTGTGGAAACTTTTTTCTTTACAATTTGCTTCAAGGATATCCTGTATAAAATTTCCTGGGAAGCACTTTCCTCGTCCTACTGGTGATGCTTCCAGATTTCGTGATGTTCTGTATCCTGTTATTGTTTTAGATATTTCATCGATTTAGATTTCTTACTAAATGTGCTATCTTGTCATTAGCATACGTGGCCATATATTCTTGCAGTTGATTATGTTTGAACAATATGTGAATGAATTAATGATTGCTTCCTTATTGGCTTCTGTTATGAGATTTAGCCTGGATTCTTAAGCAAGTTTTTCTCATTTGGAAGTTACTTGGCACTTTGGTGGATGTACCATTGGTCCAATGCATTCAAAAGTTTACTTTCTTAGGTTTTTGGGTTATGCATCTTTCTACTGCCAAGCAATTTTGATCAGATCATGAAGTTTCTTGTATCCTTCACATTTTTAGAGATTTCAATTTTATGATTGATTGTATGAAACAATTTCTTTCCTAATATATTCTGTTTTTCTTTTCAATTTTTTCTTTTTACTTGATTTATTGCATCACTATTGCTTTGCATTTGTAAGCCTTTAACTGGAGAAATAGAATCACTACTCTTGGGTCTGGACCAGTTGGTGGATCTGTTCGTACTCTTAATCTGAAGGAACCATTTGATTTCTCTCAACCTCCTGCTACATGGCAAATGGTTAAAGATGTTGTTTCATTGGATTGCACAATTTGGACAGCAGATTGTAAGCCCAATCCTATTCAAGCAGTGATTGGCAAGTTTCTTCTTCTTGTTTTTTTGTTCGACTTTTCATGAGTGTTGGATTGAAGTATATTGCTCCTGAAATTAGTTATGGATCTCTATTTTCCTTTTTGTGGAAAGCTTTTTGTGGGGTGACTCTTGACTCTCGGTGCCTTGTACCACATGGATTAACTATACATGATGAGTATTATTCAATTCATGAATGTAATGAGAAATTGAGATAGTAATGGTGTAGTCATCTGTTTGTTTCAAATTGTCATAGGAACCAATCGTGGAGCAGCTGTCGTAGATTTGGAAAGACGAGCAATTTCATGGGTATGTAGAAGCAGCAGTGATATTTTGGCCCAACAGCTTGATCAGTCGGTAATATTTAATCCTTAGATGCATCAGCCTCATATGCCTCCATGAAGCGGTTGAATTCAATCTCTGTTTTTTCTTTTCAGATACTAGCATTTTATTTAATATAGCAAGTTAGCAATGATGTATTTGACTGTATGCTATTCGGCCTTTAATGGATGAGCTGAAATTTGCTTGTCGCATTACAATTAGTTTTATTGTCCACTTTTTGTCTTGGTATCCTTATCTACGATGATGTAAATTTTGAATTCCTCTGATCTTTATAACTGTTGGGTTTCTTGTTCTTTTCAACATTTTCCAGTGTTTCTCTGCATTCGATCAACTTAGCACAAAGTGTCCCTGTTATCGTGTTCTCTCTTTCTCTCTTTCTGTTCAAGACCGTTTTGCATGTGGATCCTGAACCTATTTTTAATCATCATCAGCACTGCACTCTTGAAGTTGACAACTTTTTTGTTATTTTCATGAGCACATATTCCTGTTGTTGAAAAGACTCACAATTTTATTAGGTCCAACTATTTTCCAAAGGTGTCCCTATTAATTTTTAATTTTTACATTTTACTCCTTCAGGGGAATGTTGTTTTATGTGGACTAAGAAATGGAGCAATTGTGACAGTTGATGTTCGTCAGAAACAAGAAAGATGTGCAGCTACAGTTGTGACTCAAAAAGTTCCTTTTCCACCTGGGCACCATCATACTTCGAGTGAACAATTGTTAAAGGTACTGAATTTGCTGAAATGATAAGCTTATGTGGTTATCAAAATTGTCATCAGCATGTTGGGTTACTAGTGTTAATGGATGCATTACGTCTCTGGTGTTTGGGACAATGTAATTGGAAGTGTGGTGAAGATAAAGAGTATATTACATCATTCATTTCTTTATTTTAGTATCAATCAGACCTCTAGCTGCCTTTTTCATCTTGTATGATTGTAGGAATGGATTTGAGAATCTGTTATTGTGCTTTCTCAAGTTAGCTTGGATCTGAAAATTTTTTAACTTATGTACCTTTCTGGACTTCTCTTTTCATTTAGGTAGTGATAATTTATTCATATCTTGTGCAATGCAGCTTAAAGGAAATATATATCCTTCTTGCACCATGTATATGCCTTCATCTATATGCTGGTTGGTGCTGTTCTGAAATGTCTAGTTATTGTTACTTTTCATTTTCCCCTTTGTTTGTTTGGTTTTTCATGTCTAAAACTTCTAGTCTTGTTTGAATCTCTAGTTTGGTATCGCTTCAGTTGCATGATCAGTACTTTCTGGCAAGCTCCATGGATGGTTCGGTATGTATCTGTTCTCCTTATCGTCAACATTTTCTATCTGAAGATTCTTTATTTGGAGTTACCTATATAATATAAAATAGTTCTCTTCGTATTAATCACCCTTTTGGAGGTCCAGATTGTTATTCTTCATATTGCTTAATTCTTTACTTGAGGGGTTTATGATGTATTATTCGACTTTTTTCTCAAAACTGTTTTTAGTCATACCCATGCTTTTCCCTTTTCTTTTGAGCACGTTATATTGTCAATGTAATCTTTTACCGATGTAATTGTTTCATGGTTCATATGTCAATCCTGTCATTTCTTCATCCATTGCTTAGGCTTCTTCAGATTATGTGAAATGGAAGAGTATTATGTGGAGTGAAATTCATTCTTGATTTCTTCTTTGTTTGCAATTGCAGATTAATCTCTATGATCATCGCATGATCAAGAGAGGTCCTGTACAATCGTATGAAGGGCATGTAAATTCCCATCATGCTTTGCAACTTGAAGTGGACAAGTCTGAAAGTTTTCTATTAGGAGGTTTACACACTTTATTGCATGTTATTCATTACTCTTCGAGTCAAAGATATGAGATTGAACTTTGGAAAAATTTTGTAGGCGGAGAGGACTGCAAAGTAAGGCTTTGGAGCCTCAAGTCTGGTGAGATGCTCTTTGAAGAAAAAATTCCGAATGAAGTTCCATCAACTGTGTGCTGGCAGTCAACTGAAAGTACCTTTCTTTGCCTCTCACCCGTTTCATGAGATTATCTGTTCTTCAACTTTCTCTCTCTTTTCTCCTTCTACCCCTCTCTCGTGTGAGAGGGAACGGGTGATTTTGTGAGCTCTGATTTCTCTTGTGTAATTTAAAATTTTCTCTCCAGGGTTTGCCAAAATAAAACCAGATCAGTATAAAAGCTTTGTACCTGAGCTACAAAATGGCTTGGGGGCGTGGTGTGGATCACGTGAAGGAATATATTACATGTCTTGGCCATGACAGATTATGTTTCAGGAGTGTGAAGTGGCAGTAGGAAGTGCATGATTTATAGGGTGCTTGTCCTTCATCGTTGGAGGGCATCGCAAAACATACGTAGTTTTGGTGGACAAGAAAGAAATGTCAACTATAGCTTAGAATAGAGGCAGTCTTGTAACCCATTTATAGCTTAACGTAAGTCTAGGCGCAGGGTTAAATTTGGCAGTTTCAGTTGGAAAATGTACAGCATGGTTCTTTTTAATGCAATATAGGTTGTTTCCGGTCAATTCAGATTATGAAATGCGATTTTACTATGCTGATTTTGACCCTTTACAAAATTGATGCGGTTTTTACAAAATTTTTCTTGAAGCTGAACTTCCATCAATTTTAACGTTTGTAACGCCATGGTAAGCTGAGCTAATCATCTTTTACAAAATGCATCTTTTTGGTACGCCATGGACAATGTCCGGTTCGAGTGCCAATCTAATCTCATATTTCAATTCATTCCTAGAGCTAGAAAGGGCACAGCTCATGGCCTATCCTACGTTACAAATATAAACTTGTGATGGATTTGGGTTTTGAAGTTTTCCCTACTTGGCTTTTGAAGTTTGTTACGGCTGACTAGTGGCTTATATATGTGCGGATGTTTCGCTTCTAGTGGTAGCGGGAGAATTGGAAATATTGAAAACTTGGGGTTGATAGAAACATGATGTTGAGTATGGGTTAGTGATTAATCAGCGGCTGATTAATTAGTATGTGACGACTTATTGTGTGCAGAAGTGTACAGATTGATTAATCAGTATATAACGACTTATTATGTGCAGAAGTGTACAGGCTACGTAAAAACTTGAGAGACTTTAGGGTTTTAAATTTACCTCTTCTAAAACTTTGAGATTGGGATCTTTAGGAGTTTAGGATTAGTCCGACAATGTTGAGATAAAAAAAATCAAACCTTATGATTCGTAGATTTTTCAATCTTTTTCCGGGCCATTTGCTTAAAATCTGCCCCAATTATTTATTATCTCTTATCCACGTAGAAAACACAGAGGTCAAAAGGGGGTTTCACTTTTAGAAAAGAAACATGAATTTTTTTTATTAAAGGGGACAAGGACAATCAGTTGTTTTATTTTAATTTTCCCTTCTGTTTGAGGGTGACTTGATCATTAAGCCTGGTTACAGAAGCCATCTACAGTCTCCTATAGTGCAGGGAGGTGGGTATGGATGAGTGATTAAACTAACAGTGAAGACAGCATGATGGTTCGATCGCCAAAAGTAGGCCATTTCACCTGCTCTTCTAGACTTTGCACAAGTTTGGAGATAGATGAAAAGACAAATATTAGCAACCGTCTCGAGTTAAATTAAGGAAAAGTTTTTACAATGATTCAATATAATCCATTGCAAATTCTTGTCACTTTTGCATGTTGCATTTCTTAGGGGTAAACTGAGATGAACTCTTTAATGGAATTCTTGAGGATACTTACCATCCAATTGTGTGATTGGCCCAAGAGTTATAATGAAGCCATAGCAATAATGCAAATTCCATATCTAAAATTATAGCTCTTCAGGTTTACAAATCAAGAACTTGAGTACACAAACTTGGTAATTTCTTTCAATATTTGCATGCTGCGTGGACACGTCTGTTGCTGATATATATCCAGTCCACCGAGTTTATTAGCTACAATTTGAGCTGGGGTTGCAAGTTTTATTTGTTTGTGGAGGTGCTAGTCTCTTAGAAGGCCTTTGATTAAGTACTTCTTTTCACTAAGCATAATAAGAAGTCAAGAATTTAATCCTATGAGTTGAGTTAAATAGAAATCCCACGCTAAATTAACCAAGAATTTAAATTGTGAATGAAAATAATATCACAATTGTGGTTGCGGATATTACCCTACAATATGAACAAGCATACTCGCATTAACTACAAGTTTTGTGATATTACGTAACTGCACAGCAATTTAGATCTTAGGCTACTTTAAATGGTTCTTGAATACAAACAGGTGAAGCGAAAGGAAACAAAGCGCTGGAGAAGGGAAAACGTTCTACACTGATGGAATTTAGAGAAGAGAAAATGTAGTAAAGCAGAAGGGCAAGCAGCTGTATTTCGCAAAACATAGGGAAAGGGAACATTTACCGTTGCAGCAGCATCGGATGCCATGTCCATAAAATGACAAAACTATGGTATTTGTGGGCCATTTTGTGGTTCTTTCAGCCCAAACCCATATTAAGCTTAGGTAAGTGATTGTGTTCCTTTTCCAACCACCTGAAACTGGCAGTAACCTCCGCTTCTGCCATGATAACCGCCTATTTCTCCATTCTATTTTTTCAATAAAAAATTCATATCATTTCTTCAAACCTCACTTAAAACCAATTATCACTGAAATACTGCATACGATTGAGATTGTTTAGGAAAATTCATATAAATTTCCAATTTATATGAATGTATATTGAAATTATGCAAGTGGTGAGACAGAAGTCGTATCTTTCCCTCGTAATACTTTAGCTTGAGGAAAAAATGAATTCCGAGAGTTTTTTTTGTTAATTTTTTTTAATCTTTTAACTTCTTCCACAAATATGCCAACTGATAAGAAGAAGAAGAAGATTAGGGCCGCTATGAACTTCATACGCACTAGCATTAAAGAGTTCTTCCTTCTATGGCAATGGAGATCAACGAAGATAGAATCGTACTCTTTTTTTCACTTTGTGGAGGAACACGGGTGTCTTTATCCTTTGAAAGATTGCCCATTTCATGTCTCCTTATAACAACTACATTCATGTTCTCTTTTTGCAAACTCTCATTTACTGTGGTGTCTTGTCTATGCTCCCGGTTAACCACAGATGAGTGAATCCTAAAGGAAAGGAAGAGCGAAATGGTCAAACATGTTACACAAGTAGAGCTTGTATAACAACCATGCAAAAATGGATCATAAAAGAACCATCTAAGAACTTAAGAGGGGTTGAGATAAAAGAAAAGTTGAGTATGTTTGAGAGCGATCGCTTGAAAGGTTTTATTAAAAGGAATTTAAACGAGAGAATGGAAAGAGCCACGCCGTGAAAGCAAAGTAGAGTGCTATTGCAAATGTTGGTTTTGGAGGTGATGGAGATGTATGTAAACGAATGGTTTTATCAATGTCATGTTTGCAATGCCGGTGAAAATGTACAAAATACATTTGACACAAAATAAAAAGAAAAAACTTACACTTGTTTTTTTGCTATATTTTCTTGTTTAATATAAGTGGTCTCTTTTTGTTTTTGGATTGGTTTAGCTTGAGTATTTCTCCTCTACTAAAGTTCACATGCATAATCATGAATTAAAAGACTTTTTAGAGTTGTAATGTGAGCAAAGGTTAAAGCGACATATATTTGGGTAAACTAGCATAAAAGCTATCAAAGATGGTAAAACAAAAGTAATAATTAATGCAACATCAAGCGCAAAAACTAACATTCATTTAAAATTGAGTATCATCAGTTACGATGAATGCAAAAATTATGTTTCATAGCTCAAATTCAAGCTCTCATACACAAACCACATCAAGCATATATCACTCACAAAAGTTAATCATAAACAAGACTTTGTAACTATAAGGAGTGACCCTTAAACGTAACATCTACCTCATATGCATTATACTCAAATTACTTATTCAATAAACCTTGAAAGAAGCTACTTTAACAATGGAATTCGTAACATGACATTCTAACAAATATAACCAACTACATATATGTACACCCCTACACTTAGACTTTTGTACATCCACAATCATCAACAATTAACAAATGCTCTACTATCGTTATAGCTTAGGGAGGACATTTGTTTAAGTTTAATAGCATGTAATGTGATTGATACAAAAAAGAAAGGCTGATAAAGTTCAAAGGAGCTTAACAAAGGAAAATAATATAGATAGGTGGGCTATTTGGTTAATATAGTTTATGAACAAAGAATGCCTATATCATTTCTATGTTAATGCATATGATAAAAATATGGTCTTGAATAGAAAATTAAAACAAAGTCAGGATGTATATATCATGAGGGTCTCACATAAGCAAAAAACAATGAAACTAATATAAATCTGTCAATCTATAAAGGCTAAAAGTCTCATTTGCTTTTGTCTACCATTAGTCACTACTCTTATAAAGATAATGCACATTAACCAATCACGAGAGCAAAAGTACATACTAAGTTGTTATGGATCCAATTCACACTATAATCATGACTATATAATCCTAGAAGAAATAAAAAAATTGAGAAAATGTTTGTGTGTTTGTTTTATTCTCTCTCTCTTTTTGATTGAAAACTTAAAAATACAAAAAAACCAACAAACTTAAAAACACACATGCATATAAAAAAAAATGCAAAAATGTAAAAAAAAAAGAAATGAACTTCCCTTGAGTTGCCTCCCAAAAAGCATCTTTGTTTAGTATTGTTGGCTCGACTCCTTGTTTTCCTTATCACGTGACAAAATTATGATCCTCAGGTGTCACATGCACTTCCTCCACTTAACGTTCTTCAGGATAATGCCTAATTTGATGATCATTCACCTCCATCATCTTTCCTATCTTCAAATTCTTAATCTCTACTGAGTCCATGCACTCTAGAAAGATCTCGAATGTCTCTTCACCTTTTTCTTGTTCGTTTAATTTCTCTAACCAATTAGGTAAAGGTGAAGAGTTAGTCTTAACAATAATTAGGAACTCAATATTTACCTTTAAGCTAAAAGATGTATCCCTTTCCACTTCAAGCTCCTTTTCCACTTCTTCCACACAAGCAATTCCTTGAGTAGCCATCTTAAGATTCTCAAGCTCCTCTTCACTCCGTAAGGTCTCTATACTAACATCTATTGGGTACACCTCTAGTTGATATGGCTGCTCCTCTTCGCTTTGTGATGCTAGGCGGTTAATAGCTTCTGCCAACTGACCCATCTGGCTTGTCAAGCTCTGGAGTCTAGGTGTTGTATCTTGATGGAATTGTATCATATCCTCCTAGAACTGATATAATTGCAAAGCATTAGAAGGAAAAACATTAACTGGTTATTCTAAAAATGTACCTAAGTTTTGTTACCACTCTAAATCTTAGAAGCTAGATCAAAATTGTCTTTCCTCCTGCTGAAATTGTAAAGTGATAGCAGCGACAGTATTAATTAGTTCTTTTAGAGATGGATCTGAGTCGTAATAAGAAGCTTATAGTCCATACAGGAATTGTTGTGTGTCCTACATACAATCAAAGAAGTAATTCTGCTGATTATCCCATCATTACTATGTTTGGAGAGTTTGTATGATCACTCCAAACATAGTTATAAGATTAGTAATATGAGTTATAGAAAAAATTACTTCCTTCCATGTAATTTTTTTAAAAAATTCTTAAAACACAAACACTAAAAAAAAAGTGAAAAGATCAAAAAATAACTGAAAAGAAACTAATTAGAAACAAATATATACAAAACACTAATTAAACTCAAGACAAAACTAAAGCACCATACTCCTTGATAACAGTGCCAAAATTGGTAGCGCGTCATAACACTACTTAAAATAAACTAGACCTACGACTATAACAGTGGTGAGTCTAGGTCGATCCTACAGAGAATGTGTGTAAAGCTTTTAAAATGAAAATAATCGATATTTAAGTTTTGAAGGGGAAGGGGTTGGATTGATTTAATAACAAAATAAAATAAAACTAAACCAATGAAAACAAATTAAAGAAAACATGCAAAAAATGATGAAAGTGATGAATTCGTTAAGGACTCAATCATCGGTTCAATCTCGGCCTACACATGGTTGAACATATTTTGTTGAATTGTTATTCTTATACCTCTCCTAGAAACTATTAATCATAAGTTAACAATAAGCTCTCTTAACCCAGTTTTTCCTTAGGTATTTGTTTAATTAAGAAAAGCTTGTTAATTAAACCTAATTACTTAATAACTTAGTATATGATCTTTAGATTTAATTAGATAGCCGCATTACAAATTAGGAAAACAGATTAATCAAGTCGACAACCACATAAGCTTAGGTCATTTAACCTAGGTTAAGTTATCCTAATGATTACGACCATTAGTCGCTACAAATGAATCTCAAATATAACAATTACAGATTATATTGAAGATTCTAGCAGTGAGTTCTTAAATGAAAACAATCAAAGAACGCAATCAATCATTCTTACACAACAATCAAACATTAAACATAGAATAACACAATCAATTCCTAAGATAAAGAATAACAAACAATGAGAGAAATGCTTAATCGGGTTCTTCGGCGTCGATGTCATCTTTGAACTGGCGTTGGGAAGCTAACTCTCCATGTGTCTCGAAGGGATTGGAGCTTTGCCCCTTCTTCTCTTCAAAATCGAACCTTCCACCCTTTTGAACATTTTCCCCAAATGAAACATAAAGTTTATGTCGTCAAATGTTTCATTTTATATGAAAATGTAGGGTTTCAGCTGAGCTGTCCATCTTCTCACTGGTGTGAGATATGTGTCACGAGAATGAGTGGTGTGTCACACTCGTGACACACTTTTGCATGGGTGTGAGACAAGTTACTTGTTGGCTGTAAGACCTCTTGCAGTCTTATTTTTAACGTTTTCAACATATAATCATCATCTTCATGCATTTTCTTATTTGCTCTAATCTTTCGCATTCTTGCTCCATGAAGATAAAGGGTTGTGAATCTTTCAACTCAGTTTAGCTCTTTCACTTCCGAATTGTACCTAAAATCAAATATGAACTAAAGTGAATGTCTTAAGCATTTCGTATCATTAAACACTAAGAGTTATGGAATAAATTCATAAACAATTAAGCACATGTCAAGTATTCATGTATATTCAATCTCCTGAGGAACTTGGAATGAAATACATGATAGATTATGGGATGAATTGATAGAGTTAAATCCTTAACCACATTTTAGTTGTGGAGTAATAAAACAAAATGAAGAAGTAAAGAATATGGATAGATTAATGTTATTCTTAATGGACTTGTAGGAAGGATATGATCAAATGAGAAATCTAATGGTATTACATAATTCTTTAACTAATATTAACAACGATTTTTTTATGATATTGAAAGTTGAAGCTTAAAGAGAGGTTTAAACAAGTTTTGAAGTCTTAAGATAAGTGATCAAGATGAGTACACATAATAAGTAATCGAATTGTCATAAAATCATTTATCAAAAAGGGATAAAAAAGTAGTTTTTAAGTCAATGAAAGACAAAAGTTACTATGATTATTATGATCAAGATAAGTACACAAAAGATAACTATTTCAATTTGGTGAGGTTGGCAGTTAATGTTAACATTGTAAAGTTTACCATTTGAAGAGGAAATAGAAGGAGAAATTTCCAAGCTAGATTAACTCAATGTTAGAGTAGAAGAAATCATGAGATTGCTTAAGGGAAAGGGAACATTTGTGCAACACTGTTACTGCAAAAAAGTGGAGAGATAACTATTTCTTTAGTTGGTAAACTTGATAGTTTCTAGTTTGCAGGTTTTAGATGCAAGCTCTTGGATCATTGATACAAAAGTTATAGCAAGTCCTAACCTAATTGTTTTCTAAAACTTACTGTCTGTTTGGTTGCTGTCTTCAAGATGCAGAGACGGAACGGAACAAAAATTTAGAGACATAACAGAACAAAAATTGGAGACAGTAAGCTGTTTGGTTATGAAGGACAAAACAGAAAAAATTGTCTTCGTCTGAAGGACAAAATGTGTTTGGTTGCAACGGACAGAACAAAAAAATAGTATCAATGACGAAAATACCCCTACAGTATAATATGATTGGAAATATGTAATTTATTGATTATTTTATAATTGTATCAATATTTATTTTAAGTGT
>JAOQML010000197.1:20177448-20187766 GCA_027568935.1 Erythroxylum urbanii | reverse complement strand
TTATGATCATGTGTAACTAAATTCCTCTAGTGTCTAGGTTAAATGATCCCTATGTTTATGCTTTAATATGTTTTGATCCATTGGAATACAAGATCAAATATCCACTTTTCAAAGATTATTCGTTAAAAGATAAATAGGGAGATTTAAAATTATGAACTCGTTGTTTTATAATCATTTTTCTATTCGTTAATGTTTGATTTCGTTTATGATCATGTGTAACTAAATTCCTCTAGTGTCTAGGTTAAATGATCCCTATGTTTATGCTTTAATATGTTTTGATTCTTTTATTAATGCAGTTGCTTTAATTGATATATCGTGATTTGATTACATGTTTAACATATCTCCTAATAGATCCGGAGTAATAGATCATAATCTGATTTCATAACATAGAGATTGAGAAATCATTGTATGAATAGATCTACTGTAATTAGAAGGAGTTGATTGCAACATTAGAGACACGATGACATAAATCCTTCAGATTAGGGTCAAACTTAATAATGGGATTAACAAATCGGTAAAGCAATCCTATAAGCTTTAGCTTAAGTAATTTGGTTGAAAACCTTAGGATTAGTGGTTATTAGACTCAAGATTAGCTATTATCATACCATAAGAATCTCCATGGTTCAATAAATCAATAAAAAAATTGTATAATAAAAGGGTAATTATTTAAGAGATCTTAGGGGGGATTCGTAGCCTAGACATTAATTTCTAATAAGATTATTTTCTAAGTTATTTCTTATTCTCTATTCAATATCATTACTTATTTTATTTTATTTTTTAAGTTTTATGTTCTTTAATTAAAAATCAAAAATCAATTTCGTAGACTAGATAAAAGAATAATAGTAATTACTGGTACTTACCGTCTTCGTGGGATCGACCCGTATTTACCGGTACTAGCTACAGCTACGCCATGCACTTGCGATTAATTCAATATTGATTACTTCAGAAAATTCAATCAAGATATAGCCGAGTCTATCAATGACATGGGTGTGTTTGACTTAACACATAAGTGTTTGTCCTCAAGCGTTGTCTTTCAACTTGTACACGGTTATATATTTTATACGTTCATCCATAAGGCCATGTCTACTATTAACACAGGAGTGTGCAACCTATACATGGGCATGTGCCTTAGAAACAACTTCAACTCATTAATGTCTGCCTAAAATTTGCCTAAGCTTCATTCCTTTTAATCTATGAGGATAACTAATACTTTTACGATCCAAACTTAATGGAATTAGACAAATAAACATCTTTAAAATAGGAGTTGGACCTACAACAAATACTGCAGTTGTAATTTCTCATATATTTAGATATTTTCACATAATTTAAAAATGAAAACAATATTTTTATCAAAATTATTAAGCATATAATTGTATAATCTAGTCGATCTTAAAATATTATTTTTGATTAATTTTAAATAATTACTACTTTTTATGATTGAACTTACTGCCTCGATAAGCTTAGCAAGTTTTAAATTCTAGTGAAATTTCCTATAAAATAAAAAAACTAAACAATCCAATTCCTTTCTAAAGTCATTTTTGTAGAAAATGATAGAGAACTATTACAAAGTCACTCAACAATTTGAGAAGGCACATTCCATTAGCAATAATAATGACTTGCCTTCTTCTGTTACGATGATGGGAAGTACTTCTATAAACACAAGATTTTTTTAGTAATTCACTTATCATTGTCAATAGAAATAGAAGAACTTACCAGAAAATACTGATAAAGAAGATCAATTATTGAAAGGATTCATTTATTCATAAATTTATTTATTAGAAACCCAAACAAAATCAACAATACTGAACATTTTAAAAAGTTCTAAGTACTTTAATTTGCTAAGTAACTAACTAATGAAAGAATGTCCAGTTCCCATTTAAGAAAAATATTTTTCGTTACAAGTTTGGTAGAGGTTGAATAGCACACTGCATTTGAAGATAGATACATTATATTTTATAGGGTAAAAGATAGGCTTAATTACAAAACAAATGTCAAATTTTATTCAATTTTGTAATTATAGGAAAAATTTAAAAAGTAGCAATTAAATGCTCAAACTTTCAACTCTAGCTCGATGTTATTGTCTCTGTTAAGTTTGTTGATGTGACTTGTCACGTGTTCCAGAAACCCTAACTAATAATACACATCATCCAAAATTAACACAACTATTAAAGATTAATGAAACGACGTTGTTTAATCACATAACTAAAATGACGTCGTTGTTAAAAAATGACACAGTTTAATTCCTAAATCACTTTACGTAGCCCCGAAACCCTCATCCTTTGTTTTCAGTTTGTTCTCCTGACACTCTCTGGAGCACCCCACTCCCACCAGACATTTGTGCCCGTACGTCAATCAGACTTTCGAGCACATGCCTGACAGAAGCAGCGCGCTAACTATATCACTTTCATTTAACTCATGGCATCATAATTTAAAGTATAAACCTCATGATCGCCAAAACACAAATTTCCTCATTTCATTTTATAAAATATAATATACAATGTAGCATTACATACAACATCCATATATACAAAATATCAATGACCTATCAGAGTCTACAGCTCTGTTTACAAAACATGCTACATACATGAGGAATTAAACAAAAATTGTGTCTAAATCCTTCAGTCCAACTGACTGACCTTTGAGCCATATCTTCTATCCAAAAAGTAGTACTAAGCTTCTTCTAGAACGTCTTAGTATCTAAGTCGCCTCTCTCATACCTGAAAAGTCAACATTGTAATTTTGGTGAGTTTTACGAACTTAATGAGTTAACCATCCTTGATGGTTCACCCATAACACATATCACATCAACACATACAATCATATAATTCACATGATTTCATTTATCATCATGTAACATCGCAAAATACTTTATTCACATTGTTCACATTTTTCACTCAACACAATTCAACAATACATTGCAATCATTCAAAACATACATATCAAATGTATATGTAATGTTTGTAAGACTCATATTCATTTATTATGTTGTTATGACCAAGTGCCTTTTTCACTGTCCCGTATCTGTTGTGGATATCGGACTCATTAATACTGTACCTTATCTGTTAGGGATTATGGCTCATTTTACATAGTGAGCCAGAGGGTCTTACCACATTCTGAGCTTTAAGCTTTTTTTTACTGGCGACTACGGTCACAACTGTCTTTATGTTATATACATGAAATGAAATGCATCATATGTATTCAATTAATCAATTGTGCTCAATCTTACACATTCATATTCATATTCACTATCACAATCTCATTCATATTCATCACTGGACCTTTGTCCAACATTTAACATTTAAGTTGAGAATCACTTATTCAGTCAAATTCACATTCAGTGAGCACTTCCAATATGTTATTCATGTATCAAATGCCTCAGACATTCAATGTCTGGAATCAGTACGTACACAACACATAAGAGTTCACTATAGAATTTAAACAAAACAAAGAATAAAAGTAAGACCATCTAGGTTACTCACAGTTTACTCCAGATAGCTTATTACCTCGAAGTCCCAGTAATATCTGGATGCAGTCGCTTTATTTGCTCCTTTATATCATGCAAACATACACATTTACATATTAATACTTTGCACATTCACATGAATACTCAATCATATACACATGTATATGCATTATGAATAATGTGTGTTCAATGACAGTCCCAGGTATGTTTCCCTAATACACATCTCATTATCGATTAATAACACCTTTCAACCATTGTTTAATACCTAATACACTTTACTCACTCAAATAACCTCATTCATCATCAACTAAGTTCATTTAAGATCTCATTTAAGCCTAATTATCTCATATGGAAGTACCCTAGCATTGATTGGTTCATACCTCACTCAAAGGACATCTCTTTTCTCCATAGGTCTGGCCACAATCATGGTGCCACTGCCACGATCATGGTGTCCCTGCCACGATCATAGGGTAAGGGCCACAATCATGACAGAAACTTATTTTTGTCAGGCCATGATCATGGGGTGAGGGCCACGAGCGTGCCTTGTAATTTCTTCATCCATTCACATGAATTCAACACATATATTAACTACAATTTTACTCCAAAATTTTCCAAAATTCACCTCCTAAATGTAACATCATTTCATACTAATTCTACTACCAAATTGATTGCATTAGACTCTCAAACCTCTACTTATTTGACTCACCATTTCCAACTTAATCTCATCATTCATGAAATCCTATTTCCTTTCATGCTATATCTCATTCATAAGCATCAAACAATTCAATTCCAAAATTCATCGTTTTGAATCCATAACCTCTTCACTTCTACCTCAATTACTCAAGTAAAACATTCACAAAACAAGTCACACAAGGTCATAAATCATATAAAAACAAATCATTTCATCAATCCTTCATTATTATACCTAATACTCATTTTAAGATTATTACTCCAACATTCTTTCTTATACCTTAAGTTCTCAATCTAGTTCATCCACAAAAAGCCTATTTTCATGATTTTCATATTCTCAAAATAAGGACACAACACATAAATTCATTCCTCACTTCTTAACTTTCATTATCACACTAAAATGTAAAACATGATCACGTCTCTTCATTTTTCAACTTTCAACACTCTTTCTAATACCATTTTCATAATCATTAATCCCTTAATCTATCATCATAATTGCTTTTTATTAGACAACTCATGAACAACATTTGCACACTAAATTTTAGAACATAATTCCTTCATTATTACACCCAAGTTAAAACACATATAAAATTTCATGATCAAATCATCGATCTCCAATCATCCATCATATTAGTTTCATTTATGACTACCTATGAAGATCAAAGCATAACTTACTTTACAAAAACTTCAAACTCTTCAAGATCTCACTTAACCCTAGCTTTCTTCTCTCACACGTGCATCATCATTCAAAAGTGGTAGGGTTGGGTCTTTAGTGAGAAATGAAAGAGAGAGCAAAATGGGAGTAACAATTGATATATGAAAGCAAGGTGTAATGTTGATGAAAACTTGGTAAATCAAAAATCGTAAAGAAGGATAGAAAAAGAAAGTTACGAAGAAGGTGAAAGAAGATAACAAGTGAAAGAAAACAAAATATTTGTCTTTCACTAGTAAATATCGTATAGGATATGTGGGGAGTGGTATTGACACTTTTCACTGCCACTTGTCACTTTCCTATGGTCCCATTTGAACCCCTTTTTAATAGCTAGTCCATTTATTTCCAATTTATAATTCAATTGTCTCTAAATTTTCAATGACACATGTCATTAATTCCTAAAGTCATTTATTAAAATTTTCGCTACCATTTGACTCTTATTTTTACTAGCATAAATCAATTGTCCTGTTACTTGGCATTTTTTAAGACTAAAAATACCCAAAATTTTAGAAATTTCCTAAATTTCACCAAAAATCCTAAATCAATACTTATACACACCAATTTAATTTCCAATACATATAAACCACAATTCACATCATAATCACATTAAAATCAATTATACCTGGAAAATGTCAACGAATGCATATACAATCATTTTAATGTGTGCAAAAATTAGTATTCACATGTTTGTGTATGCTATATTATGCATGAGCATGAAATGCATTTTCTAACTTCTCAATAATATCTCATGTACAATATTTTAGGGTTCTAACCCTTAACATGAGATAACAGGATGTTACATCCTCACCCATTGTTTTTAGTTTTTTCTCTCCGCCAACTTTCCTTTTCTGTTTATTCTCCTAACGCCCTTAGTCTTTTGTTTTTAGTTTGTTCTACTAACACCCCAAGCTAGTCTCATATCGCATCGCATCAGAAAACGAAGAATGAGGGTGTCGGGAGAACAAACTGAAAACAAAGGGTGATAGTGTTGTGATTGTGTAAATTGATTTAGGGATTAAACTACAATATGTTTTAACGACATCGATTTAGTTATGTGATTAAACAACGTTGTTTTATTAATCTTGATTAGTTGTGTTAATTTCGGCTAACGTATATTATTAGTTAGGATTTCTCGAACACGTGGCAAGTCATGTTTGCAAACTTAATGGAGAGACTAACGTTTGGCTAGAATTGAAAAAATTGAAAGTTTGAGCATTTAATTGCCAATTTTTAAAGTTCGGGCTATAATTACAAAATTAAGTAAAGTTTGAGATTTATTTTGTAATTAACCCTAAAAGATATAGAACTCCTTTATAGTTTTAACAATTTTTTAAAACCCTCCAATCTTTAAAATTCTAAAAAAAATCCTTGTATTTTAAATTTTTCAAAAAAACACGTTTTGTTAGACTTCAATTAAAAAATAGAGAAGAAAAAGATATAATTATGAATATCAAATGTGAACTAATCAAATATAACTAATATGTAGCCTAACTTAGCTTTCATGTTAAATTCAACTTAAATTAATAATTAAAGATAGTTATAATAAATTATTTGTTTGCAGCAAATTTAATTATTTTATTTCGAGTTTAAGAATTGTGTATTTCATAAAATAAGGTAGGTACAAAATAATAGAAGTAGATGATCTGTTCTTATTTGTTCCACAGGAAATTACGAAGCCAAAATGTAAACCTTCAATTGCCTTTCATTAAATAAAGACTGGTTAATCCACGTTTTAATGTGGGTAATATTGTAGACTTTAACAAGCCTGTTTTCTTAGCCAAATATAAGTATTTGGTGAAATTGAGATCTTGTTTTCCTAAATACAAATGTAATGGGATTGAAAAATAATGTACTTATTAAAATTTAAATATAAAAAGATAAAATTAACTGAGAATTTAGATATATGTGTTTAAATTCATCACATTACACGCCTTTGCTTCTCCGAAATGACACTGTTATCGTTGCAATTCAACCGAATGCCAGCATAAAAATTGTACAGTCCCAGGATGGGAAGAACTTAGTTCTTAGCATGTAAATACATAAAATAAATAACAGGAATGTAAGAAAGAGGGGACACATTATTATAAGAGTGTGAAAGAGAGGCCCTCTCTCATAAAGACAGAGGAGAGAAAAAGAGAATTTTGCTCCGGTCTTACAGGCCTACGGCTTCTTTCTTCTTCTTCTCTCCTTTTTTTCTCTCTCTTTCTTCATCAACCTACTCTTCTTAGTACTCTCTGATTTTTGTTTCAATCAAAATGGGTACAGAGAGGGAAAAAGATAGAGCTGAAAAGAGGATGCTTATGGGTGTTGTAGTGAACTGCGCGACAGAGCTCAAGCTTCTCTTAATAGCTCTTTTGATCCTATGTAGTGTAGTCACTCTTTTACAGTTCTTGCCTTCTCGTTTCACTATCTCTACCTCTGATCTACGTGTCTGCATCTCCCGAATCACCACCGCCACCGCCACCGCCACCGCCACCGCCGACGGTGTCAGCTCCTCTGTAGTTGCCACCCCCACCATCTTGCTGAATTCCTCAGCAATTCCTCCTACCCACAATTTGACACCGAACTCTGAAAAACAAGAGCAAGAACAGGAACAGGTTCTTGACAATGGAGTTGTCAAACGCGTGTTCCATCCATTTGGTGCTGCTGCTTACAACTTCATCTTAATGAGCGCGTACAGAGGAGGGGTTGACACGTTTGCCATTATGGGCCTATCTTCGAAGCCTCTACACCTCTATTCCAAACCAACATATCAATGTGAGTGGGTACAGGAGTCTTCATCGCCCAACACCTCCATGACACCCATCAACAGCTCCGTTGCTTACAAGATGCTCCCAGATTGGGGCTACGGCCGTGTATACACAGTTGTTATAGTGAACTGTTCGTTTGCACAGCCCATTAACGTCGACAACTCCGGAGGTAAATTGTTCTTACACGCCTCAACGTCGGGTGGCGGAGACACGAAGTTTAATGTTACTGATAGGTTCGAGGTTTTAACTGAAAATCCTGGTAGTGTAAACTTTAGCGTGTTTACGGCAAAGCCCAAGTACGATTATTTGTATTGTGGGTCTTCGTTGTATGGTAATTTGAGTCCACGGAGAGTGAGGGAGTGGATTGCTTTTCATGTGAGGCTTTTTGGCGAAAGATCTCATTTTGTGATACACGATGCTGGTGGTGTGCATGAGGAGGTTATGGAGGTTTTGAGGCCATGGATGGAGTTGGGGTATGTGACATTGCATGATATAAGGGAGCAAGAGAGGTTTGATGGGTACTATCATAATCAGTTCATGGTGGTTAATGATTGCTTGCATAGGTACAAGTTTATGGCTAAGTGGATGTTCTTTTTTGATGTGGACGAGTACATTTATGTGCCTCCCAAGAATACTATTAAGTCTGTGTTGGATTCACTGTCCGAGTATAATCAGTTCACGATTGAGCAGATGCCCATGAATGGCAAGCTTTGTCTCTCCGCTGATTATGGAAGATATTACAGGTACGATATTCTTTATCTATAGGATTGATGCTAATTGCTTGTAAAAACTGCTGGTAACTTTAATCCATCCGCCACCTGCAACAGTTTTATTTCCCTTTCTAGTTGGGCATGATGAACTTGATGTTGGTATAAAGAGTGATCTGACAAAATTTTCTTGCTGTGGATATTCTTCTGTGCTTGAATTAATTAATGTTACATTATCTTCTTTCTGGATTCTTCTTCACTTTCGTCTATAGATACACAGTCACAGCTTGTTCAACTTACTCATTCATTGAGTGTTGTGTGTAATTATATTAGGCAAAGCCTCAATGAAAGAAGGATAGCCTATAGGCAGTTTTAGCAAATTTAGCAGTACATTACACTATTGGATTTTGTTAGATTAGTGGGACTGTTTTGTTGATAATAGTAATCTTATGATGGTTTGTCGATTGATTTGGTAACTGATGAATATATGAGAATTAAACCTAAGATCAAGTGGCTGCTACTTGTTTGGTATTATTGTTTTAGCATCCACTCTTTGGTGTATAGAGCACGTAGAAGTGGGATTGGTTTGAACAATGTCCAGAAGTTGATTATACATATACAAGATACAGACCTTGTCACTCGTTCTCATTTTCACACCTTTGTTTGTTCAAGAATCCTTATTTCTAACGAAGAAATGTGACACGGATACTCAAATAGCCGGCATCTTCTTCTTCAAGAAGAAAGATGGAAAAGCACAATGATCAATTGGATGCTGATTTGGGGATGGAAAGTTTCAAGTTTCTAACGTAAACAAAGGGAAAACAAGAATTTAGAACAAGTTTGTGATGTAGGCTCCTTCTATTGGAAACTTATTTTGATATGGCGTTTTGCTTCCTAACCTAAATTGTCTACAATTTTGACAATGACCCGATTTGACTAACATGATATCCCTGTTCTTATTGTTGATAAATGGTTTCCAATGATAGTGGGAGTAATAAGTTCGATTCTTTAATGGAATAGGAAATGGGGATTTGAGAAACTGGTGTACAAGGATGTGAAAACAGGAATAAGGAGGGACCGTAAATACGCAATCCAACCGCGTAATGTCTTCGCAACTGGTGTGCACATGTCCCAGAACCTGGTAGGCAAGACAACCCACAAGACAGAGGGTAGAATCATGTATTTCCATTACCATGGAACTATTGCACAACGTCGCGAACCGTGCCGTAAACTGCTCAATGTGACTGAGACCTACTTTGAGAATACCCCTTACGTTCTTGACACAACAATGCGTGATATTGCCTGGTCTGTAAAGAAATTTGAGCTCAAGATGATTGGGAACAGGTTACAGCAAACCCGGCAATGACATGAAAAATAGTTTTTTTTTCTTTCCCCCCTGTTATAGTCTTATTCGTTAATTTGTAGTTTACTAAATAATTTCTTCTTTATTTTCTTTTTTATTTTCTGGGTTATTTTAATTCACCGTTCAACAAAACAGATTCATTGCTTTTTTTTTTGGGTATGATAGTGGTGTATATCCTTTCGTGAGTACAGATGCATTGTAATATCAGATGTGGTTACATTTTACAATCTTTATAAACTCTTTTGTTTAAAAATGTGTTTCATTCTCAATAATTGCTTTTTTTTTTGTTTTACGTTAAATATATCATTATTTGGAGGATAAGCTGTCGGTGGAGAGGTGGTCCGCCACCTCCACCACCAATGAGAGGTAAGCGATGTGCTCGTGGGCCGTGGCTTCGTTGCATATAGTTTGGTGGTCCCTTACTTCACGTGTTTGAAAATCCTTGGAATAATGTTTTTAGACACTTACAATTATCTGGTTGCGTTAGAACATTGTATTAGTTATTTGTTAAAGATGTTTGGTAAAATTAGTTATTTAGTATTAATTATTTATGTATAAAATGACTTATCAGGATATGATTTTTAAAAAATTATAAAAGTATGAATCTTATATATTTTAATATTTCGTTGAATA
>JAOQML010000197.1:20163842-20174680 GCA_027568935.1 Erythroxylum urbanii | reverse complement strand
CATTTATTAAATTTTATTAATTATTTAGAATTTTTATTAATAATATAAAATATTATTATTAGGGTAAGGAGAAATAATATAAAATATTATTAATTATATTCAATTTTTGTTGCTAAACCTTCTCTAATTGCTCTATCACATAAAATGATATCGGGAATGCAGAAATTCATAATAATTATATAAAGCCAAAATTGTTTCAATTAATCATTAATCAGAGCCACGTTGCCATTCACAATATTAGGATCTAATAATACCCATATAAGTTGAGATAACGGACTACAAAAGTAAGATATTGCGGCATAAAAATTTAAATGGGCAAAAGAAAGTTTCCAATGATGTTCCCAGCGTTTTGCCAGCCAAATAAAGTACACATCATTTATCTTTCTCTACCTAATAACCCAGGTAGAATTTCTCCATTAATTCAGACTCTTCAGCTGATACTCCAAAAAAAAAAAATTATGGAATCAACATGATATTGGCAAAACCTTAATCCAACTTAGCTGAATTGGTAAAGACGAATTCAACTCAAGTCTCTAAGGATTCCCTATAGTGTTCAGCAAATTCGTTGTGTATTGCTGACAATGGCAAGTGCTTCGGTCTCATTATTCCTAATTGCTTCTTAGAAAAACTGAAAACACTTGCCAAAGCATGGATTCCTCTGTGGTACTTACAAGATATCAACCAAAAGTAACTGTCATAGCACTGAGTCATAGCACTGAGAACCAACTTCAACTCATTCACTCCCAGACATTGCACAGATGATAGAGCATAAGATGCAGCTAGACAAAATTGTAAAAGGAAAGTCAATACAACTTTAATATGCTTCAAAGAACTAATCAACACTTGCACCTAACAGATCAATAGATATAGACATGCGTAATGACATGACTCGTTACGAGTAATCATCTAGTAATAAGTAGATGACTGTGGTTACTAGCCCTGATCTGTATGTAAGAACTTGTGCCTAGAAGCATATATAGTTCAGGGTTCAAGGATTGGTTTCATCTCCCCGTACCTATCCAAATTCACTGAAAATAAATGCCAGGCATTGACATTCCGTATGCAGTTGTCAATCCATTTTAAAATGAAACATTGAATCTGACATTGATTTGATGCAACAGAAAGTTGCATTCTATGTAACATAAAATTCAAATTTTTGGTTCACAAGCTATAGATTATTCCAAATTCCTTTCTACATAAAACATTGAAACAAATTTTGTTGAAATAACTATAGCTTGTTCCAAATAATCCTTTACATTTCATGCATTTAGGAAAAATTGTGGCACATGAATGTAGAGCGTGATAAAAATATTCAATTTAGTGTAAACATTTTAATTGAAGGGTTTTATAGGGCCAAAATCTGCACTTCATGAGGATATAAATTTGCATATGACTCGTAGTGATATCGTGAAAATATAAAGTAAAAAAAATACTTGGCAAAATGACAAATATGACGATATAGAAGATGGATTGTGCATGTGAAGATGGAATCCCACGGTCAGATTTGGATGATAGAAAAGGTCTGTCCTGGTTTAGAATCCGTTTGAGTATTACTGAAAGGATAGTATTGAAAACAAACCCTATAACACCCCACAAGGCTTCAGCATCATGCCTCCAGATAATAATAGCATTAAAAATGGCAGTTACAAGCCACTTGCTCTACAAGAAATAATATTCCAGAAAGGATAAAAAGATTGAAATATAAAGATTTAATGTATTCAATGAAGAAAAGAGGGGAAAAACACGTCAACAAATAAAACATACCGAACAAGTTAGGATAACATTGTCACTCAAATCTGGTTGCAGGTTTAAGAAACACTAGCCTTAATAATTAACTCAGTGGAGTGATTTCCCTAAATCAAATAATGCAGTTATACAAATGTAATGTCTAAAGGACCAAACAAAATTTATGGGTTGGATGGAGATGAGTCTAAAGTTGTATAGGATTTAAGTTTCCATTTGAAGAAAGAAAGGTTCCTAATTTTCTACACATTAAGCCTAATACTGTATTTAGTTGAGAGATACGGGTGCCATCCCCCTGGAACACATAATTCCTAAGAACAAAGTTACAGATAGACTTAAATTATAGAACCAAGTTCAAAATTAAATCCTCTAAAATAAGAAACTCCTATCTAAGGAAAGTCTCTATAAACTTTCATTTCTATCTCAGCTAATGAAATTTATCGTTACTAGAAATCAAATTCTAAATAGAAATAGCAACCCAATGCAAAGAGAAAAATAATACCAGACAATTGAGTGTGGCTTCAAGTCCCAAAGCCATCAATTGTGAATAGAATTGAGTTATTCCATTAATAGCTCCTTCATGTGGGAAAAACTCCACATTTTCCTTATTATCTCTATTACTAAAAGCAGACACCTTGACTAACTTAGTCTTTGTGTGCGACAAGAAAGCAACTTTCTTCGAACCAAAACCACCAACTTCGTCATTGTGTGCGACAAGAAAGCAACTTTCTTTAAACCAAAACCACCAGAAGAAGTCAATTTTGAAGCTGGGAAATGGATATTTAAACTAAGTCTCTCTTTATCACGCTTAGAAGATCGACAAAGATGAAATTTCAAGGTAAGTGAGTGAAAAATAGCCGTTATTACCAACATTTTGGCTGTAGTTTCCCACGAAATAGAACTCCAACATATGAGTAGCAACAGACAGGTTTCGTGGTTACTATTAAGAAAAAGAAGAAGTGGTAGAAGAAATAATTGATATTAAGAAAAATTACTGAGGGTATATTAGGTAGTATGTATTTATTAGTTTACGTTCCATCCTAAATCCCCATAATCGGAGGTTTTTTATTTTCACTATTTAGGATGGAATGAAACGTAACATGAAACCCCACCACTTCCATCCCATTATGTTCCATTCCACTATGAAACCCTCAACCAAATGATGAAAGTGTGTTATGTTCCATCCCGTTCCATTACCAACTCCTTAACCAAACAGGGCCTAAGTTTAATTCTCCTCTGTTTTATCCTAAAATCGTAATGGATTATTGGGAGTAACTTTTCTTTATCTTTTGTTTTGTTAATTTTAGACCATCTTTAATAGTTTTTACTTATTGATACTTATTTTCTATAATAATTTTATTTTTAATAAATATTTTCGTTTTGGAAAGATCAGTTTTTTTAATATATTACACCACGCTAGGCTGTACAAGGTTTAAAGAGGATCAGGGCAGATCGAGCATAGGAATTTTGATTCGATTAACGATGATCCAATGACCATAAGGAGTTTTAAGATGTAGTTGTTTAATAATATCAAATAATATTTTATAAAATAATAAGAGAAAGTTATTTCCTAAAAGAATATTAATTTCGATATCATAAAAATAAAAGGTGAACATTTTATTAAAAATGATCATAATAGGATCTGTGGTTGATTAATAACTTTAGATATATGTATCTTATTGTTAGAAATATCTAATCATATTATATTTTTTAAGGTTTCATGATAGTATAAAGGAAAACAACTTGCTTTATATGAACAAGGTCCAGCTCCACTATCTGTAAAGGTAGTAAAGTATTCGGTTCTATAATCTTTAGAAGCTATTCCGATTTGAATATAAATACTAGTAGAACTAGTCATTATCTATATATGTATATATTATTTTATAGGATATTTATATTCCATATTGAGTTATCATATAAGGTTGAACTTGTTCGAGAAAACTAGGTCCTAACATTATTTTTAAATTAATCCTTCATTTTCAACTAATAATCGTATAGGTATTTTACTATCTCCTATTTTAATAATGATTTCTATGGTGCTATCTATTTAAAGCATTTCACCATTGAAATTTATATATTGATAAGGTTCATTTAGTTGGGAACTTATCAAATTATGTATTAGATTATGATTAATATAACTTCCACTAGCTGTAGTATCAATTAAGATATTATAGGGAACATAATTTGTACCATCAAGATACGTTCCTTTAATTTTATAAGTAGAACTTATCTTTTTATTTGCTCTTATCAAAGTACTAGCATATTGTTTACTACTAGAAACACTTGTTTTTAAGTAAGATAATCTAGGTAATAATTTATTGTAAGAAGTTAGTAAGGATTTTTGTTGTAAATCTAATAAAAAATCATCTTTATGGTCCTCTATATTTGCTATATAAGGAAGATATATTCTTTCAACTTCAGAAATTAAATTTGGAAAGTCAACAATATCTTTGTCTACAAAACATTTCGTATAATGAGCATTTGATAAGTGATAAAATATCATGTATGTATTAGAATATGGTCTATTTCCATTTAAAATTAAATATTTCTTTTAAAGTCTTGGATTAAAGAAAGTGTTCAGTCAAAACCTTTATCTTGTATATTATAAGACATCTTATGATAGATATTAAACAAAATTTTTTGATATCGAAGATTGCACCTCAAAATTCCCATATAGGCCTCTTTTTCATTGTGAATTCGATCATCTAATATTGCTAAATTTATAGGATTATATATTCCTTCTCTAAAAGTAGAACTAATTATCATTTGTATGGATCCGATATGCATCCATACTATTTTGTTCCCAATTTCTTTGGGAAAGTGATTAAGTTTTTGGTAAGTATCTCATCTAGATAGAAGAGGAATCATTACTTTATTAGAAGTTAAACTAATGTCTAAGGTTTTTGCTTTAAGATTAATACCATAGGACATATGATGCTTTCTAAATTTTAACCCTATTTTTTCATATTAACTTCACTATAAGAACGTATGGAAAAGATAGTAGTCTAAATCTTTTAAATCATTTTTCTATCAATGAGTGCTTTTTGACTATAATCTCCATGTTTTTTAAATTTTTTCTACTATATTATCTATTATTTGCTTATCAACTTGAGTGATAGAAGATTCCCTTGTTTCAGTCATTTATTCAAGAATTTAAGGATTCTTCGTTATGTATCTGTTATTATAAAAATGCTTTCTTCAAAAGAGCATTCTTTAAAAGTATCAATTATAATAAAATCTTCATTTCCTATCATAATTTATTTCTTCATCTATTTCAATTTTCTTTTTATTAAGTCTTTTAGGACATTCATTAGCATATTGACCTTTTTCTTTACAATAGTAGCACTGATATTAAGTTATCTTTTTATTTCTTCTAAACATAGGTTTTCTAGGATTATATCCTCCTTTTTCCTTGAAATATTTTGCTTTACGTTTCTTAAAATATTTCTTCATTATATATATATATATATATATTTTATCTTATTATAATAATAAGGACTATCATGTTCTATCGTAGTAGGCATTTTTAAATCATAACAACTTAAGGAAGATTTTTTTATTCCTTTACTTTTCTTTAGTAATATAGCATTATCACACAATTCACTTATTTTTGTTTTTAAAAAGATATTCTTTTTCTTAAGGTATCTACAAGTCCGAGATTGTAAATATCCTCTAGTTTATTTCCTCAAAGATTAGGGATCTTTGAGTAAATCATTTTAAAATAAATTTGTGTATTATCAACTTGATTATAAATATATAAATATGGTAGTAATAATCTAAGAAAATACAAATATATTTATTGGTTTCACATGTTTCACATAATTGTAGTCTTTGTAATGCTATAACATGTTTTCCTATAGTAGTTGTATCTTTTAAAATATGTCCTTCCATAACAAATTCTATTTGAAAAGTTTCAGCTACTCGAGTTATTAAATTTGCCATATCATTAGCTAAATTAAATATAGAGTTTTTTGAATTTTCATTTAAAATTTTCCAAAATTTGAGGGAGCTATTGGCTAAAGTCTTTTCTAAAAATTGTTAAGTTGTTTCATAATCCATTTTATTAATAGCGACAACTACTCGTAGAGTAGTTTCCTATTTATCTATTACTTCTTCTATATTTTGGATGCAATGTATACCTAAATATATTCGAAAAGGATTTATAACTTTTGTTCTCATTTTATATATAGGAATAAAACCATCTTTATCTTTGGCTATCATATGAGTTATAACATATCCTAAATTAGGTCTATTAGAACTTTGTGAAAGATTCCAAGGAGGTGGATTTTTAAAAGTACTAGGAATATCACTAATACTAGGATTTTAGTAAACTTCTTGTTTAACTAATTCCAGTTTTATATGTACTAAATTTCTAAGTTTAAATTTTCTATCTTTCATTTAACCTTTCAATTTCTGAATCAAAAGTTGGTATACAAATTTCCATTTTATCTATAAATTAGGAGGTATTTTTTGATGAAATATCTATTTTTCCATCAGGTTTTTATTGGGTTAATTTTCTATTTCTAATTTATTTAATTTTTTATCATATCTTGCATATCCAGATTTGTTTTTGAAAATTTTCTATATAGAAAAGAATGTTATTTCCATAATATTCTATCATTTTTTGAATTTATGCCAAATCAGTTTCTATTTTTATTCCTTCAGGTTTTAATTTTAAGTATTTATCTTCTACCATTTAAATGATAAGCTTCATAATGTCTAGTCATTTCTAAATGAGCTTCTATATGCATTTTTTACATCTCTAATATATTCTATCTAATGGTCCCATCATTACTTTAACAACTTTTATAGGCTTTTTGTGAAAATTTATAAATAATATATAATTATATCTATTTGTATGGTGATGTAATTCAATCTGGGTCTCTTGTACATGAGTATTAAGTTTATTCATTTCAGAAAGTAAATGACCAGAATAAGGACACTCTCTCGTAGTTAACAACATAAGATGTACCATTTCTAATAACCTCTATTTAGGTGTAGTCTCTAATGCTCAAGCTAAAATGTAACACTTTATGTTCTTTTGTACTATTGATGGTTTTCTTGTTGATATTCAAGAATGGTTGCTTTAAAATCTAATGAATTATCTAATGAGACATAATCACAAGTTCTCAATTATGAATAACAATTCATTAGTTCCCTTAAATGTCTATTGTTGATGTCTATCAAATATCCTTTTTCCTGAATCTCCTGATTTATATCTTCATAAGTTTTACACCAAGTGGTTTAATAATTATTTAGAATCTTCTGTTGTTTAAATTTGTAAATTATTCTTTGTGTATCTATTCATATAAGTTAGTGCTTTTTTAAAGTAGAGTTTATGATCTCACAAGCTTAAGATTTGCCTTTTATAGTTTTTGCTATGCATAGCCTTTATATATATCCTTTCTAATTTAGAAAGATATAATTACTGAAAAACAATATCAAATAATTTCTTATTTTGATATTTTTGACTTAGTATCAGAACTAAGCTTCACCTAGATTTAAATTCCCAAATTCTTATATCATGACTAATATTATAAAATCACCCTTAATACCATTATACATATTCAGTCAGAAAATTCTAGTGTCACTAATGGTGTTATTCTTATTGAGACTAACAGTGACATATGGTCCTAAATTATGGAAATATTGATTGCCCCATGAGCAAATCTGGAGTATATTATGGGCAAAATAGATCTTTTTGATGATACTAATGCAAACTAGTATGTCGAAATTCAAAAGGTTAACAAATGGTTTGATTTTTTGAAAGTTAAGATCACATAAATTTATAATATGACTAATGCGTAAAATATAATAAACTATGAATCATATTTCATACTTTATTGTGAAATTTGATCATTTTTTTTGTCATTTTCCTCAAAATAAATTTAAAACTAGCTCCTCTCAATCACCGTAATTGCATATGTGTCTAACTTCTAATAATATCTACAGAGTATGTTTAGAGAACTCTACAAGTAGTATAAAGAGGGTTAGGCAAGAAATAGAAGCTCCTTTAGAGTATAAGTCTATTTATCGTATGGTTTAGATCTATCAATAATTCAACTTAAACAAAAATATGATTTCAATTAAACCTTCACTAGAATTATAATTAATTCAAATTAAATACCAAATGCACCCAAATAAGATCTAATATCTCATATTTAATCATAAAGTTTCTCAAACTTTACAATCAGGTCCAACTTAATTAAAACACTTTTTCTCTCTTCAGTATATTCTTTGTGTATAACCTATTAGGCCCTTAAATATGTTGGTAATGAATAAATTATAATCCTAAATCATATTTAGGATTAGATAAATTAAAATTCTTTAATTTATATTTGATTCTCTAATTAAATAAATTATATCCATAGATTAAGATTAACGTTTGGCAAATGCTTTATGACTACCCAAATATTTAAAAATGTTAAAGTGATTTTGACCTTTTCTTACATGATTTTTTTTCATATAATTCAATTATTTTATCATACAGTGCTCTAATTAGACATATAACATGACATTAATTGTATTTTATTTGAGTTTAATCATATTAGTTTTCCATTATTAGTAATTAATTCTATTAGTAACATATGAAAACTATTGTCCAAGTTTCATTATACCTTCGATAAGATTTCTTGAATCAATAATAATAGAGAACAATAGAACATTCTCCTTAATCACTTTAGGGCGGCAGATCTTATATGATCACTCAACTACCTTCAAATAGTTCACATTATATTCAATGAATATCGAATAAGTTATCCTGGACAATGATATGTCATAAGTAGTATCAAAATATAGTAATCCTTATATGAGATTCTTTAGAGATCTCAAGTCAAATGATCTTTTATACAATCATCATAACCACAATAAGAATTTTCATAGATATATAAGTAATGTTTCAAATAGAATTCTCATATGAGGTCAGTTTAATGAACTTGGTCTCTAATAAATACCCACTCATTTTTTATTTATTTCCATACTTTATTATATGAGATTGACTATTGCCTTAATAAGAAAGAAACATAATTGTGCTAGTATTTTTATGCCTTATTAATGCCCAATCTTGATAAAATAATAACTAATAAAAATTTAGGGATAATACATAAATGCAATATAAATCTCATAATTATGATCTTATCATAGTTTCATTTGTAATATACATTTATCATACGGACTTCATCATATGTATCTGAATATGTATAAGATAAATAATATTTTAAAATAATTATATTACTAAACTAGAACCAACTGATTAGATATAAGGTATAACCAACAAAGGGATGGTTGCTAACTTTTATTTCACCAGGAATTATGAAATGTTATATTTAATTATGCACTATAAGTAAGATCTAAAGTGGTTATGATAAACCTTTCTGTGATGGATCAAATGAATTATAACTATTTGGTATAAATCAGAGAACCTTCTTTGCCATACAAGTTGGTCATCCTTTATCTGCTTATTATGGTGACCGTATATAAAATTTTCAAGAATTGGATTATCAAGATAAGAATAAAATTAAAGATTTTAGTAATGGTTTTGCATATAAAAAATCTATTAAATGTTTATGAATTAATTTCTTTTTGAACATAATAAACACAAAATTTGAACAAATTTGGAGAGAAATCCTTTGAAAGGGTTATACACTAGACCTTGAAGAAACCTAGGCATATGATGTCCTTATTTTATTTGAAGAACAACCCAAATCGTTTTGAACAAATTTGGAGAGAAATCCTTTGAAAGGATTATACACTAGACCTTGAAGAAACCTAGGCATATGATGTCATTATTTTATTTGAAGAACAACCTAAATCGTGACTCTAATCACCTCAAATCATATGTTATGACTGTAAACCACACCATATCACAACTTAATCCAAAATTAGAACAAGTTTTTGGCATATTGAACACTTGTATGCTCAAAGGAAATTTAAAGGTTGTAATGTGGGTAAGGGTAAGGTAAGATGTGTTTGGGTAAAGTAGCATGGAAGCCATCAAGCTAGTAAAGCAAAAGTAACACTCAATGAAACATTAAGCGCACATGTTAACATTTATTCAAAACTAGGTACCATCAACTATGATGAATGCAACAATTATATTTCACAACTTAAATTCAAACTCTCACACTATAAACCATATGAAGTATAACCAGTTAGAAGGAATTACTTGTACTTATCGATGATATCAATACATTGAAACTATAAGGAGTAATCCTTCAAAGCCATATCTACCTCATATATATGATAAACAAACCGCCCATTCAATACAACTTTAGGAGGACAAACCAATCATGAACAACTTTACAAAACAAATGTATTTGCTCCTTGATATTTTTATTCAAACATTTTTTCTTTCTTTTCTTTTTCTTTTTTCCCTTCCCTTTTTCTTATCCTTTTCTTTTGCTTATCTTTTCCTTTCTTTCTTTTTCTTTTCATTTAAAAATTGAAAGAAGCTACATGAATATGAGAATTTCATTGATAGGATATAAAATAACATCCAATAATTATAACCATGCCACATATATGCACACACCCACATTTATACTCTTGTACATCCATAACCATTAATAATCAACAAATGCTCCACTAGCTTTAAGCCTTGGGTAGGAAATTTTGTTAGCCCCGAGTCTTGGCCTTTATTTTGTAGCAACAAGGTTTCAAAATTAGGGGACTCCCGGTGACTTTTTCCATTTCTTCTTTCCTATTTATTTTCTTTAGTCAAAACTGAATTATTTTTATGTCTATTTTATTTTATGCTATCTTATTTTAATTGGTTGTGTATTTATTTTTATTCCCACTGTGAAATTATTTTTATCTTTATCGTAGTTTTATTTATTTATTTTAAAAGTCCCCTAATTTTGGTGCCTTGTTGTCACAAAATAAGGACCGAGACCCAGGGCTAACATTTTTGGTATCAGAGCCCACGGTTTCTAGGGATCCCTAGGTTTAGAATGTGTAACATTATGAACTATATGACGAGTGAAAAAGTATTTGTATTGTTAAATTATTTGTTTGCATTGCCGAGTTTATTGATTGCATTAAGTGACATGCATATCATGCATATATGTAGGAAATAAGATTAAAATGAAAAGTAAGCT